>CM064907.1:26042210-26547448 GCA_030347415.2 Decapterus maruadsi
AAACTTACTACTATGACTGTAGGGATTATGGCAATGGATGGAAAGGATTTTGCCAAAATGTTGAACTATCCCTTTAAATGAAGGTGTTGACGGGTCTGGCTTCATGTCACATTCTAGGTAATGAGCCCCAGCGTCCCCTGACCTCCTACAATCTTCCTAACCCTGGCGTTAACTCTGTGGGCCACATGACCACTCTTCAGGGAACCAGGAAGTGGGTGGGGCTGGGGAAGCAGGGTGAGAGGTTTGTCACTAATGTGTTGACCATGGTCCAGCCCTCCCTCCCTCCCCCCCACCGAGCCGCTCTGTCTCTCAGCTGGATGCAGTATGAGAAGCTCAAAGTGAGAAACTCTCATTATGATCATTTTTTAGATAAAATAATTCATTTTCAACTTCAAATAAAGTGTCTAACATTAGCATTAATGGACTTATCTGTGTCTGTGTGTCAGGTCCTGTACTGTTTGTCTGCCGGCAACAAAAAGCGTCTCCGCTCTCAGGGCAAACGCAGCAAGCGCGTTGCCAAGCGACTGCTCAAAGAACCCGATAACCGCTCGTCGCTGGTGCTGTGGCGGGAGTACGCCCACCTGGAGTGGATGCTGGGGAACCCCGACGAAGCTCGCAAAGTCTTCTCCACGGCCACGACGATAGGGGGCGGGGCCAAAGGGCTGAGCAGCCCCTCCCTCTGTGAGCTGTGTCTGCTGTGGTCCCAGCTGGAGGTGGAGGACGGAGCAGGCGCGAGCGGAGGGGGTCTGACCGACGTCACCGCGTCCCCGGCCGTGGCGGTGTTGACCAGACTGGCGGAGGGAAGTTTCTCGTCGTCTCAGTCCGTCTCTCCTGTGTCCCTCCTGAAAGCCAGGAAGACGTATGAACAGACGGTGACGGCCAACCTGTCAGCGCTGGACCAGGTCCACGGCAACAGAAAAGGTTCATTCCCTTTTTCATCTGTTAGTTGATCTGTTTGTTCAGGTTTGCATGCTTTGACATATTGTAACAACAGTCTTGTATGTTCACTGTTTGTTTTTACACTTATCACTGTTTTTATTTTTTTTTTTATTTTTTTATTTTTTTGGGGTGGCGCATTTTTTCCTTTAATTGATAGGACAGTGGAGAGGGACAGGAATGTGGGAAGAGAGACTGGGGTAGTGGCAGGCAGTACAAATTGTAGTAACACTTTACAATAGGTACACAAAATTAGAGTAGTTACTGAGGAACTAATGAGTAGTTATTGATTACTATAATTTTGTGTACCTCCGCTCCTCACCTTCATTAGTTCATTAGTTCCTCAGTAACTACTAATTTTGTGTACCTTATTGTAAAGTGTTACCCAAATTGTCACAGTCGGGAGTCGATTCAGCGATCACTGCATTGCATTTGGCAAATATGGATGTGCTCCTAACAACTCGACCACCAAGCACCAACGCTGTTTTAAAATTTCTTAATTAGTTCCTCTCATCCAATCAACCTTTGCCTTGTAGCGCAGGATTTACATGTATTTGTCCTTTTACTAGTAAAACTGTGACGTTTTGGAAAGTTTTGGAAAATGGTCAGTAGTAACGTGGCATACTGTACATACAATTTGTAAGTGGAACTTGAACAACACTGATTTTATCGTCAAGGCTCAAATTATACAATATTAATAGAATTATCTGAAATTAGAAAAATATTTGTCAAACTGATTGGATTATCTGATTCCTGTATGGCAAAAAACAGGCCTGTTTCTACAAGTTAAGCCAAAACATCCTGTCTGTTGCAGGGATGGTATGAGTACTAGTCCCAAAAAGTCCGTTGGAAAGGTCTTTCCCATTTAAACATGGGGCTCATTATCGATTTGATTCATTTGTAATCCCATGTTTCTATCCCTAGGTCAGGAGGAGCTGAGGCTGAGTGGCGTGGTGGGCTGCTACGCTCTGTTCCAGTTCCTCACAGTGGGCGTCCAGGCAGCTAATGCCGTCTACAGCCAGGCCAGAGAGAAGATGGAGCAGCTTCATCACACACTGGACAAGCAGCTCAACAGTCAAGAGGAAGCTAACCTGGCCATCGCTGCTGCTGCTAAGAACTCTGCAGCTGAGTCCAGTCAGAGCAGCCGGCTGTATGTCAGTCAGCTGGCCTCTGAGTGTCGGGTGTTGGCGGTCCAGCAGGCAGCCTTACTGAGGCACCAAAACAACGTCAGCGTGTTTCCACTGGCAACACTGAGGCATATGTTGACCTCTGCCCTGTCCACGTGGCCCAGCAGCGCCCCCCTCTGGAGCATATATGTACAGGTCAGCTAGGATGCTAAAACTATGCTCATTGTTTTTTAAAGGTGTTCAGAAATGGCTGTTTGTCCTGTTTGTCCCGTCTCCTTCCATGAGTTTCCATGAGTAGGGAAAACGAATTTGATTGGGTGCTAAGTGGGCGGGATATTCAGTTTTTGGGGTGGGACACAGTGTTTCGAAGGAATTTGATTGGATGTTGTCCAGCTCGTTGTGTGTCCGAGTGTGTTTAGCTAACGTAAGCTAGTAGGCTAGCTACGTTATACCATGCTAACTTAGCTAGCTAGGCTAAGTGATGGACTGCAGGGAAGGAGAGTTTTGTGTCGTTTAGTGGTTCCCGTTTTTTTTTTTTCCAGATGTTTATATCGCAACGACGGTAGCCATTTGATTGGCAGATTACGGATCCTGATATCATTGGCTGTTGAATCGAGAGCAAAGTGACGCATAATTTGTGCGCCTGAATTATCCAATGCGAAAAACTAAGCCCACTCTCACCCCAGATTTACTCAAAAATAGAATTTTGCACAAAGTTTGGGCTACATCGTCTGATAGATGAGTGATTACACTAGTTTTAAGACCCAGAGTGGGATCAAATTCAATTTTCTTTTCTTTTCCTTTAATCATTAAACAGAGTCACTCAGAATGAGCTTCTTCTACAGATGTGTTCCTCTCAACTCTCTCCATTTATCCAGTTAAGAATCTGTGTTTGTTTACTAGTTTGTCACGATGACCCTCAATCCCTGCGATCCGTTTTCAGGTGGAGAACCGTTACCATAGCGCCGGACGGGCGCGTCGCTTTTTTCACTCAGTAACCAGGGACAACAGCAGTGTGGTGCCACGCCTCTTTGCCATTGTAGCTGAACAACAAAGGAAGCAGCTGGTGGACGCTGCTCAGAGGTGAGACGAAAGGGTTTTCCTGCACTCAGATTACCTGAGAACACAACAATCAAGATGCTATCGTCATCATATGGTCTTTCTTTCTTTCTTTCTTTCTTTCTTTCTTTCTTTCTTTCTTTCTTTCTTTCTTTCTTTCTTTCTTTCTTTCTTTCTTTCTTTCTTTCAAATTTCCCTTTTTAAAAGTTCATAATTCACAAAAAGACCATATCTAATTTACTTTTAAAAAACCAAATCTTGTCTCGACAGGTCTTATTGCCACGATGCTGCGTTGCCCATCCTACCAGAGAATGGCCTCAGCAACCGTATCCGTGGACTGTTTGAAAACGCCACGGCAACAGAGATGGGTGCTCACTGTCCTTTACTTTGGAGGATGTACATGCACTTCCTGGTGAGATGGCAGCACATCACTCATGTTAGGACGCTCCGCTTCATTGAAAATGATGATGTGTGTCCTTCAACTTGTTAGTCTCTCCTTTTCTCATTGTCCAAATATAGACTTAAAGCTAAAAGTGTAAGACCGGCCAACAGAAAAGTTGTGTAATTTGCAGATTTGGATGTTTAAACTTAGACCATCAGTAAGATTGAATGGTGTTTGTATGTGTTTATTTGTAGATGTCAGAAGGGAAGGTGGATAAAGCCAGGGGGATCTTCTACAAAGCCTTACAGAATGTTCCCTGGGCCAAGGTGAGTCACAAGTTTACAGGTTTAGGGTGCACACAAAAAATGAATTCTATTCCTCTTTGTGTTCATGTAAATTTGCATTAATGCAAATGTGTGTTTCTGTGTGTGTGTGTATGTGTGATCAGGGCTTGTACATGGATGCAGTCCAGCTGTTCCCTGAGCATCTGCAGGAATATGTAGATCTGATGACAGAGAAAGAACTCCGACTCCGGCTGCCTCTGGAGGAGCTGGATATACTCCTGGAAGACTGAGCACACAGAGACACATTGTAAATTAGAAACAGATAAAGATGTATTTTATGTTTGTATTTGACAAAGGGAAATAAAAAAACTAAAAAACCAAAATGAAAGTAATCTTAAGTTGTGTTACAAGGTCAGAAGAAAATTCATGAGCTTCACATTGAACATTCACATCTCCACATCTTTGTATTCTTCATATGGTTATGGTAGATTATGGTTCATTATGTGTGTAATGTTACCTGGTGTTCCAACTCCTGTCACACTGTCAGCTCTGCTCTGCTGCAGCGTCCTGGAGTCAGCAGCAGGGGGCTCTGCTGCACAGTCTGTGATAAGGAGCTGATGCACAAGATGAAGCACTGTGCAGTAATACAGTAAAACAATTTTAGCAAAAGTCCACAGATGGCATATCAAGTTATTTTACACATAGGTTCATATAAGTGCCATGAAACAGATAGCTGCGCAACATCTTGTGAAATTGACACGTCACTCCTATTGAGAGCACGCACCTGACTTTGCATTTATTCCAACCGCTGGTGGTGGAGGCTTCAGATGAGTGGGATGAATGAGGATCATTGTTGTAACTGTCCCTTCATGCCTTCAGCATGCTGCTTGGACTGGGGTCAGAATGGAAGCTAAATTTTGTATTTCAGTCATGACAAGACAGATCTACCAGACAGGGGTGGGTCTGGTGTTTTCTGGTGGCGGGCACAGGGGTTAACAACAGTTAATGGGGGGGCCACCCAAAAGTAACAAAAATGGTGGCTGCCATTGATCACTCTTGAGTATTTATATTGTACAGTTAAACACTGTTTACAGGATCTCCTCATCTTGAATATTGAATCTTTCACCTTGTAAGGAAGATGCCTATGGCCTTTTCATTTCCCACTTTCTTACAATAATATTGTAATCAATCTATAATCAACTCTATCTTGTAAATAAAGAGTCTTAGCAAAATTAGCAACACAATAAATTCTCACAGTGAACAGCAATATCTTATAGTACTCTTACCCTGTAGTTAGGGTTCAACTGTACAATAAACATCTCAGTGTTTTGGGTAACAGTCAGGTGAATTTTTAGAATAATCAGAACAAGCATTACTCAAATGGTGAAACTGACAATCTTGCACAATTTTCTTTATTTACTACACAGAACACCATGATGTTTGCGGTACGGAGTTATTTAAAGCATAATTCAGTGATCCGGTCGTTTTGGCTAATGCTGCGTTCCAGGCAGGCTTTTGAAAACGGCTTCAAGTCTCGACTTACGACTTTGTAGTGTTCCAGGTAACCTGTAACTCGTGTTTTTCCGACCTGTTGCCTGTGACCCGTGAACTCGTCAACTGGATTAGAAAAACACGAGTTATTGCCTTGAACGCACCATGAGTTAGCCCCCCGCCCTCGTCCATCTATTGGTCCTCGTCCCATTCACCACATTCACGCGCATCCCTTGGCTGCACACACAGCCCTTCATGCCGTTCTCTCTCCTCATTGGATAACGCTTGTATCCCACAAGGAAAGTTTTCTCCTGGTTTACAGCAGAGCAGAGTGACGGAGAGACCCGTGTTTCGGCCCAAACACTCTATGGAAGTGATTGCTGACGGAAAATAGGACTATTTAGGACTTATATTAACAAAAACATTCCGCTGACTTATGCTATAAGTGCCTTTGTCAGAAGTTAGTGGTTTTTACAGTGAACATAGTGGTGGTAAAAAGCCTTACACAATCATTTACATTACCACAAGTCAATGACCATGAGGGAGGGGGGGCACAGAGGGTGGCCAATCAGATTGCAGGGGGGCGGGTGCCCCCCTGTGCCACCATGGAAGACCTGCCCCTGCTACCAGAGAGGTTTCAATGGTGGACAGAAAGTAAAGGATGAAATGAAATATGGAGTCCTTGAAACCTGGACAGTGTTGTCGTCCTCTGCACAAGACTATATCGTGTCCACTACACTATGATTCCTTTGTTTTTAAATGAATCATACAGTAGAAATATATGGTTGCTAAAAAATGAAAGGCTGCAGGACAAAGAAAATATACATGATGCACCCCCATCCGCCTCAATATAGGACATTATCACATTAACATCATGACAGCAGTGTTTTCTTATTGAAAGTCTTAATGGCTAACAAAATTTAGGATGAAGGATCTGTAGATCTGCAGAGGTCCATTCTTAATTACATGCTAACACACACACGCACACACACAGAAAGAGGGAGAGTTAAGTGCATTGTTCTCCTGCAGCCCCCTCTGCTTCAGTTGGTTTAACAGCTGCTGGGGCCGGCCCAGCATGCCGCAGCAGGGAGGGTGCAGGGCGCCATGCAGCAGGAGTTCAACAGTCTGCTGGGGGCTTCCTCCGAGGCAGGAAGGCAGGGGGCAGCATTAGCGGCCCGTCTGAGGGGGCTGGGGTTGTGAATAGGCAGCTGTATTCACATTGTGGGTCACTCTTTCACCTTCAGTTCTTTACACAGCCCTTAAACCTGAGACTTAAGCCTCTCTGAAAAGGCTTTATTCACTTTGAGCGCCTGTAAAACTGTTTTTCCCCCCTCAGTCCTCGCTCTCCTCCACTCTAAAGAGTAAAATACAACTTTGTCTGTTGTTCTTAGGAAGTGAATACTCACACCTAAGATGGTCCTTGTTAAATGGACGTAATAAATGCCTCCATAGGCAGCATTACTCTGCAGTCTGGTGCATTCAGATCATGTGGTTGAATCCAGAGCTACACCAGCACAACAAATGCTCAGGATCAAAAATAAACTAATACACTGTCAACATTAAAACCTATTAGAGTCAAATAAATACATTTAAATTATAATAGTTGTGTAGATACGGATGAAGAGAACACAGTCACTGAAATATTTTCCAAACGGTTTATACCACCTGTTTTTTTTTATTTTTTATTTTTGCTCTGAATCTCACCGTATATAATTTCTTTTGTGTAACTTCAGTTGGTTGACATCTGGCAAAAAGAAGCTCGGACTTTTAGAGGCACAATAAAAAGAGGGGAAAAAAAGTATAACCATCGATCGTTCCCTCTGCAAATCTATATGTACGTTTCCTCCCCTTTCTATTGCCCCAGTTTGACCCTGTGACCCTTTTCTTTTCTTCAGCTTTAACCCCCACCTGTTCTCCTTCCCTCACTCCTCCCAGCTCACTCTTTCATGTCCCATCTGCCACTGAAGCTGCTGCAAGACAGAGTCTGGGTTCAGTAAAGGTATAGGAGGACTAAAGGAAGGCAGATCTGTCTCTCGGCTCGGACAAGATTGAATTAATCTCACAGCTGCTTCTGTGCTGCAACAAAAGAGTCATTATATATATTTGCTGCAGTTTTATTTACCTCATCGTATCTGTTTTGTCTCCATATGCTGGGGCAATTATCACATATTATCTCCAATACACAATGTTTATCAGTGCAGCTTTTTATGTTAACTGGATCTGTGGAGGAACAGTTTACAACACAATGTATACATTGATACAGTCACTGTATCTGTGACATTCTGTGACGGCCGGGCCGGGCCAGTATCAGATGGATGGAGAGTGTTTGTGTGAATTAATATGCATGACATGTAAAAGCCATTACCTAAAAGTCAAAGAAAACTTACATTCAGAATACATTCAATTTCAGTGGGAGCATGTAGGTTACCCAACAGTGCACCAGAGTTTGTGGTCTTTGTATTACATTAAGCAATATTCCTTTAACTTTATCTGTGTTTTAGAATATTTATAAATTGTATAGGCTACATACAAATTTTTGGAAAAATTATAACCCTTGAAGGACGACAAATGGTCTTTGCTATAATTTGGACAATTCTGTATTTGACGGGCTGGACCCATAGCCCACCGGCCGTAGTTTGCCCTGCACTACATGGTTGGAACATATTCTAAGATTTGAGGTGATGCAACACATGAATGATCACGTTTGATAAGTTAATTCATACACTGACAGGTTTGTATTACAGATGAAATATGGACCCAACATCTTAATCTGGATACATCAAATTAATCAATTTGTGTGGATGCAGAATTGGGATGTAAGAATAATATTTCATACTGAGGTTCTGTTATGTTGCCTACTTGAGTATTTTCCACTGACACTGCATGATTCTGTTCCACCAGATGTTTCAGATGTAAAGATTTTACTTTTATATCAAATATTAAATGACTGAGCAGGGAGCTGAGAGCAGGTCTCCTGCCTCTTTGACACTGCACTCAGTTTCCTTGTCCACATGTTTGAGACGTCTCTGCTGCACTCAGGTGATAACACACTGACTCTCTTACATGGCAACGTACTTGAAGGCAAAATCTGTTCCCTGCTGTTTGGTGTGGAACAAGATCTGTGGAGAAAAATCACACTATAACTATAAGTATCTATTAGTTTTTTTTTGCTAAATCATGGTTTTCTCTAAGTAAATGCTCTAAGGCCCATAACCAGTTAATTTCATTATTTGGGGAATTTCTATATGACTGAGAATAACCATCCTCCTGGTCACATACGACTCCAATACAGGTGAAAGTTGTTCAGTTCCATTTCAACTTGAGTTAACCCTTTATGGGTAAGTGAACACATTCAGTGACTTATTTTTTAACAAATAAAATATAAGATCAGACTTAAAGCTAAGTACTTGAGTTCATAATACTAAGTATTGTTGCATTTTCTACACATTTTTAGAAATATTCCTTTAACTTTATGTTTTAGAATATTTAGTGTATAGTCTACATACACATTTTGGAAAAATGTTTACCTTTGAAAGGCAACAAACCATATAGTAACTTAATTTGCCTTAATTTGCAGTGAAAAAAAGTGAAAAAAAAAATCTTCTAACAAGTGTCAACATTTTGAATTTTCCAAGTATTTAAACGAGTGACCTATAAAGGGTTAAAGTGGTTGTGGACTTGATTTTAGACTGAGATTTTAGATTTTCAAAAGTATATTTAAACAGGTTGTTTTAATCTGCAGAAAATGGTTGTAAATGTCCAACCACAGCATCAAAACAGCAGCGAATCAAATTTACATTACACATCAACACGACTGCTGCCTGTCACTGTCATACCTGTCATTGATTTTGGTTTTAGACTGTGATGAACTTTAGTCGTGGTAAACACAGAAAACATGTACAACTAAATTAATCTCTCCTTATTTCTACACAGACCTCAGATCAGGTCATTGTCTCTCATGAAGAACCTTCTGCCTCATCTTTATCTAACTGCATCATCAGGACACTGACAGGTTCTAACATGACTGACAGTGGAGCAGTTGTTGTGACTGATCCACTGATTAAGGGATAGTTACCATAATCCCTATATAGCCTTAGCAGTAGTTCGTTACCTTTAATTGTCGGTGCAAGCTATTTCTAGAATGGCGGAGCAGAGCCGCAAGCTGCTCAGAGCTACGCTATGGAGGCTAATGGGATTTCAGAGTTGTTTTCGAGGTAAATTTATGCAAAACTGCTGATGCGCGTTCCCGTCAGAGGCAGTTTTTCAGCAAGCAATCTTTGCATTTACCTCGAAAACAACTCTGTCTTGTAACATTCTATTATTATCTCATAGCGTGGTGAATGTGCAGGTCACAACTTGTCCACCAGAGCATTTTGGAGTTGTTGGATTGTGTCTTTGATGAGTTTAATGAGGGAAACCAAGAAATACCATTAGCCTCCATAGCGTAGCTCTGAGCAGCTCACGGCTCTGCTCCGCCGTTATAAAAATAGCTTGCACCGACAATTAAAGGTAACGAACCTACTGCTATGACTATAGGGATTATGGCATTGGGCTAATTTGCCAAAATGTTGAACTATCCCTTTAAGAACACTACTCAAGTACTTTGTTTGACCATTTCTCAACACAGGGCTCTGAACACTTTTCCCACTGCATGTTGCCTACAGTGATACATGAGCTGCACCTGAACCCTGCACATGTCTGGAAGACACCAGCATCACGTTAGAGACCCACAGCCCTGCAGCAGAGGACCAAAGAAAACATGTTCAAGAAATATTCATATGTTGCCTCTTTTACCCTTTTAAAAAAAAACAAATTTCCCTCAGAAAATGTCTTATTTAGCTTTTTTTTTACTGAACCGTGTTACTGTTGTCAGTGTAAGTATCGTAGGCACAGATGGCCTGGACTAAAAGATCTACGTTGACTAAAAGTCCTCCCTGTGTTACTGTAAACCTGCTGTCTCACCAGAGTGTGGAGGAGGGCTGAAGGATGAGTAAGCAGCACAGATGTCCCGAGACAATGGGGAGTAAACGGCCTGTAAAACCCCTCGTTGTCTCGGGGAACACTGATTTCATGACTTGTGGCCGTGGACAGTGAAGAGAAGCCATCAGACACATTATTTCTTTCTGTACAATTATCATTAACCTTTGATTTGCACGTCCACATTCGCCACACCTCCTTTGACTTTGCCCATAAATTTGGCGAGGGCCTTTGTTTGGTAGAGCCATGCTTCAGCATCCAGCATTTTAATGAGATCAACCAAATGCCATGCATAAATTTGCCAGCACATGTGCACACTCGCATACACAAACACAAGATCACAACCCACCAGACACCAACCACACACCTCCCATTGTCCCACAGGCAGACAGCAGGCTGGGGGAGGCTGCAGGAGTGGCCGCACCGGGCCGACTTCTCCCCCGAGGCCCCTGCCTGGGTCAGATTTGCAGCAGCTCCCCCTTCTCCGTTTCAACCCGTCCTTGGGGAGAAGAAGAGATCTCCAAGCTGCTGTGGTGCCGTGCAGGAGGCAGATGCCGGCCACTCAGACTAATGGAAGGGTCCGAGGGGGGAAGATGACATGACTCCTCTTTGGTTCCCATGCCCCATGGCACGCTCATGTCACACGCCTGAAAGGAATACAGATGACAGCAGCAGAGAAGCTGCCCTGTCCATCTGCCATGCTCATACAAAGACATACACACCCCTCCACATGGAAAGGTGCAGCAGGTACAGTAGCTGGAAGCACAACACACAACTGCCTCTCACAAAGGAAAAGAGGAAGATGAGGATTTACTGTATGTATGTATACGTATGTATCTCTATGGGAGACCGGGGATGGTTGTAACAGCATCACTTTCACCAATAAGAGATAACATTAGAGTTAGATGATCAATATCATGTGTACCCACTCTCTCCCTGATTATGCGTGTGAATTTGCATGGCTGTGTGAAAAAGTGTGTAGGTTTTATGGCTAAAAAACATTTTTTTTAGGTAAGAAACTAATATTTTGGACAAAGTCTAAATTTTGATTGGTATTGATATCGTTGATGTTTGAATTAGGAAAGAGCAGGTTCTTAGATAAAATATGAGTCATTTCACCTTTTACCCATGTTGTTTTATTAAAGGGATAGTTCAGCATTTTGTCAAATTGGCCCACTGCTATAATCCCTAGGCATAGCAGTAGATTCATTACCTTTAATTGTCGGTGCAAGCTATTTTAAGAACGGCGGAGCAGAGCCGTGAGCTGCTCAAAGCTACGCTACAGAGACTAATGGGATTTTTTGGTGTCCCTCATCAAACTCATCAAATACACAATCCAACAACTCCAAAACACTCTGGTGGACAAGTTGTGACCTGCACGTGATAATAACAGAACTTTACAGACAGAGTTGTTTTCGAGGCAAATGCAGAGACTGCTTGCTGGAAATCTGCCCCTGACGGGAACGCACATTGTAACGGGAAACTTTTTTGCTGATGTGTAGCAACTTTCAGTTCTTCTGGTCAAACTGTTCTTATTACTAATACCTCTTAGTCATTTCCAGTCGTACTGTCTGGATAAACATAATAGGCAAATCATCACTGTAAATCTGATCCTATCATCAGTGTGTGTCCAGTCTCTTCAGACCCCCGTGGTTGGAAGACACTGCAGCCTGTTGGGCCGAACAGCAAGACCTGGTCTCTGCATCGACAATTAAAGGTAACAAACCTACTGCTATAGAGATTATGGCAATGGGTCAATTTGCCAAAATGTTGAACTATCCCTTTAAGTACACTACTCAAGTACTTTGTTTGACTATATGAATTTAACTCATTGTGGTATTTTTTACATTGTGATACAACTTTTACTCAACAAAGGGTTCTTAACACTTTTCCCACCACAGTTGTTGCCTACAGTGATACATGAGCTGCACCTGAACCCTGCACATCTCTGGAAGCCACCAGCATCACGTTAGAGACCCACAGCCCTGCAGCAGAAGACCAAAGAAAACATGTTCAAGAAATATTCATATGTTGCCTCTTTTACCCTTTAAAAAAACAAAACAAATTTCCCTCAGAAAATGTCTTATTTAGCTTTTTTGAACCGTGTCACTGTTGTCAGTCTAAGTATCGGCACAGATGGCCGTGGTTGAAAGACACTGCAGCCTATTGGGCCGAACAGCGAGACTTGGTCTCTGAATCTCTTTGATGATCATTGCTGGTTGTTCATTCTGATTTGATCTACTCTGTAATAAATTCTTTACATCACAGTGAGACTTATTGTTGTCTTTACTTCCTCACAACGAAGCAAACCTTTTGCCCCTACATGCACCAGCAAGAGGGCATGAGGTTTTACTGTGTTATTGTTTGGAATCTGAGGTGGATGTTTAAGAGTCACAGATGGTGTGTATGTATATGTGTATGTGTATGTGTATGTGTGTGTGTGTGGGGGGGGCCTCTGGTGACCAGCAGCTCATCGTGCACATTACACAGCATTTTCACCATTGTGTCACATGGTTTCCTCAGAGTTACTGGAGAGAGGATAATACATATTATCCTCTTTCAAAACAACAATAAAAAACAATGATGAAGTGTTCAGAGAACGGGGCAAAACAGAGTGATTTATTTATAGAAGGCCTAGGACTTAAGTCTCAAAACCCATAAAATTACACCCAAGAAAGGAGAATAGATATAAGATCATGCTTCTACTGCACTAGACAATGACAATTCCATAAACTGATCCGTTCGGCCTAACTAAAACCATGATGAGTGGAGGGGTCTTGTCTTGCTCCTGGACTGAATTTGGGGTTTTATATAATCTATATAAATGTTTCATTATTTTTGTTGAACTACTTAAATAAATGAACTTTTCAATGATATTCTAATTTGAGAAGCAAATATTAATGAGGAACTGGAACTTCTCATTTCCAAAAATGTCTAAAATTGTATGAGTCAAGCACCAGGACGGGACCCCCTAGAGCTGGAGGTCCTGGGTCCCACTTGTAGACGCTGCAGGACTCCATGCGTCCTCCACACAAGTTTTCCACCTATCAATAACCACCAAGTCTACGAGGCTGTCAACAGTGGAGCATCAGAGTTTTGTTTTCTTTATATACAGTTGTCCTCCTCCTCCTTTGTCCTTGTTGTCCTGCGGAGAAGCGTGCCAGGATATACGGAGCTCTGCAGGCACGTGTCCTGCTCATTTCAATATCAATAACCCAGGCTGCTTGTTATTCTGTTAGAGCAGCGCATAGGCAGGCAACACACACACACACACACACACACACACACACACACACACACACACACACACACACACACACACACACACACACACACACACACACACACACACACACACACACACACACACACACGGTGACAGGTGCTGGACAGACAGCCGCCCGCAATCCTTCCTATATAAATGAGGGGGGGTTGGCGGTTTGTGTGTGTGTGTGTGTGTGTGTGTTTGCTGGAGGTAGACGCTGTGGGGAGACAATAGCAGGGCTTGAAGCCCCATGTGCCGTTGATTACCATACAGCTGTTCGTAGGAGATCCAGACAAAAGCAACATGATAGTCCAACCCCCCCTCCCCTCCCACCCGCTTCCTTCACGCTCCTCCAGCCTCGAGAGGAACAACAGCAGTGGCCCCTCAACAGGCGCTGGACGCACAATGCGCTCCTGCCCCGCTCACTGTCACCTCACACGCGTCAGAGTAATTATAAGGTGGGTTGTAAAGAGGGAGGCTGCTGCTATTCTTCCTTCTTCCCTCTGATCTCTGTGTGCTGCTGTGGAGACACTCTCCTAGAGTGAAAACAACCTCCAAAACAATGGCCCTAAATCATGTGAAGGCTCCCAAACTACACAAGTTAATTACTCTCATCCACGTCTGACTCACTGTTGTGGCACTCTGTGACAGTTTGCCTGTAGAAAGTTTGGGTGAAATTATTGTTGTTGTTGTTTTTTACACACATTTTGTCTCCAGACGGTTCCTCAAAAAAGTTTGCTCCATGATGAGGGAGTAAAGACAACAATGAGTCTCACTGAGATGTAAAGAATTTATTACAGAGTATATCAAGTCAGAATAAACAATCAGCAATAGTCAGCGATGATCATCAAAGACCAAGTCTCATTATTCTGCCGAATAGGATTCAGTGTCTGTCTGTCAGATTATAGTGATGATCACATATGTTTATCCAGACAGTTTAAAGTACAGAGTATGTCTGGGAATTATTAATCATTTGCAAAAGAGGTAGCCTACATCCTTATTTGTTTTGGGGCAGTTTGGCCAAAAGGAAAAAACAAGTTTCCCATAAGATATCTGGAGAGCCTGCTTGTTCAGCATGTCTCCATGGTGGACATGAGACCTCCTCTGCTCCATCATCACTTTAGATTTCTCTGTATCAGCACATCCGCCTCGTGCCAGCTTCTTATGCATATTCCTATTCAGAACCTTGTCCAGATGTAGTGTAGGTTGTCCAAATCCCCAGGCAGGCAGGCCTGCTCCCCCGGGGTCTGCCCCGACTCCACCCCTCTGCCTGTGACGCAGCATCTCAGGGTATAAAACCTCTGTCCCCCCCTGAATTCAGCAGACCATAATAAGAGGAGTACCAACAGTAGCAGGGAGGAGGAGGAGAAGAAGAAGAAGAAGAAGAAGAAGGAGAAGAAGAGGAAGAAGAAGAAGGATTTAACAGACGTATGAAGGATCAACATAGAGCTGAAACTTTTTTCTTTTTCCATCAGCACCTTCTGGGATTATTTTTTTGCGCGCAACGAATGCGGACGTTTATTTAGAAGTGGAGAATACGCTCTGAGAAGAAATGGCACATCTTCACCTTAGATACCTCCTGGCTCTGGCCTTAGTACACACAGTAAGTTGACTTCTCTGTGTGTCCAAAACAAGTCTGTCCTCTTGTAGGCTATGTATGTGTGTCTATGTGTGGTGTCTGATGCCATCCCTCGTGTCTCTGCAGGTGTTGTCCTCTGGCATGTTCGAGTTGAAGATCCACTCCTTCCACACGGCGCAGCGCATCTGCAGAAGACACCGCGACTGTCACATCTTCTTCAGGATCTGTCTGAAGCATCCGGAGGACGTCATCTCGGCGGAGCCGCCCTGCACCTTCGGCACCGGACACACCAACGTGATCCGCGCCGATCACACCTCCATCTCCAGCAGCGCGCCCATCAGGGTGCCCTTCCACTTCAAGTGGCCGGTGAGTTGCGCGTCAAACACAGAGCGCGCTTCTGCGTGTTCCAGGGTTTATAATCTATTTAAAACTGCATCAAACCAAGCTTTAAGTTAATCCATCATCTCATTGCTCTAGGGAACATTTTCCTTGATCATCGAAGCCTGGAACGCCGAGTCACCGACTGAATACACAGGTACGTTGGCTCCTGACGCGCCTGCCACTCTCTCCCATGGTCTGGATTAGATAAACGCACCATCTGGCGCATGGATGGAGTTGTTAAGCAGCGTCCCTTTCTCTCCTCAGACAACCAAAACAACCTGGTGAGCCGCCTGGCGACCCGCAGGAGGCTGGCCATCGGGGAGGACTGGTCCCAGGACGTGCACTTCGGCGAGCAGAGCGAGCTGCGCTACTCCTACCACGTCTTCTGCGACGAGTACTACTTCGGCGACGGCTGCGCGGACTACTGCCGCCCCAGGGACGACACGCTGGGCCACTACACCTGCGACGAGGAGGGAAACCGCATCTGCCTGGAGGGCTGGAAGGGGAACTACTGCTCTGAGCGTAAGTCAAGTTCAATTTCAAATATCCTTATATGGATTATAAGTATGATGGAAGTAAATGGAGTAAAATATATAGGACTACACAATATAATATAACCTCACCCTTACACACTTTTATTGTTTAATCTTGTATCACTACAAGAAGAATATATAGCCTATCATACGTCTCTCTAATTCTAATAACTTAGTTTATATGGCACCTTTCATTCATTCATTCATTCGTTTATTATTCGTTCCAATCTTGGGATTGAAAAGGAGCAGGCAGTTTACAGCCAACAATATGCAATGAAATAAAAAAAAGTTAAATAAATAAACATAAAACATATTTCTATAACAAACTAGTTTATAAGGGACAAAACAGCATTACAGGAAGATTGAATCTAGCACTCTGAGTAAAAGTTCATTGTATGATACAGAATAGAATAAAATAATAAGAATAACTGAGAGCTGAGGCATTGTCTCCAGTCAGTGTAAGACAGTGTAAACAAAGTATTGTACAGAACAATATAAGTCTGACCAGATAAAGGAACTGAGGGCAATTAGACACAGGAGACAAAGACATTTCAGCATGAGGTCAAACTTGAAAACTTTGTTATAAAAGACAAAAAAAAGAAAGAAAGAAAGAAAAAAGTTTCATCCCATCTCTCAGAACACATTGTCTAATGTAATGTCCTGTGGCGTTGCTCCTTTGCGTGGGTGTTTTTGCTCCATCTGCCTTTTGTTCCCTGTCACAATGAGACTGTGGCCCCTATTAGATACACACACTCATTTTTCAAGGTGATCAGTGTGTGTGCGTGAGTGCTGGTGTGTGTGTGTGTGTCAAGGAGATAAAAGAAAGCATTTTTCTCTGGCAGTGTGCCTACCAGCTGCTTGGCTTAATACTTAACCAACAGTGAAGTCTGAAGCGGGGCTGGGGTCAGACAGGGGGCCCTCTGCATGTGTGTGTGTGTGAGATGTATGAGAAGGCGTGCCCATTGTAATCACACACCCTCCCCCCCTCCTTCCCCCTTCCTCAGCCATCTGCTCGGCGGACTGCAGCGAGAGGCACGGCTACTGCGAGGCCCCTGGGGGCTGTAAGTGTCGCATGGGCTGGCAGGGCCCCTCCTGCAACGAGTGCGTGCGCTACCCGGGCTGCCTCCACGGGACCTGCAGCCAGCCGTGGCAGTGCAACTGTCAGGAGGGCTGGGGGGGCCTCTTCTGCGACCAGGACCTCAACTACTGCACCAACCACAAGCCCTGTGCCAACGGCGCCACCTGCACCAACACGGGCCAGGGCAGCTACACCTGCACCTGCAGGCCCGGCTTCGGGGGCACCAACTGCGAGCTGGAGACCAACGAGTGTGACAGCAACCCCTGCAAGAACGGAGGCAGCTGCAACGTAAGTACAGGAGCATTAATGCTGAAATGAAAATCAGATAAGAAGCTCAAGAAGAGCTCTAACTTTAGAAACGTTCATTTAGTTTATGGTGATCGAAAAGTTTGTCAACTTTTGCAAATAGAATTGTCTACTATCTATCTATTTATCTTATAATTTTGAAGTTTTTCTGTCTTTGTCCTTTAACCCTCCTGTTGTCCTCCTGGGTGAAAAGAAAGGAAAGAAAGAAAGATGAAGGAAGGGAACAGATTGGATCAGGGAAGGAAGAAGAACAAAGTTAAAGAAGGGAGGAAGGAAGTGAAAAGGATGGTGGGAAGAAGGAAGGGAGAAAGGAAGGGAGGAAGGATGGGATGAGGGAACAGATTGGGTCAAGGAAGGAAGAAGAAGGAAGGATGGAGGGAAAGGAAGGAAGAAAGAAAGAAAGAAAGAAAGAAAGAAAGAAAGAAAGAAAGAAAGAAAGAAAGAAAGAAAGAAAGAAAGAAAGAAAGAAAGAAACGCTTCTCACTTCACACTCCTTCTTTGCCGTTAACCTGGAACTTTTTCTCCTCCCCTCCTCAGGACCTGGAGAACGACTACTCCTGCACCTGCCCCCAAGGCTTCTACGGCAAGAACTGCGAGATCATCGCCATGACGTGTGCCGACGGTCCGTGCTTCAACGGCGGCACCTGCGTGGAGACGATGACCGGCGGCTACACCTGCGGCTGCCCTCCCAGCTACACCGGCTCCAACTGTGAGAAGAAGCTGGACCGCTGCAGCAACAGGCCCTGTCTGAACGGTGAGACCTCCTCTCTGGAAACATTATGATGGTTTTCATTACTGTTAGCATTCAGCTCTACAGAGACAGTGGTACAACTAAAGGATAGTTCAACATTTTGTCAAATTTGCTTATTGCCATAGGTTCATTACCTTGAATTATTGGTGCATGTAGTTTTGAGATCAGCGGGGCAGAGACGTGAGCTGCTCAACAAACACAATGGAAGTGAATGGTACAGGTCCTCTGTCCCTCAAAACTCATCAAATACACAATCCATCAACTCCAAAACGCTCTCGTGGACAAGTTGTGACCTGCACGTTCACTACGCTATGAAATTATAATGTAGTAGTAAACAGTAGTTTTGAGTTCTGAGTATTTTCTTCATGTCTCGTAATGTTACATAATTAGACATGATTATTTCATAGCGTGGTGAATGTGCAGGTCACAACTTGTCCATGAGAGTGTTTTGGAGTTGTTGGATTGTGTATTTGTACCATTCACCTCCATTATGTACGCTAAGCAGCTTGCGTCTCTGCCCCGCTGATCTCAAAACAACATGCACCTATAATAAAAGGTAATGAACCTACCGCCATGACTATAGGGATTGTGGCAACAGGAACACGAATTTGCCAGAATGACACAGAATGTTGAACTATCCCTTTAAACGTAATCCCATTAATTGACTGTCTGCTGCTGAGTGTTTACTCCTGATCTCCTGGATGCTGATCTGAGTGTCTGTTCCCTGCAGGTGGAGAGTGTCTGGATCTGGGCCAGAGCATCCTGTGCCGCTGTCAGGCCGGCTTCACCGGCGCCAACTGCCAGCTCAACGTGGACGACTGCGCCTCCAACCCCTGCCAGAACGCCGGGACCTGTCAGGACGGTGTGAACGACTACACCTGCTCCTGCACCCTGGGCTACACCGGCAAGAACTGCAGCGTGCGCTCCGACGCCTGCGGCGCCCTTCCGTGCCAGAACGGCGGCACCTGCTTCACCCACTTCACGGGGCCGGTGTGCCAGTGCCCCAAAGGCTTCATGGGTCCGAGCTGCGAGTTCACGCTCCAACCCAGTTTCAAGCCGGCCCTGCGCCAGACCTCCCAGCCCTCCTCCGCCACCCTCACCATCTCCTGCGTCCTGGCCGTCCTGGTGCTGGTCCTGGTGGCGGGGATCATCTTCCTGAGGAGGAGGAGGAGGCTGCAAGGGAGGAAGCAGCTGAGCGACATCGCGGTTTACAACGACTTGGAGACGGTCAACAACCTGGGAGGGAGCGAGAGAGAAGCCTTCCTGGGCCCCAGCGGCCTGTTTAAGATCAGCAACAGCACGGCCCGCCTCAGCCTCTCCCTGTGCCCCGATGACAGATCCGGGTACAGGCACAGTCCCGTGGAGAGCAGCCTGGCCAGAGGAGAGCGGCAGGACTTCATGTGGAGGGACGAGGCTGGCCTGGGCTCCGGAGCAGGGATGAGATGAAACGTCGACATTCAGACAGGGGAATAAGAATGATATTGAAAAAAAAAAAACATTTAGCACTTGTTGCTTCTCTCTCGTGCAGAGGGAGGACAGGAGCACATTCATGAGCTGAAACCTCTTCTGCTGGTGCTGGAGATCATTTACTGTCACAAATGTAAACAAAAGACAAAAAAAAATTGATAAATGAACTACTTCAATGAAGATGATTTACAAAGATTATTAAAAAAAAAGTATATGGGGCAAAGCTCTTCCATGTGTAAGACCCAAAGAGACAAATAACATGATACGCTTTTCATAGGACCTACAACACCAACCAAATACAGGAAGTCACAACACTCTGCAGGCCGCCGATCTTTTATTGGGTCATCGGCTTTAACATGTTCACTTTGTTTTTATTATTTAATTTTTTTATTATTATTTGAAACACAAAATTTGTTGTTTTGCTTTTCAATCTTCCTTTGGTCATTATTACCTTTATTGTGCGTACCATCATTTTTTATTCTTTAATATTATTTATTTATTTGAAAACTTATGTTTATACTTTCACATTGATTGTCACAAAGATATATTTATATGATGCTGAATGATGATGAAGATGTTTGATGTTGTACCTGGGCTGTACACGCTGCTGTGAAGTATCCCAAAAAAAAGAAAAGAAAAAAAGAAAAAGAAGAGCAGGGATATGTGGAAAAATGTGCTTTATGGTGCAGAGACAGCCATCACTGTAATTTATATATGTACTACTGATCACTGATGCTTGTTCATGTGCCATTTTGATTTCATGCCAAAGTTTGGGTTATGTTTCCATGTTTTCATTCATATTATTTAATTTCATCACATGGTTGTTGTTATATGGAATAAAAGATTTGCTTTGACATGAGTCTGGACTTAAGTCTCTGTTACAGGAAAATAAAGGAGTTTCAGAATCATTTCAGTCATCTATCAGGGCTGGATTCAGAGCTGATAGGAACACATACATTTTCTGGACCAACCAAACTGGTTAGAGGACGGTTACAACAACTTTGATTCCCTTAAAGGGATAGTTCGACATTTTTGCAAATTTCCTATTGCCATAAACCCTATAGATTTAGGAGTAGGTTCATTTCCTTTAATTGTCGGTGCAAGCTATTTTTAGAACGGTGGAGCAGAGCCACGAGGTGAGAGTGGTTTGGTATACTTAAAGGTAAAACTATAGGGATTATGGCAATGGACCAAATGTCCAAAAATGTTGAATTATCCCTTTAATCAGAAACATCTTATATTGAGAATCATGGGAGTCATTTTATCAAACTGTCTCTGTAGTGTTTGCTTGAATTACTTAAGACTCATTTTTTTTTTACTCATATACATTAACTACTCTCTGACATATATAACACTATCATTTATGTAGCATATGTCGTGGTCAGTGTCAAAATAATCACTGAGAGAACTGTCCTCAGTTGTCTCTGATATAATCAGTGTGTGAACCATCCAATAATAGGTACTGTATGTTTCTGCAGGCCTGGGGGCAGCAGTTTCACAGAGGATGAGATTATCAAAACACATGTGGGATAAAGTGGGAACAGTTGAATTGTGGGGTTAGGGTTAGGTTTAGGTCCTAAAATGGTCCTGAAACTGCAGCCTCTAATGACTGCAGAGAGACCGTACTCAACCAATGAACACACAGCATGCTTGAACAGAGGAAAACTAAATTTACTCAACCATAATATACACTTTGTATATACACATTTTTTTTTATTGAAATACTATTGATAAAAATGGTATCTGGGGAAAAATATTTAAGAATCTAAAGTTGTCAGCACTCAGTAATGCAATATCAAACATTTTTGAGAAAGACAGTGTAGTCAGACTGAACTAAAACTCAAACACTGCGCACAGTTTTTAAAAGACAGTCACTGACTGAAGCATCTCACATCACCCTGTGTCAGCAGTCTGCAGGATGCCTGGCAGCTCACTCTGTCTACTGTGTGTCCTCAGTCCAGACACTAGGGACGACTGGACTGGCAATGGAGAAGGAGGCAATTGTCTTGTTATTAGTGGGTTTACCTCACCTGCTAATTCCAGTGGAACAGTGTAGTGATGTGACTGGTCCAGCGCTGCTTCAGCGCCCCCTAGTGGTAGTAACAGGTACTCTGTCTGTTTCACTGATCTGGGTACATCCTGCCACGCTCAGCTCCAGTTCCCCTTCACCTAACAAAAACCTTACATTACCACCAACAACAAACCTGCACCTGGAGGATCATGGGAACCTGGTCTCAGCTGCAGAATCTGATCTGTGCTACATGACAGATGTCCTGTACCTGATTTGTAACTGATCTGAATGAGTGGATCCTCTTTGTGACCTCACAATTGCAATTGTACAGCACTTTGGTCAACTGAGGTTGTTTTTAAATGTGCTTTATAAATAAACTGTGATTTGACTTGACTTGACTTGACCTCATCAGAAGAAGACCTCCGTCAGTCTTTCTCTTCAACTGCCAAGTCATTCTGTAAAATAATTCAAATCAAGACAGCATTCTTACGACTCTGGTTTCAGGAGCCCACAACTGTGGCTACATGTGGATGAAAGGCCAAACTCACGGTTTCAAAAATACCTGCGTTTGGTCTGTAACACTCTCCAGACCACAGCCAACTACTGTTTAATTAGATTTGTTTGAAATTTAGAACATTTTGAGAAACTAGTTTATTGTAATATAACTCCTATAAATGTGCGATAACTTCATTTGCAATACTATAAACACAAAAAATATAGTTACCTATTGGTCAAAAAATATACTATCTTCAGTATTAGTTTTTCTCAAACTAATATGGTCGTGGGAGAAATTATGTATCAGTATTGGATTTGCACAAACTGGCTCAGTGGGTGTGGGAATAGGCAAATGCACAATGAGTGCTGTATGTGCATTTTCAAAGAAACTCATAATACAAAAAATGTTACATTTCATAGATACTTTCATTGTGTAAAGTTTCATTGTGATCGCAGTAAAGGAAAAAAGTAGCCCCATTGGGGTGTATTGTTTTCTGGCCTTATTGGCTTTATAGACTTTATATAGCCTACAGTAAATCAATGAGAATCAAACACATTTCCCCAACTAGGATTTCTTAGGACTTATAGTTGGACTTTTAGTATGTTGTTGTGGACAACTCATAGAAATGATATACAGTGGGTACGGAAAGTATTCAGACCCCCTTAAATTTGTCACTCTTTGTTTCATTGCAGCCATTTGCTAAAAAAAATACACTCAGCACCCCATCTTGACAGAAAAAAACAGAAATGTAGAAATTTTTGCAAATTTATTAAAAAAGAAAAACTGAAATAACACACGGTCATAAGTATTCAGACCCTTTGCTCAGTATTGAGTAGAAGCACCCTTTTAAGCTAGTACAGCCATGAGTCTTCTTGGGAATGATGCAACAAGTTGTTCACACCTGGGGATCCTCCTCTGCCATTATTCCTTGCACATCCTCTCCAGTTCCGTCAGGTTGGATGGTGAATGTTGGTGGTCAGCCATTTTCAGGTCTCTCCAGAGATGTTCAATTGGGTTTCGGTCAGGGCTCTGGCTGGGCCAGTCAAGAATGGTCACAGAGTTGTTCCGAAGCCACTCCTTTGTTATTTTAGCTGTGTGCTTAGGGTCATAGTCTTGTTGGAAGGTGAACCTTCGGCCCAGTCTGAGGTCCTGAGCACTCTGGAAGAGGTTTTCCTCCAGGATATCTCTGTACTTGGCCGCATTCATCTTTCCTTCAATTGCAACCAGTCGTCCTGTTCCTGCAGCTGAAAAACACCCCCATAGCATGATGCTGCCACCACCATGTTTCACTGTTGGGATTGTATTGGGCAGATGATGAGCAGTGCCTGTTTTCTCCACACATACCGCTTAGGATGCCAAAAAGTTCAATCTTTGTCTCATCAGACCAGAGAATCCTATTTCTCATAGTCTGGGAGTCCTTCATGTGTTTTTTGGCAAACTCTATGCAGGCTTTCATATGTCTTGCACTGAGGAGAGGCTTCCGTCGGGCCACTCTGTCATAATCGGAGCTTGTTTCAGGAGCAGGAGAACACACCAATCACGGCTCTCCAGCCTCCTACTTAAGAAGACCTAACCCTCCCCCTCAGTCTCTCGATCCTGCATTCGTGCCACGAAGAACCTCCAAACCTCCCCACACTGCTTACCACGTCGTTCCAATTCATGTCATCCATTCCCCATCATCTTACAATAAACCTCCTCAAACGTATAGCTGATTGTTGTGTGATCCTTGCTCGTGAACGCCCCGACTGGTGGAGGGCTGCAGTGATAGTTGACGTTGTGGAACTTTCTCCCATCTCCCCACTGCATCTCTGGAGCTCAGCCTCAGCCACAGTGATCTTTGGGTTCATCTTTATCTCTCTCACCAAGGCTCTTGGTTGGATGGCCAGGTCTATAAGAGTTCTGGTCATCCCAAACTTCTTCCATTTAAGGATTATGGAGGCCACTGTGCTCTTAGGAACCTCGAGTGCTGCAGAAATTCTTTTGTAACCTGGCCCAGATCTGTGCCTTGAGCTGTAAGGTCTTATATAGACAGGTGTGCGCCTCTCCTAGTCAAGCCCAATCAGTTTATTTAAACACAACTGGACTCCAATCTCAAGGAGGATCAGAAGAAATGGACAGCATGTGAGTTAAATATGAGTGTCACAGCAAAGGGTCCGAATACTTATGACCATGTGATATTTCAGTTTTTCTTTTTTTTAATAAATTTGCAAAAAATAATACATTTCTGTTTTTTTCTGTCAAGATGGGGTGCTGAGTGTATATTAATGAGAAATAAAACAAACTTTTTTGATTTTAGCAAATGGCTGCAAGAGTGAAAAATTGAAAGGGGTCTGAATACTTTCCGTACCCACTGTATGGTGAAAAACATTCTGTAACAATTAGTCTGTCGGAGAATACTATTTTGCCTGGACTATGATGCCAGAGGATGGAAAGGAGGGAGCAAACGTGCACCAGTTGCACCAGCTGAGCAGCTGACGACCTCCACGGGTGAAACCAGTCACCCAGAACAACCTGCAAGACAAGGAAGGGCTGTTTAATTAGTGCTACATATACTTGACACACCCACAAACACACACCAAGTATGTTAAGTGTTGAATAAGAAGAAGCCTCAATACCAAGTAATCCTCATGTCATCCTGGTACATTGAGGTGTGTGGTCTGGTGAGGGCTGATTGTAACATTTCACGGTGTTTAGAGACTAAACAGACATCCTCTGTTTGTGTTCACAAGCAGCCACATGTATCTACAGTTTGCATTAACTCAGTACACACTGGCCTCAAAGACACATGCAGAAATGTCAGAAATGTTGTTGATGTGTTCCAGTCCACAGAGAGGCTCCGCCGACAGGACCGACCTCCCTGGTGAGGCCTGAGAGAGTGAAGCCACACCTTGTCTGAGGAGCTGCTATTTCCTGTCGTCAACACTGGAAGAAACCCAGAGACAATTTTGCATTTGTTTTGTGTTTGCCCATGGGACATGGAAACATGTACCCATCACAATTAGACCCAAAGATAGCCTATTATTTCAAAATTTGAATGTAATGACAAATCAATATGTTTCATAATAAACCTTGTGATTCTAATAGGTACATTACATTCACAAGATGACGTTTTCCAAGTCCCCACCTAAACTGTAATGTCTTCACAGAAGGAGCTTTTTATATGGACACCTTGAAGTTGAAACCCCAAAATAAGATGAGGAAGTGCCTTATTTATTTATTGTATTTTGTTTATATTATATTCATTTTTCTATATTGTCTCATTACAAAATATCTATTTTTACACACATATTGATTGTCTGTATTTTTTCAAATGTTAAATAAAGATTTTCATAAGAAAAAAAGCGCTGGAAGAATGTCAGTTATGACACTTGAGTGCAAACAAGTTTTGCAGGTTTGACAGTTTTAGTTGAAGATTGTCAAAAAAATAGCAAAAGATTCAAACCTAAACCTGAGATGAATGAGTAAGAAAACGTAGAGCAGAGAGTTCCTCCACTGATTCAATCTGTTTAACCAGATAAAGTCATCTAAAGCGTCCCCACCCCCTCCCTCCCTCCCTCTTTCTCTGTTTGTGTGCGTGTGTAGATAACGTATAAATAAACAGCAGAGAGAGAGAGAAACCAGTACGCGCCGCGCCGCCGCCGCCGCCTCCTCCCTGCGCTGTGCCGCGCCGCGCTCCGCCGCTCTCTCCCTCCTGCCGCTCCAACACACGTCAAACCAGTCGGACCAGCGCAGAGCAGAGATGGCAGACGACCGGACAGGGACGAGGCTCCAGGACGCCGATCCATCGGATTTGGAGTCTTTTCCCGAGCAGGGCGGAAACATCCCGAAGAGACACGCGCGGGTCACCGTCAAGTACAACAGGAAGGAGCTGCAGAAGCGGCTGGACGTGGAGAAGTGGATCGACGAGAGCCTGGACCGGCTGTACGCGGGTCAGGTGGGTGAGGAAAGAAAGAAAGAAAGAGAGAAAGAAAGAAAGAATCCGTTGCAGTACTGTGGTCCACAGTCTTCTGCCTATAACCCAACAAAGAAGTTGGTGGGTTTTTAAAAAGATGCAGCTTTTCCTCAGTGGAATGGAGAAGAGATATAAATATGACATGCAAAGTGTCATAAATGTGATGTGAAGAGGATTGCATCACACACATGCAACAGGCCTCCTATAATATATGAGGTGTTCATCATAAGGGGGAGGTGGGGCCGCCTGGTTCTCCTTACAAGGCCATGGGCCTCCTGATGAGGAGCTGTCCCCTTCTCTCAGACCTGAATCTGTCTTGGGGGTTTCTGCCTTACATGGGCAGCATGAAACTGAGACAAGGGTGAACGATGAGGAAAAGGAAGAGGAAAAGATTAGAGGGAGAGCACTGTTTGTTGCTAGAGGGGGGGTTGAGTTTTTAGTAGTTAATATGTTGTTGATAGTGGTGCGAGTTTGTCAACGATAAGGAAACAAGTCGTATCTCCACAGAGAGCTGGCGTAGTCCCATGAACCCAAAATGTCAACTATATGCAGTAATATATCAGACAAAAAGGCATTATGGGCCAGTCAGAACGTTTCTTAATTAGTTTTAATGAGTGTGACTGGAAAACAGCCTGTGGTGGTTATATAACTCAAGACAAGTGTTATTGTGTTGGTCAAAGTCACGTTGCACAACACAAGAGTTGAGATGGACCTGCTGCACATGTCAGAGTCAGAGTGGAGATGAAGCTGCTATGAGCTGCAGACTCATGCTAAAGTTTGGGCGCCCCTGGTCAAAATGTCTGTCAATGTGAACAGTTCAGTGGAAGAAGATGGAATGATCTCCAAAATGCATCAAGAGAAGACACATTCCCTTTACATTTTAAACTATAATTACATTTCCAAAATGACAGAAAAGGAAAACAATTTTCATTTCATTTTCATTTTGGAAACTTATCACAGCATATAAATAGTAAATATCTTGTCTGATACGTTGGTCAAAGTTATCTGAGAGCTCCAGTTTCCTGGGTTTCCCAGACTGCTTTGTTTCCCTTTTCACTCTAAAACTGACTGTATAAAACAAATGAAAAGTCATGAATAAGTCATAAATAAGACTGATGTTGCTTAAAATAACAGTGTTCCATGTTTAACTTCCTGCCTTTTAGAGATCATTTCATCTTCCACTCGCTGAACTCTTCACATTAACAGACAGTCTGACCAGCGTGCCGCTGTCTGCCGATGTCCCTGCCTGACTACACAGACAGTGCAGTGGTGTGCTGTGGTGTGGACGGGCGGGTGGTGGGACTGTCCCCTCCCTCGGCTCTAACAATGGCTGTTTGTTCACACATAGCTAGAGCCCTGTTACTGTACTGTGTGAAGGCCACAGGCCGCCGTCGCCGTGATAACTGACATTATCATGACGGAGACGGAAATATGTGAAGATCAGGGTCTATGGGTGGAAGAAGCCCCAGAACTTTACTGTATTTTTGCTTTTGCACCATCACACTCTTTTTTGATGTGTTAAGACTGGCTTGAATGACCTCTTTAAATAAGCAGAGAGCTCGTACCACACGCAAAACATGCTGAATTTTCCATTTCCTGCATTGACGCACCTGTAAAAATAAACATTTCCACTCAGTGTAACTGTGATCTTCCATGAGCATGCATGGGAAGATGATGTAGCGAGGTTGAAGAGGAGAGAAGATCATGTGTGTGTGTGTGTGTTTACTTCAGGCTGCTGACATGCCGGAGGAGGTGAACATTGATGACCTGATTGACCTGCCCACCGTTGAGGAGAAAGTGAAAAAGCTAAAGGTAACGTGATATGGGTGACTGTGTGGAGCTGAAATATGGAGAAAGAGAGGGAGGGTTGTTGTAGGAAGGAGCTAATGTGTGGTTCTCAAACTTATTTTTACATCCCAAACTGACACAAATTAGACCACAGACCCCCTATTGGACAAAATTTGGAAGCAAACACCAGAAATACACAAATATTTGTTTTGAGACTGAATATTGCTACTTTTTTAGTCAATGCACGTTCAAATTAGGGCCAATGATGTGAATTTGGGGGAAAATTCAGAGAAATGAGGGAAAAAAATGAAATCTAATGTAAAGACCAGGAAGTGATAACATTTTAAGAAAAAGTTGTGACCCTCTTGAATCCTTTCAAGGACCCTTAGGGGTCCCCGGACCCCACTTTGAGAACCACTGTAGTAGACGAGTGATGATGTGACCGGTTGACAACATCTTTTCTTTTTTTAACAGGAGCTTCTCCAAAACTGCAGGAACAACACAGAGGTATGTTTTCAGAAATTATTTTCTAACTATGATCGGTCATGACAACACACATACACATGCATTTACAGGGCTAAAGTGAAGCCGTAGCGGCCCCTCGTCTCTTGCCCCAACAAAGACGTTCTGTCCTCCCTTGCCTTTTTGTTTCCATTTGTGCAAACAATGAGTCTTTCTGGGCGCCGTGCTGGGCTCAGAGATGCAAACACAGGCAAAAGAGCAGGGAGGGCCGACAGACACACACTGGAGTTATTAGAGCGACATCCAACGACAGGTCCGGGTTTTTTTCTCCTAAACACTGAATTCCTCCTCCTCATACTGATCCTGCCCCTTATCCAGACTAGATGCTGTGTTTACAGTGTGGTGATGGTGATACCACATGGAGGCTTATTTTGACAGTGGTTATTTGTAATCTTTTACGCCGCAACACAACACACAGTGGGAACTTCCTCTTCTGGGCCTGGGGGTCGACCTCCAGAGACCCAGCTGCTCTGCACTGCCTCTTCCATCTATGGCTGTAAGATCGCTCCAAACACTCCAAGCCCTTTTATTTAGCACTCTGTCTATGCTGCTGTTTGTTTTTAAAGTGGTCTGATAGCAGCTATGTGGATATTGTTTTACTAATGAAAAGCATGGTCATTAATGACGCTGAGTGACACCAGTGACCCACATGCTTGCAGATGTTTCCTTATAAAGTATCAGTTAGATGCTGCATGCTTTCTATTTGTTTGTTTGTGTATCTTGATTTAATTTCTGAGAGGATTAATCTCACAAGGCCTCTCATGGGTTAAATTAATGTATTTTCTGTGTAGTGTGGGTTCAGTACAGATCCATTTTCCTTCTTCAGCCAAGTTTGTGAATGTATACGTATGAACTGAAGCTGGTGCTGAAGAGGAGACTTTACCATGTGTTTAGCTGTGGCTGCTGCTGAACAGAGGAAAGAGAACAACAAAAAAGCATCACAGCCAAAGAATGAGGCTGGAAATACTCCACATATTTGCTTATTGCCAGGAAATAAGATATGTGTTTTTTTTCCATCTCAGTGCTTTTTAATTTACAGTCACCACCAACTCCAATGAGTCTTAGTTAAGAGACGAGTGTTAAAAACTGTCTTCTGGTCTCTCAAATCATTCCATAAAACAGCTAACACTTGAGCAAGTATTACTCAATGAGATGTAAATGGTTCTGTGAAGAAGAATTTCCCCTAGAGGGACAATAAACGTCAAATGTCAAATGTCAAATGTCAAACAGGAGTAAATAGTGGTAATTCTGTCGGGACTATTTTCGTCTGTGGATTAATTTTCATTGTGGCAGCAGCATAGTGTAGATTCACAGACATTACGTGAAGGTCTTGTTTTCCCGTGACATTGTTGACAATACGAACAAAAGATACCATCACTAGTGGACAGGAATGCTTTATCATATACGGGTAATTCTTCACTTAAGGCAGTTTTTCTGTCCCCACAGTGAAATTGCAAAAAAAAAAAAAAAATCATTTATTTTTTTTTAAACTAAAATTGCCTCTTTTTTGCATGCTGAAAATCCAGTACGCCAGAATTTCCATGTTTTGGGCTTTTCCTCAGTCCAAACTGTTGAACATCTTATTCATAAGTAATAAAATAAAATGTTAAATTCATTAAAATGTGACTTTACATTGTCACATAAGTTGAAAAAACCCCATTATATATCAGGGTAATTAGAACCTTTTTTTATAGTTCGACATAGCTTTGTGTCATTACCATCACACCAAGTGTTTTCGAGCAATAAGGCAAGGCAAGGCAAGGCATCTTTATTTATATAGCGCATTTCATACCAAGGCAACTCAATGTGCTTCACATAAAGACAGAACATTTAAAGAATAAAATGAAATAAAAGAGAAGCATAAAACAGAATAAAAACAAACACTTAAAACAGAGTTAAAACAAGAGCAAATAAAAGTAAAATAAAAGAAGATAGATAAGGTTTAAAATTCTTAAAAGGAGCTCAGCTGTAGGCATATGAAAAGAGAATAATGACTCTATTGGACTGCAGTCATCTGGAGACAGTGCAAGATATATCTGTGTGTCATCTGCATAACTATGATAGTTGACATTAGAATTCTGCAGAATTTGACCCAAAGGCAGCATATATAAATTGAACAGTAGGGGTCCAAGGACTGACCCCTGAGGAACTCCACATGTCATAGGCACTCGATCAGATTGATAGCTACCCATGGTCACAAAATAACTCCGCTCCTCCAAGTAAGTAATAAAGGTTTTTTCAAACTACTGTTCAGTTGTTATTCAATGTAGGCACAAGGTCAGCTATGGCAGAAGTATCATGACTTATTGATCTGCGAGTATTTTGAAGATTGATGATTCCTGATCCGAGAGTATGTTTATTAGGTGTCATGTCTAAACAACTCACTATTTGGATATTTTAATTCAGAAACAAGAAATATAACTTTATTTACATAAAACCAATGTACACTGTTGATAGCTGCTGAGTTATGCTAGCAAGTTTAACACTTAACTGACTTTTGCTTCAGTGGCAAGTGGAAATTGTCATAATCATCATTGTTCCAAACTCTCTAAGAACGCTTTTAAAGTAGAAAAAACAGAGTTTAAAGACATGTATTTTTTCCAATATTTCAGAGGTCAAAATGCCGCAATTGAAGAATCACCCATTTGTCAAACATATACTGACATTGTAGCAGAAAACCATAAAAATATTGCCCCTCTCTCATCCCAAAACTCATTTATGACAGTAGACAAAACTGTGTAATGTGTTACTGGCTATTATTACTTTGTAATGAGGAAACACAGGGGGTAAAGTTCAAAAGTTAAAAATAAAGACAAATATAAAAACTAAGGAGTAAAAGCTAATCCCTAAAATAAAAAATAAAAAATTTAAACATTAAAAATGTGTAATTGATCTTAAAATAGAAGAGTAAATTAATATAAATAGAAATGCAGCTGCAAAAAAATAAACAAAACCAAAAACATGACATAAAATGAAATTCAGCTAATTAGATTGCTTTTTGAAATAAGAACACTGGGTGCTGCCCTCAGGTGCTCAGGCAGGGCCGTTGCTAGGAATTCTGGGCCCCCTGAAAAAAATACTGAAGTGGGCCCCCACCCCCTGACTTTTCATTGCCATTTTTTTTGTAAGAGGAATTTCGTAAAAAAAAAAAAAAAAACCCTACTGGGGTGTGGGCCCCTAAAATTGTCATCACCTTTCTCCCCTATGCAACGGCCTTGTCCTCAGGTAGACTGTTCCAAAGTCTGGGGCCAGAGTAGCCTATTAAAAAGACGACTCTCTGTTTTAGTTGTGACTTTTGCTCCTACACTACATTATAAACAATGTACTTTGGGCATAAGTCAGTGAAAGTTCTGTCAAACAACAGAGGTTGTACTTACTGATGGATGTGGACCAGCTGTGTGACCTCATCTGACTGCTGTGCTCCTCTTAGACCTTCATCAAGGAGCTGGTGCAGAGGCTGGAGGGAGTTCAGAAGCAGGACGAGCTGCAGAGCGAAGGCATCGAGCATCCCGTCATCTGTCACAGCCACTACCGCCACGAGCCCTACCACTTCACCAACCCTCATCACCACTACCACAACACCCGAGGCAACAATCAGACCCTCTGACGCCCCCCCCCCAACACACACACACACATACATGGATGAGAGGATCGACACCACACTCATACTCTTAAAGGTTCCATCACTAGTGGCTCTGTGAAGCAAACTTTTTACCAGTCGGTCCCTGTTTGTTGTGTAAGGATCCACATGCACAAGCATGCAGTAACGTGACATATTTACACCTTGTGTAGCCCCCGCTGGTCACCTGGCAACCTCTAATTGATAACAAGACTCCAGCACACTACACTGTAAAACCACAAACTGTAGTTTTTACCCTTTTGGAAATGAAACAAAGACTTCAGTTAGTAAAGCGGTGACATTTGAGGTGCTGCTAGGTGGATTTTGCCACTTTGTACAGAGTATAGGTGTGTCTTTATGCAAAACTAACTACATGCTGCCTGTAATTTTTATATTTAATATATACGCCTTTTTAAGAAAGAAAGCAAACAAGTTTACCGAACTGTCAAACTGTGCCTTTAAGCAGCTATTAACAGACATTTCAGAGTTTTTAGGACGTTAAATAGCAACAGGCTTTTCTATAATGGTAAATATCCATGTCTTCACTCAAAGTTTCCCCCAAAGATCAGGAAGCTTTTACGTCACTGGACAACTGGTAACTAAACTTGCCCATCACTCACTGCATGTACTGTTTAATGATGTCAGCAAACAGTGATTTTTTACCTGAGCTGACAGTTTGAGCCGATCTCAGGTGTGAAGCTGCTTCCACAGCCGAGGAGCTGTCAAGTGCAGCTTTACCTGGTTTTTGTTCTCATTCTGGAAACACTGAGTGAAGCTGCTCCAGACCACCTGAGGGGTTGGGATGCTTCGTGTTGATCACATGTTCCACGCTGATTTACAGTCATGTCCCACCTGCCACTGAACACACACTGCAAACTTATAGGCCCATAGGATCTGTCTATTTGTGATCTATAAGGTTATGATTACAGGAAATGGACACAGCAGTAAAATGTAACACTGTCACTGTAGTTTTTAATGGTGTTTGACTGACATCATGTTTATTAGTTGTGCATTTTCAGTTTGGTCAAAAACATTCACTAAATTGTGTTTCCTCTGTGCAGGAAGAGCTAATAAAACATTTCTTTCAGGCTGTGTGTTGTATGTGTTGTGTTCTCTCTACTTCTGTGAGCAGGTTAGACTGTAAACACATGAGATGTCAGTTTATTACTGTAGGTACACCTGCATAATCCATGCCACACACTGGATTAGATAAAAAGACATAAATCTATCCATCAGGTTTCTGAGCATTCACAAAGATTTCACTCATATATATGCTATATGCTATAAAGCTATATGCTATATACATATATATGTATGTAAACTGTATACAAACCATATTAAACAGAAATGCAAACACTACTCCCCCTCAGACACAAGACGATATCATATGATATTATATTATAACAATGAGGTAATACTTTACAATAAAGGTCCCTTAATTAATGCTTGTTAGTACATTATTAAGCATTAATTGTTCAAAAATGTCTTAACAATCTTTATTATGTATTACTTAGCATTAGGAAACACATTAATTAATGTAGCTTATTTGTAAACAGTTAATTAACGTTTACTACTCAAAGTTAGTTCATAAATTATTAATCATAATGATGCAATTTGTTATTATGCATTACTCAGTATAACATTATAAAATAATTATAATGTATAATACAATAGCATCTGATGTAAAAATTACTCCAATTGGTTATGCATGATTTGATAATGACATCCTTTGAATGCAACACACTACATTACCTTTTGTTTGGACACAAAAGGACATTTTTTTTAAATATAGAAATTATAGTGAGGAGGTGAGGCTTTAGAGCTGTATCAACTAGTTATACATGTGAGGTATTCAGGTGTTCAGGAGATTATGTATGTAACTAAGACAAATGTCCCTCAATGAAGTCATTCTGAATCTGAATCTAAGGTGATGAGTGTATTGTATTATTAAATACTCTGTCCTGACACAGACTGCACACTGGGTGGCAGCACAAACACACACAGACACACACAGTCTGTGGGAAAACTTTAACCGCTGGGCTCTGATCTCCAGGATCTTGTTGACAAGCTGCTTGGCTTGCACAAACACACACAGACACACACACCTCTGTCATATATCCTTCAACTTCAGCCGTGTCAGTGACCTTGAAGCGCCGCGTTGACCAATCAGATAACAGCTCCGTTTCAACTTTAAGTTTTCCACTGTGGAAAAAGACACAGTGAATGAATTGAATTCATACTCAAGGCCATTTACACTGAATCATCACTGAGTTCATGATCGTCTTCTAATAGGAATCAGATCCAGTGCAGTGAGCTGTTCAACTCTTTCCTGGTCCACTGTACACTTCATGCATTTTTTGTGATTACAGAGGTCCCTGGGGTGCAGGGATGGGGGGGAGGGGGGTGGAGGTGGTGATGGTGGTGGGAAGGAGGAGTGGGGGAAGGTTGGTGTTGGTGGCGGTGGTGCGGGGGGGGGGGTGAAGTGGGGGGGGGGGGGGGGATGTCAGTGGCGTAGGAGGGGGAGAAAGGACGGGACGGGCCTTTCCTCAGGAAAACATATCACCTTCCACCACAATAGAGCTGCTCAGGAAACCGCAGGCAGCCACATTGCTCTCTTGAGTCGCTGAGTACTTTCAGACACGCTCTCATATTCATCAGACGCGCACACACATGCACACACTTCACAACCTGGCAGCCCACACAGCCAGCAGCACACTCCAGGATGACAGTGTGCTGAAACACTGCACGGCCATCTCAACAGGTAGGTCCCGTCCCCTCGCTCAGCTCTTCACTTCATTCTCATGGGTTTCTAGTTTTTTTTTAGTTCTTTCCATTATATTTCTCAGTTAAGGTCAGTGTATCTGGATTTCTTGGTGCCCGTCCAGTTGTTGAAGGATAATTTTACTCAGACTGTTTGTGTTGCTCAGTGACTGGTCTTGTTACACTTTGATAAGAGGAGAAGGCTGCTGCTGCTGGTTTGACTTCAGATTATGTGTGACCTTCCTGATCTGCTGATGCAGACCCTGTACAGATGTCTGCCATCTCTAGATCACTTATTATTCTATCAGGAAAATGTATTTTCATGGAGTAATAAATTCCTTCACAGCAGTGTTTTGCTGCCCTCCTCTCTGTGCAGGTTGCTCAGGTTCAGATGATACAGGTGTAAGTGCACAGGCAAAGTGTAGAAAACTGACCAAACTGGAGAGCGTGTGGCGTTTGCTTTATTTACCCACAGACAACAGTTGCACAGTGGAGGAGAGCTCAAGGCTCAGATTTCTATACTTTATATTTGATCATTTAAACTTTACACCTTCACTGGTTCCATCTCTGAATAGAGACAGAGATATAGCAGTTATACATCAGAGGATCAACTTCTATGACCTGTGGGATGATGATTGTCATTTTCAGTCCAGTCCAGTCTTTGACTTGGAGATATTCATTCTAACTGTGATTTGAGCACAGAGGTCGCTCTGTGATCAGATGACTGCCATCTGAAATCCTCATGAACTCAGAAAACTGATGTAAAGGGCTTTGATTCAATCAACATCTGAGGCTGTAAATGAAAACATATTACACTTTATAGTAAGTGAGAACAGGTGATATAACTAAAGGTTATTTAATTCTAAATATGTTAATTTAGAGCAGATTTATTTTCCAGATTAAAATATTTACAGATCATACATTGAGACTATATATGAAGGTTGTATTGGCTATAGAATTTTAATATCTCTTATTGAAAGGTATTTGACTGATATTGACACAAAGACCAACATTTTCTTTCTGAGCTGCTTCTGGTAAAACCAGTAATGTAAAAAGAGAGGTTCATGGTCTCCCAGGCTGTCGAGTGCACAGGTTTTGATTGCTCTTAATTGTTCCTAATCCTCTCACTAGCTGTGAACAGATCATTTCCTGATGAGATTTCATTGTAGGAGATAAAAACCCAGGTTCCTGGAGCAAAACTGCTTTTAATTCCGGTCAAAACTCACAAGGCTCCGCATTATCCTCCTAAACTGGCTCTCAGCCAAGGTCACTGCTTTTTGCCTGTTTTTTTTTATAGATTGCCCTCTCTGTTTCCTTGCTTTTAGAACAGGAAGGACAGTGACACAAAGACGGAATTTCAAAATAATTACTTTTACTCTGCGTCACCTGAATTTTTTTTTTCTTTACTTATTCTGCAGTAATTCATCTGTCACTGCGTCACTTTCCGTAGAGCGTCCCAGGGCCAGTGTCACGTAGACACTTCAGACTGCTGTGTAGTGTTGGTCCAGCTGACATATCTAAGACTGTTTCTCAAAAATAAAGACTGACTCGTAAAAAAATAAATAAATAAATAGACACTTTATTCCCAGGCTACCTCAGGCCTAAGGCCCATGTTACCATGGTGACATGTTAATCAGTGACACCTGTGCTGACCAGTAGCACCTGACAACAAGAAAGGGGAACACATGGCTCATTGTCTGTGGTGGTGGATAGCAAGACAGGTCTGGGTTCGATTCCCAGGTCTGGGGTCTTAATGGATGTTGTCCCTGTGCCTGAATGGGCTCTATAGGTTCACTGATGTCTCTGATTAACCTGTAAGTGTGAATGTGAGCAATGTGAGTTATTTCTTATTCATCCAGAAAGTCTTCAGTTGCACAATCTCTTAAAATAAATGATAAATCTGCAAATCCTGAGTCATTAAATCCGACACTGATCAGCTGTAACTAAACAACAGTGTTAGAATTATCATAAAAAAATGTTTGTCATATTTCAATTACATAATTTTACTCTGAATTAGCAGCATTGAGAACCTTTCAGAATCAGAGTACAATATTTTCTTACGGTAAAATGTACTGGTCGTGTTAAAAATCAGGGAGAGGTGATGAGGAATGAGTTCCCTTATAGTTAATATTTTACTTAATATACCTCAACACAATTGTTTGTGTCTGGACGGTGTAATATTTATAAAAGGCTGCGCTGTGGCACAAGTAAATGCAGCAATATTTTGAATACATATTTCCTATTTCCTTCGTGAAGTACATTACATAAGCAGCATGTGAGAGGATGTTTTTGATTGTGGTTATATAAACTGTCTGGTAGCAGATTTACTACCAGAAAAAACAACAGTTTTCCACATTTCAGGAGTTCAATTTTCAGTCACACATTACGAACTTCCTGTATGTCCTGAAATGAAGGAATCATGGGTAAAGGAATTTACATATCCTGTTCGTGAACTCCCAATTGCCAAAACAGATTCCTGTCCAATCAGAATCAAACAGCAGATAAGTTGTCTGACAAACGGATGTGAAAACATTTTAACTCGTTGCTTTCTTGTTTTCTTTGAGAAAATCTTACACATTGTTGATTTTTTTTTTTTCAGTTTTTAAAAAAAATCTCAGTTGCAACCATGCCCATTCTGAAGAAGCTCCCAGGAAGGTCCAAGAGCTGCCACGAGTTCCCTAGAGTGAACGGAGAACTGATCCTGCCCCGGCTGGACCTGAACCTCAGGGACCTGAATGATCTCAATGATCTGAAGGAGCTGAACGACCTGAAAGATCTGAACAAGAACCTGAACCCCTTTGAAGATGTGGACCTGGACGAGGATGAGAGGAACGGAGGCGACGCCGGCCTCATCCTGGGGACGGTCAGGGGAAACCTCCAGCTCAGGTCGTCCCGTGATGGAGAGGAGGAGGAAAATGAGGTGAACGCGGAGAGGCACGGGGCGGGGAACCCCAAAGGGAAACCCCTCAGAGGGACCCTGGAACGGATCTGTGGAGTGTCGCCTCTCAAAACCCTGGGAAAGCTGGGGAAGGGGCTCCGCATATCAGGACGCAACGTGTGGGGGAACAATAACTCCCCCCACTACAGCCCTGGAGACTCAAACACTCTCCCCCATGAGAAGGAGAAAAGGAAAGGACTGCGCAGAAGCTCAGAGGGAATTATGACCCTGCTCCGGTGAGGACGGGGTGGGGGCTGTTGTAGACTATAACCTCTTCAATTTTCAGCTTGATATGTTCAAAAGATTACACTGCAAAAACTCAATTATCTTACCAAGAATATTTGTCTTATTTCGAGTCAAAATGCCATTTCTAGGCAAAACAAATCTCATCATATTCAAAAATAGCTTGTTTTTACTTCTTTCACACATATTTAACTTGAAATTAGAAGAAAAAAAACAAGCACAAAATATTTTTCTACTTATTTCAAGTGGAAATTTGTTTGGAATAAGTGAAAATGATCTAAAAACAAGTACATTTTTAGGTGATTAGTCTTATTTTGAGTGGAAAGAGATTAGTTTTGACAAGAAATTAGCATTTTGACAAGAAATAAGACAAATATTCTTGGAAAGATTTTGAGTTTTACCTGAATTGCAACATTTTGATATGATAATAGTGCCACAGATATCTTTATTTGATCATGCAACAATGTATAACTCAAATGAAAACATAAAGCTATTGAAACACATTCCAAGAAGAAACAATCAGAGAATATGAAAAAAAGTAATGTGAATAAAAAATTGAATAAATCAAATTAATTACCCACAAAAAATATGTCAAACAAAACAACAACTCAACTGTCAGGGCAGTTTTCTGACCGCCTGTGTTAGACTGAGTCCCAGAGAAGAAAAAATAGAACAGCTCTCATTACGTTGGCCGACAGAGCAACGTATAGTGTGCTTATTTCCTCAGGAGTTATGTAACATACCATAACGACCTGTTGATCTACGGAACCTCTTTTGTTTTTCTGTGACATGTTGTGTACTAGCTGTGCTTACTGAATGGATCTATTTATAACTACAGCCGTCATGCTCAGCAGTAGCAGCAGCAGCAGCGCAGTAAAGCAGATGTGTGAGACTGTACACAGTACAGCACAGTACAATGCAAACATCTGATCTCCCGGTGGCATTCCCATTCAAACAATTCCTATGAATGCCAGTCTCTGTCTTATAATCGATGCTCCCTGAAGCTGCTGTCGCTCATGTTCTCTGTTGCCGCTGTGGATGTTGTGCAGCTTCACAGGTCGACGTAAGGAGGAGCGCAGGGAGAGCCTGCCCTGCGGGGACCTGAACACAGGCACCGAGGTGGAGGCTTCCAGACGGCCCTCCTTCCTCAGGATGGTCAGTCTGGGTAAGCTGAAGAGGGAATCCATGTCCGACAAGACCTCCCAAGAGACCGAGGAGGAAAGCGAGGAGGAGCCGGTGGTCAAAACTCGAGAGCCTCTCTCAGGTAATTATCTAGCTGTAAAAATATCTGGGCCCTGATCACAAACTTAGATTACATATCAAGTAATCAAGAAGAATAGCTCTTTGGCTCCCTGCAGTTACAGGACATTCCTCCTCCTGTCCAACTCTCCGTCGAGGCCGAGACCTCCACAGATTCCTGAGTCACCGGGTTCAGTCAACAGTAGAATGTGAAATCAGGAAGTGACCACACATTCCCAACCCCAGGCTCCTCTACATACATGTTCAACCAGGCTCCACAGGGAGCCTGGCTGTGAATGGAAGTGTGAGCAACTAAAAACTTAATGTGTCAGTCACATCCCCCCACAACTACTCAGTGATCATAAAGAACAGACGTACACTTTGTCAGCAGAGATGTTGCAGCAGGGCAGGCAATGGCCGTGTACACACAACATTGTGCATACTGTAGTATGCAAAATTAAAGGTCCAGTGTGTAAAACCTGGCAAGGTTTATTGGCAACATCTGAATATACTACCCATGAATATGAAGTCAATAATCGCTCTAAAATGTGTAGCCTTATTATACATATAGCAAGGGTCTTGCTTTAGGGGGACCATCTTGGGCAGCCATGTTTGTACGGCAGCCCGAATGGAATGGATCCAGCCAGCCAGAGTTCCAAGGTGCCTGTTGCCTGGGACCTCCAGAGTGTCTAATAACGCCTCTGTTTATCACCCCTACACTGTTACAATGTTACAAGGACACAGTAACTTACCCATCCTCCTGCTCCCCACAGTACTAGAGATCCTTCAGCTGGTCAACCACCGCGATCTCCTACTGGCTGACACACACATCCAGGAGCTGGAGCGTGAGTGTGAGCTGTTGGCTCTCCTGCCCACCCCGAGCACCCCCACCCAGGCCACTCCGCTCTGTCCCAGCTCCCCCTCCAGCATGATCCCCTTATCGTCCTCCTCGATCGACGACTCCCTCAGCTCCAACGCCACCCTGGACTCCGGCCGGCGGAAGGCCAAGGACGTGGAGCTCCTGTACGAGGCCCTGCAGAAGGAAATGTGGGACGTGGTGCGGGAGTCGCTCCGTCAGCCCAGCGCCGGTCCCAACCTGGGGCTGGTGGTGCTGGTCATCCAACAGGAGGAGCACGCCGATTCCGCCTGGGCTCTGAGAGAGGAGACCATGCCGGAGAGAGAGGGCCCCAACCACCGCCCCCGCCGGCTGAAGATGAAGTGGAGGCTTGCCGTGGCGGAGGCCGCAGACTGGAGCCTGCCGCATCAGGTGGACACCCAGGCCGGCCAGCTGGCCTCGTACCTGGAGCGCCTGAGGAGCCGGATGGTGGACGACCTGGATGCTGCGAGGAGGAACGCCGTGTCCATTTACCCAGAGGAGTTTGCTGCCTTCCAGGTGTATGTGGAGAGTTACCACCGAGCCGTGGCCAAACGTCTCCGCACTATTACCAGCGGCCCCCTGCAGATTACAGATGTCTACTCACTGCTGGACTGGTTCTACAACATCTACAACAGGTAGGGAACGTTACAGAAGGTTACATGCTGTCATTCCGACATCCCACCACTCCGACATCCCACCATTTAGACATACCACCATTACGACATCCCACCATTTAGACATACCACCATTCCGGCATACCACTATTCCAACATTCAAATGTGGCACCATTCCGACAAGGCTTTCAATATAAGGAAATATACATTACTCAACAGGTGACTCCCTTCTTTAAGACATGCTGATAGAGGAATACCCACATGGTTGTGCATAGAGCGCAGACAGGGACTAGTCTGCCTGTCTTTTGGGGAAAAATACACTATCAAAGGAATTGTCGGAAAGGCAGGATGTTTAAAAAATAAAAAAATAAGTGTTGCCATTTAGAGAATTAGAAGCCGATGTCGGAATGGCGGTTGCCACCCGTTATGGGGTAACTGATGCTGGACGGTCAGTTTGATGACCGACTGGACTGGTTCAGTAATGATTCATCATTTCCACCAGGGATGTTCTGGGAACGATCGGCACAACCTCGCCCATTAACTACTCCCCTCTGGAGCCCATCCTGCCTCAGGACACGGTGGACAGACTGGAACAAGACTGCATCAGCATCGTCCGGGTAAGAAATCTCACTTTTTACGATCTACAGTAGGTCTTTGAAAACCTGATCGATTGTCATGGTTTAATTTTCTTTTTTTTTTTTGCTGTGATTTCCAGGACAAGGTGACCACAGAGCTGCTGCAGGTTCTGGATGAAGAGGAGCGGCTGTGGGCCCAGACCCTGCACATAGAGGAGTATCAGTCACATCTTGCACGCTCTGTCATCCAGGTAGAACCTCACTCCTCGATTTCAAAAAGAAAAGAAATCTAAGAAATTGACTTTTTCAATCTTTAATGGTTTTGTTTGACCATGTCTTTCCCTATTCCAGAGGCTAAAGGTGGATTTGGACAGATCCACATCTGTGAACCAGTTCCTAGGGGCAAGAGTGGCTCGCTGTAGTCTGGCTGGATTGGCTGACTTTCTCTATAGGTGGGTACAAGTTGGATAGGGCAGAATATTTCATAAATCATGCAAGCATTCAACAGGTTCTCACAAAAGTCCTCTGTGTCCAGTTTCCAGAGGAAGGTGGAGATATTCCATGAGACTCAGGCAGAATTTGGAGACCGAGGGGATGGATATGTTTCCAGGACCATAGCTCTGGTTAACTGCTGCCCTCCTCTCAGGTAGGAGAACAGTTATGGTGAAACAGTTAACTCATTCTACATGCTCTGGAAGCAGCTGATAACGCGTCCTCCTGTGTGTCTTACAGATCCTTTGTGGAGCGCTGCAGGCAGTGCGACCCACAGAGCAGCGAGGAGACAGGCCAGAGAGCCAACTCCTCCCTGGACAGGATCATCAACCAGTCGGTGAAGGTGCTGACCGACCGACTGTTTGAGCACATCAGGGTGAGAACTATGATCGGATATTGTACTGTAGATGAGAGTTGACCTGGAAAAGAACTGTGCACACTTCATTTGTTAAAAAAAACAAAACAAAGAATCCCTCTAATGCTACCATAATAAACTACAACCCAACCAGCAGGAAGTGTGCTCATGCTCCATTATAAGAGGGACACTGTCCTACATTCAAAACTTAACAATCACAAAAATACAGTTATTATCACCTGCAAATTGAATTGAATGCACTGATAGCTGAAATCCATAAAAAATAAAATGTCCGTAAATACAGCCACACAGCTACAGCTTGTCCTCATATATGCTGCCTTGAGCTACTGCTAGCAGAAAGCTAAACTATAAACAACCTGCAGCAGAGCCTGCATCTGTGCACCATTTGCAGCCAATAGTAAAACTTAGGCAATCAACTGATCTCAGCTTTCAGACAGTTGATTGGTCCAAACTGTGTGCTCTTGATTGGTTGGAACAAAAACCTGCAGCCACCCATGTCTGCTCTCTACACTGGCTGAATTATCTAATGTCTGAAAGGCGATGATAAGTTTCTATCATCAACTGATACAAAAAAAAGTCTCCAAATGTAAAGTTCAGCCAGAAAGCTGCATATTTTCATCATTCATAAATACTATTACCTTATTCATCCATAAAGAAAATTGTAGTGTGACAGCAGCAGAATCTCATACAGACAGATACACAAAAACAACATTAAAACAACTATTAAATAAAATCTTTTTTTTTAATGACACACTTTTTAAATCATATTCTGTATTCATTTTAAATAAAATAAATAAAAAGGCAGTAAAAAGTGCCATACTGGAGGGGCAGAAATATAAAGAAAATGGAAATGAACAGTTCAGGTGCCTCAAAGTTGTACTTGGTGCTTGTGTAAATGTGTAAACGTCTTAATCATTACGTCTTGGTCTTTTCTTTCAGCCTTTCTTTGACAAACTGATAAAGAGAAAGTGGCTGAACAACACAGAGGCCTTTGAGGCCATTGAAGCCAGCATCAAACAGCACTTCAAGAAGTTCAGGAGGATGGATATTCCTCCATACCAGGTAACACCTGCAGCACAAACACAGTCTGGGTTTACTTAGAGATTCTATGTGTTTGTGCAGTCAGTGAGTGATGAATGCTGTAAATGACCGACAGACGCTGGTGGGCGAGGTGCATCGGCGAGTCCTGGTGGAGTACACCAGAGCCATCATGCGGGCACGGCTGATCTGCACATCCTCCAAGATGAGGAAGCGGATGGCTTTCCGTCTGCAAGACGAGGCCAAACAGCTGAAAGGGCTCTTTAAAGATCTGGTGAGTGTGTGGGCTTTATTTATCTAAATAAAATAGTACAGGATACATTTGAACTGACTCAGCCTGCACTGGGACACATACTGCATCTAGGAGACAACAAGTAATTACTTTTTCAGCACACCAACTATTATAAATAATCACAAAATGCTGATGGCTGCAAATGGAGAGCAGAGCTGGCGAGGGGAGCGCAGCGCAGCGCCTGGAGCCTGTGAATGGAGCCTGACCCTCCAACTTCCTAGGTCAGGAGAAACTCAGACAGTGTTGATACAGGAGAGCGCTCTGAAAAATGGCTGCCGTCAGTGAGATGGAGATGGATGAACCAGGCTTACGTTAGCACTTGCCACAGAGGGGGAGGGGGGGGTGTAAAACAACTGGGCCAACAAACAAGTTCAAACAAGTGTCCGTCACCTCGGCTGACAACAGGAAGCCGCTGTGTTCAGAAGGAACTTCCTGTTCCTGTCAGCTGGCCGGCTTTGATGTGGCTCTGGGATGGCCTTGATGGCCTCTTTCACTGAGGAGTGAGATGAAGTGTCTGTGGAAACTGGGAACTCGGGGTTGGAGGCGGGGGTGGAGATTGGTTTTTAATGGCCGTCTAAAAGAGACGCTGTTATTTTTAGTGAATGCCAAGCCAAAGAATTCTGCTTCTTTTTCCTGAGTGTTGAAAAGAAAAGCAAGAGCTAGAAAAACAGAGGTGGGGTTTTGTTATTCACTCAGTAAATTGCCCTAAGTGTTTGGCCTCCAGCCTGAACATATCAATCTGCGTTTCCCCTGAAGCTTCACTACATTTCTTTGTCGTACGTCTTCTTTGAATAAACACTGATAACACAACAAACCCCTCTCAAAAAAGGAAGCGTGAGGATTTCTTGTTTTGTTATGGTCTTAAGTGCTCGATGATTAAATAGTTTCTCCATCTTTTGTCCTTTGTCTCTTCAAGGAGTCGAGCTCCTCTTGGTTGGACAGTGTCATCAGTCACCTGGCTGACATCATCCTCCTGGAGGACACTCCTTCCATCCAGATGGAGGTGGCCGTCCTGGTGAAAGAGTTCCCAGATATACGGTGAGTTGTGGACACATTAACTGTGTTGGAACCAGGAAGCATCTAAAAAAACAAATATGTCTGCTCCATACCCCCAAAGGCCTTATATTCTTTTATGCTTACTACTACACATTCAGAGTGCTGTTTTTGGCACCTAGCCCAAGCAGAGAAAATGTAAGACTATGTATGGCTTTTTTTTTTTTTGTCACAATGGATCAAAACAAGGAAAAGGAGCGCGGAAACATATCTAGATTAAGTCTGCTATTTTTGGAGAGGTGTGCGGGGTTCTGTTTTGAGAATGGATGAGGCTGAGAGGCCCTGTGGGAGCCGACCGCCCAGGCTGTTTGTGCACAGAATAAGACTCAGGTGATAGTTGGCAAGCGACGGCACCGCGTGTGACGCATAAGCCTCGGCGGAGCAGACAGGAAGCTGCTGCCGAGTATTTCCCGTTCCTGCCACCCTGCAGGAGACAGACTGGTGCCACACACGGAATCAAAGAGGGAGAGGTGTGGAAGAGGAGAGCAAAACACAGTGTTTCGGACCTGGAGACACGCTCGCTCACCGCTTGACTCACCCCTTTGTGTTTACTGTGTGGCATCCCCCTGCTGGTATTTTAGGAGATCAAAGGCGGGCCGTCCTTCCTGGAGTTTTCTGGGTGCTTCATTGAACAAGTCCATTCATAGACACATGACGGTGGTGGCACATGGGAATACTGAACATGTCAGCCTCCTTCCAGCCTTTCCTCCTGATTCGCTCATGTATCTAACTGCCAAGTGGTGACCTATTGGTTCTATTAATAAGACAAGCTTTTTATGGAGTATTGGAATTTGGAAATAATGGTTTTGTGAATATTTATTTACATAAGTCATAGCACTGATCAATTTTAAGATTTTGGACTATTTTTGCTTCCTCAACATGTCTTCTTTCAGAATAGTGGAAAGTAATGATAGAAAATCCACATTAAAGCAGAAGTAAGTGATATATTTGTGTTAATATAAGTCTTAAATAGTTATATCTTCCGACTCATTTTGTTTGGACCAAAACACGGGTCTGTCAGTCACTCTGCTCTGCTCTGAGCCGAGGAGAAAACATTTATCTTCCTTTTTTATCCAATGAATAGTGGAAAGTAATGATAGAAAATCCACATTAACCAGTTCGATTATTTTATAGTTCACCGGTAAAACAGGTCGGAAAAACACGAGTGGGTTACCTGGAACGCTACAAAGTCGTAATTTGTGACTTGAAGCTGTCTTTCAAAAGCCTGCCTGGAAATTTCTCTTCTTCTTTAAGGTGATTATTTTACTTCATTTTGTTTTCTTTCATCTGTAAATTTCTCCTAGTTAACATACCTGTTGTCTGACCCATGTCATGCCAGCTATCACTGTAAAGCTCTCTCTCTCCTGAACAATGATGTGAGCTCTAAAAATTGTTATTTCCTATCAGCAGCCAAACGGAAAAGTATGACTGACAATAACAGTCTATGGAATTTTACAATACACATCTTTAACGGTGTAAGGGCCATTTTCTCAAAATTTTCCTCAGACTCTGAGCCAGAAATATCCACTTGAGTAGCATTTACAGACACCAAACCTTCCAAAATTGATTTTTTTTTTGATAAATCAAAAATTTATTTTATTTATTCTTTATATTTTTTCACATTTGATTACGAAGTATACGTACATAGAACTCAAACCCCCACATCTCATGTTCCTTCACAGAGGATAAATCAGTATGAATCAAATAAGATAAACTTGACAAAAAATCGTTAGAAAAGCAAAAAAACTTCATATCACAATTTTCCAATCCTAAATGGGAGCAGGTTTCATAGCAGTCAGAGAACCAAAATTATATTCAAACATATACCCTCAAACAATTCTTTTATGGCTGGTGACAGTATTTTCATCATGTTTACCAAGTGATAAAAAGAGATATCCCAAACTAAAGACTCTAATAGCCTACGTCAACAAAATAAATCAAGAATTTTGAAAAGTCGCTTCATTCATTGTTCAGATTTCTGTTCTGGGGATGTATGCAAATTAGTTCATATTTAATTAGATATTGCCTCGTTTACACATTTGAACATTACATTTCACAAAACCTGTAATACAAAAAATAACTGTCTTAATGTGATAAATATGTGAAGTTTAATGGTGATATCTGTTAGTTTAAATTTGTACCCGATTCACCTGTAGCGTCTCACCGAAAGAGAAAGTCAAGAGTTTTTCCCACTCTGGCTTAACGAGGATTCAAGAGTTGAAAGGTTCAGAGGTTGATTAGTCAGTAAATTCAGTGTGGAATGTTTCAGCTGTGTCCAAACAGATGTTTCTCTTATTACTGGCTGACAGCCCGTCCCTAAAGATTGGTCATCAACCAATGAAAATGAGCCTTTTTTCGGAAAATGACACCGAATCTTTTGTCCTTTCAGAGAGACAGACGTGTGACTCAGACAGTTGTGACTATTAGTCAAAGTCATTCCAGTTTTTGACAGCGCCAGACAGACCAAACGTCCAGTAACACCAGTTTGTCTCCCTTTCCCTCATCCTCCGTCTCATATCCTTCCTCCCCGCAGGAAGAAGCACGTTTCCACCCTGCTCAACATTCGGGGGATGATGCGGCAGGCCGAGCGTCAGGAGATCCTCAACATTGTCAAAGATTTTGAATGCAGCAGTGTGCTCATGTGCCGGGACCACGCCCTCTTCTCCGACATCCCCATCACCTCAGAGGTACACTGCATCAGCCTGGGCTTCCTCCGGCTCGCCATGACCATCTCCAACTGGTTCTCCGAGCACCGCCCGAGGCGAAACCGCCGGATGGGCGGCAGGAGCGCCACGCCCCCGCCCGCCGAGAACATGGAGGACCTGAACAGACGTCAGAGGGAAGACTAGCTGTTGGCGTTTGTGTTAGGAGAGCAGTCACAGACGCTGTGAAGACACCGATGAGATGTACATGCACCTTGACCGAAGACTGTACCAGATAATTGTTACCAGCCATTTAAAAAGAAACTTGACCCTCAGGTACTGCTCGTACTGTACACGCTCACTCACTGACATTTCTCCATCTCCGCACGTGCATCTTTAATGGAAATGTGAAAACAGACTCTGCATCGTGATAGTTCATTAGACATTGTAGTTTTTATTCTGATCTAGAGAAAACCATGAATAAATGAATACGTGCTATAGGTATCCTCAAAATGTAACTTCTCCAGCCTCCTTTAGCCTTTTGCTCCCCCATGTCATTGCAGAAACAACTGCCAGCAGATGCAATGCAATATGATTTTGGATGTTTCCTGTTTTAACATATTTACCCACTCAAATATACCCACTCTCTGGTATAAAGTGCATAAATATATATATATATATATATGTGAGGAAATAGTGTAATGAAATGTAAATGTGTTGAACTCTCACTGTGAATGAAATGAATCTGCTGCTGGAACCCTAATAAAAACCCATTGACTGGGCAGATTAAATGGATGCAGCCACTCTGTTGTTGTGGGTATAAATACTTTGTTCTTATTTCAGTTCAAACAAACTCACAGTTGTGTTTATGTTATCGTCAGGGGTTGTCACCGTCCGCAGCTCCAGCACTGGAGTTTATGGTACAGAGTACAGTACTGGAGAGAAGACTGGAGGGAAAAAAAGAAGCCAAAATCTTTTCTTGTTGTTGCATGTCTACTGATGACTCTTAAACAACCTACTGACCGACTGTAGAACCTGTGTGATATAATGGTTGCAGGATAGGCTACAGCACACCCCTTACAGAAAACCTTCATAAACTTCACATGTGATCCACATGTGAAACATTTTACACATGGGAATCATGTTATTTGCACATGGGTAACGTGGTTTTGGGCCAATTTTATGTGAGTCACAGAATTCCCATTTTCCACATGTGGTAACATGTTTTACACATGTGCTCTACATGTGGTAACATGTAATCACATCAATGTCAATGTGTTGCCACATGTTCAAATAATATGATTCCCATGTGCAAAATTTTTCACATGTGAATAACATGTGAAGTTCATGTGGTTTTTCTGTAAGGGACATCACCATAAAAAAAACATTAAATAATTTTTTAAAAAACAACTATAAATTGTTATATTCATATTTTGGTAACACTTTGGATTAGGGAACACATATATTCCCCATAGGTGCTTCTTAATATGCATATAAGTAGCTTACTAGCACCTCATTAGTAATTATTAAGCACTTATTAACACCTTATTCTACATAGACTTATTCTACCTCTATTACACCATGAATTGAAAGTTTTCGCTTATTCATTGTAAATCAATGCATTGTTGTTTCTGAATAATGATGTGAATAACCAGTGGGTTATTGGGACCTTGTACAGGGGCAGTAGCACAAGAACAGTAATTTTTCCTTTATCACTCTGAATTAGAATTAATTTACAATGAATAAGCGATGATTAGGAGTTAATATCAGGAAAAATCTTAATTCATGAATTAGAATTAATTTACAATGAATAAGCGATGATTGTTTTTATGTTTTTTAAGTCATGATGAATACACAGCAGACATTTAAAACTGCATAGATGACTGTTGGGACGGCTCAGTGGCCGGCACTGGTTGGAGGTGTTTCTGTGTAGAGTCAGCATGTTCTCCCTGTGCTCAGTCCAAACACATGTTCATGTGTGGCTGTTGTCTGTCTGCATATGACGGCTCTGTGACGACCTGTCCAAGGTGTAGCCCACCCCTTCCCTATGTTGATGAATCTCCCTTTAAACCTAAACTGTCACACACTGGTCTCAGCATGGTGAAGAATGTTTTGTCTTTATTGTAATAGGATTAACAGGTTCAAACATGACATTTACATTATTCTAAAGACTAAACTGAAATACAGTCTAAGTACTTAGTTGCTGTCTGTCCCTGACTACTGTACTGCCTTTTCTTCTTCTCTGGGCCCAGTGTGAAGATATCACAATATTTTCAGGGGCCCTGTCAGTCACAGGTCCTTGGAATTGTCCCAACTTTTCTCCCTTATACAGGCCCCTGGCTATGTTAAACAATACATACCAACCTCTCTGACAGACATGGGCCACAGGGTCTGACGCAGAACCGGTGCCTTTGTTGTTTATCTTAAAGGATAGGTCGGCTTTGTTCAGCGCAGCGTATCTTGAAATATGGGGCTCCACCGCGGCTGCTACATGACGCTGTGCCGCCGTGTCAGAGGGGTCACACACCCCGGGGCCAACAACGGGATGTTTTTTGATAAACAAAGACTTCCTGTTGTCCGCTGAGGTGCCAACGGATGCTTTTATTGGAGCCAAGTTTACGTAGTGCAGTAGGAGGGAACTTCCCCTCCACCGCTCAGAGTGAAGGTGCAGCAGCCGCTCGGATTATTCACGGCCCGAGCTGCTCGTGGGTTTCTCAAAACAAAGTGAGGCAGTCTCAGCAGGGGGTTCAGGTGAACTCACAATAAAGCTGTGTTTCTGTTTCTGATGTCAGACAAGGGTCAGCCAGCTTCTGAAGAGTGAGCAAATACTATACTGTATGTTTGTATTAAGTACTTTTACTTTGGAGCAGAGCTTTAAGTGATTTTAGAATTAATTTTCTTTTACTTTGAACATTTGCTCAACCACAGGAGATGAATCAATCACAGGAACTCCTGCACTGTCATGAACTGGTGCCAGAAAATATCATGTAGCTCAAATCTAAGAACATCAATGACGGCAGATGTTACAGTTATGGCCCTCAGTCACAGCACAGTGAGAATACAGACCATTATGATCAAATATGACTCCAATACAAAGTCTTACATTAGTGGAGTGAACTTAAATACTCTGAAACAACCAGCTGATTAGACTATTTTTAGGCCATGTAACTGCAGTTCATGTACTTGTTAATTCTGCCCTTTAAACACAGTCATTTGACTTCCAGCCCTGTATCAGTTCATGAGCAGAGTAACAGCAACAGGGGTGAGAGGTGATCCTCTGGTGTCTCTACTGATCAGACATTTATGTGTTAGAGTTGAATAAGTGAAATAAATAATTTAAGAGTATCTTCAGCCTCTTGTTTCTGTTGTTATTCTGAACTTTTATAAAACAATTTGGAGGCAGCCCACACTGAGCAGGGGTTAGAAAAACCCCCCAGTGGCCTTCTAGAGAAAGGTTGAAGAGATGCTTGCCATCCTTTCTATCCTCTGTCTCTCCTCCATCCAATCCTCCCTCCTTCCTTCCCTCCACTTCCGTCACTTCTTTCTAAATTTACAGATCCACAGTTGACACACATCCCTGTTACTGTGTACAGAAAACCTCTGTCAGGTGTCCACTAAACAGCCTCAGAAAAAAGTCGTCAGACCAAAACGCGTCTGAAAAAAATACGTCAAACCAAAAGGTGACAGGCAACATAAATTAATAGTCTGCCCCCCACTCAAATTTTTTCTTTCTGGCACCTTTTGGTTTGACGTCTTTTTTCTGACGCCTATTGGTCTGACATATTTTTTTCTGACGCCTTTTGGTTTGACGCCTTTTTTTCTGACTCGTCTGTTTAGTGGACACCTGACGGGGGTTTTCCTGAGACCTTATATATCATCATCTTCATGATGGATATCCATATCATACAGAATGTACTTCACTGATGGTGCAGTCTCTGTAAAAAAAAAAAAAACTCAGCCCTCGTAGTTTTATTTTCTAGTGATCGATCACAATAATTCAACACTAAAACTAGTTTCATTACAATATTCATGCATGTCATTGATCTTTTGTTGTTGTTGTTTTTTACAGTGTAGCATATTAGATAAGAGTTTCCTCTGCAGTTGTGTTCAAGTAGAATTTACTTATTTTCTTGTCCCACATTTATTAACAGTTCCTTTATAGAGCGCTGTCCCTATGCAACAGGTTCAGTCCTGCAGATCTCTCCATGCAAGATCTCCATGCAAACTATTGAATGCACCACAAGGACAAGACTCATACTGTATTTCTAAAAAAAAAAAAGAAGAAGAAGAAAACAAAACAAAAACAAAACAAAAAACTCTTAGAAACATTCTTGAATACTTCTTCAGAGTGTTTACATGTTACCAACAATAGAGCTTGGAGGTCGTTGACCTGGGACTGCACCGCATGGATGTTTTTATTTTTAATAAGTTCCACGAATCTGTCCGTCAGAACAGGAAGAACATTAAGTGTAGTTGGCATCAACTAAATGTTAAGTTTGGCCAAGTGGCTTCTGAGTCATATGTATATCTGAGACATTATCAGACATCCTCTCGTATAGCAGACTGAAGGCGGATGCTGCGTGGCCTTTTTCCAGGTATCCCAGGTGGGGATTACCATCTCAGACTGAGGGCAGGCAGACAAGCGGGCCAAACTCTAGGAGGTTTCCCTCGATCAAGCTGTTTAAGGTGGAACGGTCCTCGGTATCACAATGCAATCCCTGGGAAGCACTCCCTTGCTTCCTCTCATTAACACAGCTCTGCAATGGAAAATCCATCTGGTTGTATTCACTGTTTGTTTTCGGAAGCAAGCCATGCCCTGTCTTTGTTCACACTGTCATGCACTTTTCGTGGTCCATACTCTTTTCTGTTTGTTTGCTCCTCGTGCAGAGCAGCATATAGACTACTGTATCTATACCAGCTCAATTATGACAATGTGTGGAGGCTGAGAGCAGCACTTCTCCCAGGTACCCCAGATATCTGAGACATACCATAGTGAAAGATGACATCCAGGTATTGAACACTGAAATTTAACCACAATATAGATTTGTGTACATGTACATCCAAATACCTCCATGCTGCTTGTATGTAATGTCCGTCTTTTATTGAAGTCCCAAAATGTGAAATTGTCCCGAAAATTTTTTAATAAGTCTATATTTCAAGCTTGTTTGCAGCGGAAGCTCTTCTTCCTGGTCCATCCAAATCTCGCGAGATTTGTGTCAGCATCAGTGTGCCAGAAAATCTCATTCTGAAATCTCACGATAACTTGTGGCAAAACACCGATGGGGAATACTGTTACCTGACTGAGGTGAAGAGAGACGACCGGAGAATTTACAAATTGTAACAACAAAATGTTGGGCTTCACGCAGCTTTCACGGAGCTTTCACAAGGCTAGCTGTGTTACAAATGGATGTTGTCGTAAAAAAAAGTTTGATAAATTATGCAATTGCTTTATTAGAAAGTGTCTTTACTTCTGGAAAAACAATGGCAACAATAACAGTAAAAAAAAGAAAAAGCTGCACAATGATCGAAACCGTTGCACATCGCCTCAAGAGGCCGGCGGGTCCTGGTCTGCAGTGGAGACAAGGCCACCGAGTGAGAGGACGGTTCCCGTAAAAGTTTCTATCCCCTCCCTTTACCAGGAACTCCTGCCGTGGAAACTCACCTATGTACAGTATGTAGTCACAGCTACTGCCCTTTGCCATGCTTTCACTTTGAAAGGAAAGACATTGACCTGGAAGTGTGAGCAGGTGACTGAACACACAGTGGGAGATGAGACAGTTGATACGGTAGGCTACGTGAGATGCTACAGTCAGGTCATGGTCAGTTCAGTGATGCCTCAACAAACGTTCACACTGACTCATCAAAGGGTTTTGTTGATTCTTCAGGTCCCATGGGAGCCTGAATCATGCCTGTGTTTTTCCAAGGCTCTGATTGGTCAGTGGTTTGACTGTTTACAGTTTTTGATCTGATCCTCTGAACCTCCAGATCATTCATTCAGGATAAGTTGCCATGGTGATTTCAGAAGTGATTGGACTGAGAACCTGAGTTTAACTCAGCCTAACATTAAAGCCCGCTTCATACTACACTCTTAGAAATAAGGGTTCCAAAAGGGTTCTTCTAGAAGGGCTGAGGTTCAACCCAAAACAACTTGCTTCCGAAAAAAACAAAACCCTTTTGTGAAGAATAGGGTTTTTCAAATGTTCCTGGTCTTCTTTAAAGGTGTACGGAAATGGCCGTTTGTTCCGTTTGTCGCGCCGAGTTGTGCCGAGCTGCAACACGACTTTACCCGAGTAAATTTAACGGATTTGATTGGGTTTTCAAATGTTTGAATGACGGATGACAGATCCAATATCAGTGGCTTTTGAATCTTCCATTGCATTGTCCAATGCGAAAAAAAAATACAACACTTTCATCCCGGATTTACTCAAAAATAGAATTTTGCACAAAGTTTGGCCTACATCGTCTCTTAGATGAGTTTTTACACCAATTTTATGACCCAGAGTGGGCTCAAATTCAGTTTTCTTTCCTGTACACCTTTAAAAAGATTCTACCAAGAACCAAAAAAGGTTCTCTTTTCTAAGAGTGTAAAGATTTTTTTTGTTCACTGGCAAAACACATTTGTTTGTTGTTGTTTTTTTTAATCATTATTATTTGTTGTCATCATTGTTAATCACCCGCTAGATGTTGCAGTCAGCTGGTCAGTTGTGTTATTGTGTCTCATTTCAGTTTTACACCACGCAGTAGTGACACACTTCTCTTTGAAAACAAAGAGGTTTTTAGCCGTTGACCCACTGTGCTTTGATCTCTCTCTCTCTCTTACTCACCATGCGCTGGTTCCTTGTTGTTAAACTTTGCACTGCTGCTGTGCTGTTTTGACTCTTGGTTCTACTCTTCAGCTCATACCAACCCCTCACCCAGTTGAACACCCCCAATAACAATAATACAGTTGTTATCCTATGATGGGATAGGGGTGGGCTAAAATGAAATACTTTATGCATCTAAACATGAATGAATTATTTAGTTTTAGATCATATAAAGCAGCTGGAAGTCCTATAAAACACATTTACAAATTTCCCAAAGAGTCTGAGTCTGACTTCTATATTTGTTAATGCTCACCATCTCACAGTAGTCTAGCCAGGCTGGTTCACTTAGCCTGATTTAGTTCAAAGATAAGAAAAAAACACAATTTGTTTAATTGTCATACCAACAGCCTGACCGAATTAAAAGTGGTATTACAGTGAGGTACATAGTGGAACTATTTCTTGGTCTGGCCGAGTGTTCTTCCTTCACCGAGTGTTTGCCAGGAAGTCGCTGTGAAAAAAATATTTCCTACACAGGTAACTCCCCTGTAAAACCACAACAACCACATGAGACAAACAAACAGAGTGTTTATGAGACATCTTATGATGATGATGATGATGATGAAGATTTTCTGTTTTGGCTTTATTAGGATGGTGGAGAGAGACAGGAAAGTTGGGGAGAGAGGGGATGATACCCGGCAGCAAGGGCTGCAGGTTGGATTCAAACCTGTGGTCGTTGCATTTAGGACATGCTTGGTGTGCCACTGGTATGTCCTTCACACTCAGCTTCCTCCCACAGTCCACAGACATGCAACACGTTGACTGGCGACTCAGCATTTCCAGTAGGTGAGAATCGGCCCTGTGATAGACTGGTGACCTGTCCAAGGTGTACCCCACCCACATTCTATGTCAGCAGCAGGGACTGGCTCCTGTCCCCCCAAGACCTTGGTATAGACAATAGATGGATGAACAATCATTCAGCTCTTGTCTCCAAATAAACACTCCTCATTCCAGTATCATGCCGTCATGGCGACTTCTAGGTGAAATCATCAGCTGCCAATTGTCTGAACTTCCCAGTGACGAGCATTCTGTGCTGATTAAGTGCACATATTTCACAACCTTTTCCACCGTTGCAAATCAGCTACCAGTACTTGTCCTGCCGTCCATCTTCTACAACATGGGCATTAGTGTGCCTTCATTGTGCCATATAGGCCATTCTCTCCCAACTGGAGCACCCCAAGGATCAGTCCTGGGACCCCTTCTCTTTGCAGTATACACCCAGCTTGACAATGCCCCCTGTTACACGTAGATATTCAAACTATTATCACATCAGATTGGACTGTATTTACACTGTTTACACACAGATTTCCATTCTGCTGTCAGGTCACATGCAACAGTATGTACAAAATTAAAAACATTCACAATTTTTTATTCTAAGTGTTCTAAAATTTGGAAAATGTCTGATGTTACGCAGATACAGCCGATCCGTATATTATCACAAATAATTTCAACATCTAACTTTTGTGTACTTTAAGCAGTTTTGTATTACTTCCGAACTATTCTGATTTGAGCGTTGCTAGTAAATTGCTCCAGCAATGATGTTAGTTTCTTCAGCATTGTTTTGAGCAACATTTTTAGAAATTATTTTTCTACTTAGATTTAAATGTTGTAAAGTAATGATTCTTTAGTAACACTCACTTATAGCTTAGTTAAAGGAGATTTCCGGTCATTTTTGACCGCTAAATCGTTTTCCTGATGGTCACCCATTGGGGGGAGCAAAAACTGCGACTAAAATTGATGCAGGCAAACTAGAGTTACACTATGGTTAGACGGTGCTAGCCTGCCTGCATCAATTTTTTATGCAAAATGTAGCACTTACACACTGTTGTGTGTATGTTCTGTCAAGTTTACACTACACTGTAAAAACAAAGGATTTGTTTATTACTATGAGAACTGTTTACATTTGTGTTTATTACATAATTTCACAGTGCTTGAAAATATACTGTTGACCAAGGTCTGCGACACAGGGTCTCTCAACCAAAATAAACAGAAGACGGCATCAGCTGACATCATGAAGTAGCACGGGATCATGAGTTAGGTGAGCTGACTTTTCCTTCTCTCCTCAATTAAACAGACTCAATGGTTATATAATCAGTAAAAACCATGAATATAACAGTTTCACACAAAACTCAGAGTTTTACAAGGAGCTGTGTGTCAAACATTGACTCATCTTTTTTCCCTAGTAATTCATAATCCAGACATCCACATTTGTTCACTTGGGAAATATACAATTATCTATGTGTTAAAATGAAGCTTAAAAATGTGACTTGAAACTTGATAAAAAGATTATCAAGATCTCAGAAAATATTTGGAATAACACAACTCAGCAACATATATACACAAGTTTCCAACGTCATGGACAAAACCAGAAGCCAGTTTTGCTGTTTTGGTGGAATTGTTTATGTTATGTTTATGTTTCCATGGTTTTCAGTCGTTGTCATAGTTGTGGCATGGATCTATTAACGCTGGATTTTAACACGGATATCAATTTGTGTGATATCCACTGTTAAAAGCTGGTATGATGATCCATGCGTTTTACAGATTTTCATTGAAAAAAAAAGAAAAGAAATCCATGCATTTACTGTGACTACCGAAACCATGGAAACGTAAACATAAAATTCCACCGGAAGAGCTAAACCGGCAAAACAGGCTTACGTTTTTGACGTTCGGAAAAAGGTGGATAGCAGAGGTTGAGTCATTTGAAGAGATGTTATAACTTAATACATCACAGTAACAATCCATGTTCTAAAAATTGTCTTCATTGGAACTGGCCGGATTTAACTCTGACTAACCCACGAAACAGGGTCTCATTCCGAAGTTTTCCATCACAGCCTTCATGCCACCTGCCTTGTCACGTCGAGCATTGGTGGAATATTTAGAAGCTTTGTCAAACGTCAAAAAATGTCTTACTCACTCAGTCCAGTCTGTTTTTGGCTGAGGTGTGGTCCGACATTACATAACTATACGGTATATAAATGGCCTGTTCTGACATGACCAATCAGGATGACATTCAAAAGAGAGAACCTCCTGTCCTCTCCCATATCCAGTATGCTCCGTCTGTCAGGATGGCTGCCCACTTGAACCAAAACAATGGTGCACTTCGTCACTCCTGATGGGATATCCTGATTTATGTTATCACTGCGTATCCATCAAGTGCATCTTTATTTAGCAGTGAGGAGGTGCGCGGCCCTGCCTCATTGGTGCCCGCTCAGCTCCAGGTCAGCCGGAGCAGACACGCCAGCCTGTTTGTTTCCTTATCAACAGCCACATTAAATCATCATTCTCAGGCTTCGGCCGCAGATGGAGCACGGGAAGTTCACCTTTGTTCAAAGCAGGCCCATCAATCTAAAATAAACTCTGGCAATATCTTAAATCACTCGCCTTGCTTAAAAAAAATGCCCGCAGAACATTGGGTTAGATTCCTTCAAATGCTGTTGGATTTGATTTGTGTTAAAAGTTATGGGTGGATCTGCACTGATATAAATATTTTTGCTCAGGTCTGTGCTGGCCTGATGCCACTTAACACTGTAAACATCCCAACCTGTGGGGTTATTTGTTTTCCTTTGTGTAAACTATTTTGACATCTATATAATAGTGAGAAAAAAACAGGGGTTGGCTTTGTTGGCCCTGAATGTCTGTATTTATGTGAGCACATCCCCTGGCCCCTCAGACCTGGCCTCATTACAGCAGCACATTCACCACCATCAGTAATAAACTAGTGATATGGTGGAGAAGCTCTCACCACCAGCTGGTGACAGTGGCGGTGGCGGTGGCGGGCTGGTGGGGTGGCGGATGGATCATCATGAGAGTTTGAGGTGAACTGGGATGAGAAATCAGCTCTGGTCTTTTTTGGCTCAGCTCTGATTGGTCAGACACCTCCCACATGCTGCTATGAATAGGTAGGTAGTAGGTGAACTTTATTATCCCCAAGGGGCAATTCATGTTACAGTATATACACATACACAATGGGGGAGGACATGTCACATGACGTTGTTGAGAAATACAGTAGTGGCAGGGACAAATGAATTATTCAAGTGCTTTGTCCTGCATCTCAGCAGGGCATATCTGAGACCAGAGCAGCTTATAGCCTGTAGAGAGAGGGTGAGGGCAGTCAGCCAGAATGGCCTGTGCCTTCTTTGTGGCGCTGGCTCTATATAAAAATAAAAAAGTTCTTCTAGCTCAATCCCAGCAATTTTACTGCACATTCTCACAATGTAATCCAGTCCTGTCTTGTTTTTCAGAGTGAGAATCCTTCACAGGAAATTACTTCATTAAGCCATTATTGAGCTTGAATATGTATACATAAAAAAAGTTTAAAAAACATTCATACTGTCACTTAAAGGGATAGTTAACCCAAAATTCAAATTTCACTCATTACCTACTCACCCTCATATCGACTAAGGGCTGGGAAAAGTTTCAGAGTCCTCTGTGCCTTCTCAGAGTTAGGGGGCTCCATGCAGCACTGCATTGCCATATGATGGTAGCGAACAGGGCTCACTTTTCTCCGTCCAAAAAGACACACCAAAAAAATGTAAATCATGCGAGATCTGCACTGACACGGGCAGAACAGTGAACTGAGACACTGGGAGCTTCCGCTACAAACAAGCTTAAAATATAGACTTATTCAAAAAATTTTGGGAACAATTTCTCATGTCGGGGCTTCAATACAAGAGGGACATTACACTGGCAGAAAATTGGGTACAACTGAGGTACACTTTTGTTCTCTAAGGTACAATTGTTGGTGATGTACCTCCACAGGTTCTGAGTTGGTCCCAAAGGATACATATACGTACCATTTTGGGGTTAAAAGGGTACAAAAATGATCAGGGGTACCACAATATTTGTACCTTTGAGGGTACAGTACTGCCCCAGTGACAAGCTGTTGAACCATTAAAGGTACAAATTTTACACATTATTTCTGAGAGTATACAGACAAGCAGTATGGAGGTATTTGGATGTTTTTTGGTGTGTCTTTTTATTTACAAAGAAAATCATTCCTGTTTATTATATTTGACATGCAGTGATGCATTAATGTTTGTTTCACCTTATTATTGAAACAAGCGAAGTACTTAATTTACAGATCAGAAGTTGAAAGGTCTCATATTGTCATTTTGTGATATGTTTTTGTGTTTTTAGGAACCAAAGTCTGTCTCAGTGTTGTTTTACTTCTCCTCATCCAGACTTCCTCCAGTGCTCTGTAGGTCAGTCAGGTGATCCAATAAAAATAGAGCAGATCTCAAAGAAACTACACCCTGTAAGGCTGGATGGATGATACAATAAACAAAATTGACACAAAATATATTTATGTTTTTTTTCAAGTTTTTGTCCACATTGATCCAATACACATCATGAGAAAATTAATGAATAAATAAAAACACATGATCAATATGCATTTCAAAATAGACATCTACTGTTATTGATAGAACATTTATCTCAAATTCTGTGTTAGACTAAAAACACTGGGCTGAAGACTACTTATTAACCAGGATAAATACTTGCCAAGTAGTCTTTGATAAACTATATGGACAGTTTCTGGTCGATGTGTGTACGTTCTCAGTCATCCAGGTCGTGGTCGTCATTATGTGCTCTGTCAGAAATAACTTAGAAAAGCGTAGAAAACAACTGGTTTAGAAAAGATATTTAGGATTTATTGAGAAAATTCTTTATGAGATAATAAATCATGCTGAGCGTGTGGCTAAGAGTGATGACTGCTTTGTTGTGACATCACAATGTTACACAAGTCCTGACAGCTGGTTTTAAAGCACTGTTTCTGAATACAGGTCGTGTACATGGACTTCATATTTTCACAGTACTATTGAACCCTGACCTGAAGTTTGTTTTGATAGTAAATATATTTTTTGTTTAAAACAACTTTTTTTGGATTGAATAATAAAGATATGTATCTCCATACAAGTCCAGCAGACACAACATGAGGGCTGCATGTTCAACACACATTGGTGTGTGAGAGTGAGCAACACATTGACTCTGTAGCAGCTACATGTGATGTACAGTACAGTATGTTGAATGCCCTGTTGCAGTCTTCACTGACTCTCTGGATGTGTACTAATGCCACTGGACTGGCTGCAGACGGGCCATGACCTGCTCCCCAATGATGCCTCCTACTGGCTCTGCACCACAGTTGAATCAACAAAAGGATTTACTGCAGTACATCAGTTCTAGCTAAATGTGTCTAATCACTGGCTCCTGACTAGAATTAACATGTTGAATTTGATGCTTTTCTCACCAGGGAACTGACTTATCTGGCAACCTTGAAGAGTATAAAGTGGTTTAGTGGTAAATGTTCAGTGTAGAGGATTGTGATGTTTATTACAACTACTGTACTTACTTCTTGTGGTGAAGAAACAGAGTCAGACACTGTTTGAGTTTACTGTCAAATCTCCTGGCAAGGTATATTTTATTCATTTGTTGTTGTTTTGAAAGGAGTTTTAGTGAAGCTTCCAAATAATCCACAGAAAATAAAGTGCTTTCACAAAGATATTCTATGAGCTTGGTCTAAATCCTGATGGAAATAGGATCTCAGTTCTTGTCCTGAGAAAAATGATTCAACTGACCCTGATACCTCAAGAAATCATCTATAAACGTTTGTCAGACTCTGGGGGTGAAGGTTCTACGTCAGTCCTGGAGAACTGGAGACCACAAGACAGCTCAAAACCTCTCACTCTCCTCAGCCTCTTGTATGTCTTGTTCTTGTATCAATGACAAATAAAGACCTTTGAACTTGAACTTAAAGCAGAAGTCAGTGATCCGGTTGTTTTTGGTCCGGAGGTCCGAGCTCAGAGTGGCTGAATAATGGCTTAAACAGGTTTGATCTGATACACTGAAAACCGCTGGCCATGCTGTAAAACCGTTCCAGGCAGGCTTTTATTCAAACCCTGTGAAACTGTAAATTACGGCTTCAAGTCATGACTACGACTTTGTAGCGTATCTTGTATCCCACAAGGAAAGTTTTCTCCTGGTTTACAGCAGAGCAGAGTGACTGAGAGACCTGTGTTTCGGCCCAAACACTCTATGTAGGTGATTGCTGACGGAAAATAGGACTATTTAGGACTTATATTAACAAAAACATTCTGCTGACTTCTGCTCTTGACTTTACTCTGAAGTGTGTGCTTTGCTGCACAGCTCACCACTTACTTTATACGCCCTCTATAATTAAATGGAATGGAAGGAAACTAGGGCTCGCACAACTTGTTGTTTTGAGACAGCTCAAAACATCTCACTCTCCTCAGCCTCTTGTATGTCTTGTTCTTGTATCAATGACAAATAAAGACCTTCGAACTTGAACTTAAAGCATAAGTCAGTGATCCGGTCATTCATTGCTGACGGAAAATAGGACTATTTAGAACTTATATTAACAAAAACATTCTGCTGACTTCTGCTATTGAAGTGTGTTTTCTAGTATTTTACACTACTTCTACACTTACACATTCACCTCTACATATTCATAGAGCATTTTTACCTACGTACAGTATTGTTCTTATTTTTTTATTCTTTTTATTATACACCAATTCACCAACTGGCTCCAGATGTATCATTGGTGGGAATAAGGGTTCAGTGTCTCAGCTATGGACGATTTGTGCAGAAAGTCAAGTTTCAAATAGGTGTTTTTCTGTTTTGCAAATATGTAGTTCTGCAGAGTGAGAGTATTATTAGAACGACTTTGTCTCCTCTTGTTGGTGACTGAACGCTGCTTTCTCTGCAGCTCCCACAATAACCCTCACAAACACAGGGGGGTTAAAAATAGATGAGAGGCAGAGGGGACCGAGGAGAGAGTGGGGATGACAGTGAGTGACGGCGTTGTCAGATCTTTTCATGGAAAACAGGGTGGACGAGCGGACATCCTTAAAGGCCGTGTATTTGTGAGGGAAGTCCACGGCCTGTCTGAGAGGCCTCACCTTTAACTCCCTCAGAGTGATTTCATGTTGTTCTAACCCCCAAAACACAAACACGCTCACAGCAGCTCCAACAGAGAGAAAAAGAGGAAAGACAAATGGAAAAATGGAAGTTTGTGTGGATCATACAGTCTGTTTGTGCATAGGGAACATTTAAGAACAAGTGCATGAGTCAGTCAGTGGCTGCACTTTGTTTACATCTGAAAAACGTGCTGTAATAGTTTCCTGGATAACAACATGTTTGTGTCTGCTGGTGAACAAAGGTGATGCACTGTTTTGTCGGATTAAAGAGCAGCTCCGCAGCTCCGCCGCTTTGTTTTCCCTGTTGTCTGGTTTCTCACCTACCTGCCAGTAAGTCGCCCGTTCCCCGAGGTTAACAACAAATTTATTGGCTCAGGTTATTTTACAAGAACGGAAACTACTTTGCATGGCAAGGAATAAGTCTGAAGCTAAACAATGGTTCCTCTGGTGAAATATGGGAACAGGGTCTCACCTTTGGCTCCTTGTGCCTTCTCCCCCGGCTTATTTGCGTAAGCACGTTGTGTCCTGTACCCCATCAGGAAGAGGTGTTGCAGGAAACCCAAATCTGAGGTAGGATTGAGAGCAAAACTCAGAGCGTTAGACCCCAAAAGAGAAGCTTATCTGATCTGCGAGGGAGGTGAGAGAGAGGGTAAACACCAGCGTGAACCCGTGCACCAGGAGCAGCGGGGGGCAGAGGATTCACTCGGTGGCATTTGATTGCCTGCTGCGTTTGTTTCCACATTGTTGGCAGGTTGCGCTGACCCGCAGTCCGACTTGTCTATTGTGTTCAATACTAATTATCATTAAGCTGTGTTTTCGGATGCACATTAAACAGCAGCAGTTTGTGTGTGACGTCACAAAGACGTCACAGTCACAAGAGAATAAGAGGTTCAGTCAATGCACAAGAGGAAAGTAGGCTATTAACATTGTATTCACCTCTGTTTAAATACGTATGTGTGTCAAATGGAGCATCATGTAGTCAGTTTTGTTTTGTTTTTAATCATGCTCATAATAAAGTAAAGTTGCATATTTTAACATCTGTATGTCAGAGTTGGAGCCAGCCTCATGGTCCAGTCAGAGAAGGTACTTTTTTGTGTTGGTTTCTTTTTTTTCTTTTTTTTTCACTCTGGAACACATCCACAACTAAGTGGGAGTGGGAAGTGTGTTTTATTGCAACAATGTGTATCTTTCCTGTGCAAAGGAGAAAACATTAGCACTAGCCTTGCTGAAGAGAAGAGGAAGGAGAGTTAGAGAATGTGTGCATGAGACGGTCAGGTACAGACAGCAGCTTGGCCGTTTCCTGGAAGAAACCTACAATATCAATTCAATATCTGTACTTCCCTGCTGCAAGTCACCAGCCAAATTACCTCTCAAACTTCCCTCACAGAACTTCACATGTAGTTTTTCACATGTGAAATATGTGGAAAATGTGTTTTGCACATGGGAAACGTGTGGTTTTAGCCCAGTTTTAGTGAATCAGATGTGAATTCCCATGTTGTGGAACATCACATGTGAGATCAATGCCAACCCCCATGTGAAACCCATCTTATTTGCACATGTGTTTTTGGCCCAATTTAATGTGAATCACATGTGACAATGTTTTGCACATGTTTTCCACATGTGCTCCACATAGTGTCATATGTTATGGGAAATGAATGTGGTTTCTGTAAGGACTGTTCCGATCTTAAATCTAGTTATTTTTTTCTTTCTTTTTCTTTTCAACTTTATTGCAGTTTAACAGGTGGAATGATACGGGCTCATAAGTGACACTAAGTGGTCTGTGGTTTTAGAAATAAAAAACAAGCACGATAACGAAATAAAACAAAAAGGAACACAAAGTGTTGTCAGTATCAAGACTGGATAGTTATTCTCTATTATAGCCCCTGCACTGACTTTTAATTTAGTGCTGATTATGGCGGCCCCTGTGGACGAAAGCGGCAGAATAAAGACTTAATTTCCCACTGACATGAAGACGTTTGTCTGGCCGGCACGTGTAGATTTGTTTTGGAAATGTCGGAAAGAAGACGGGACTTGCTTTTTTTCTTTTTTTTTAGAAGCGTAACGTATCTATTTGTATCATTTTGTCAGTGGTCGGACCCGACCATGCCTTCCAGAGGTACAGAATTAGACTAGGCTACTTAGAAATAGCGTATCTTCACACTGATGGGACAGAGACACATGAGCAGAAACCAGAGACGTTTGCGTATCCAGTTAAAAGCTCCGTACAGGGGCTTTAAGTTTCAATAGTAAATGAATAAATGACTTGAATGAAAAAAAAGCTTCAGCTGAATGCATTGTTGAGGAAGTCATTCATCTCATGATCACTAGTATTAAATCTATATTTCATAGTATTTTATGTTGTCACAACATCAAAAGCAATTAAATGACCACAATGATGGTAAATAAACACTGAAATGATTGAATTGACAGAAACTGTAAATTGGATCTTGGATTCTGTGACTACCTGGCTCCATGTTTCCTAGACAAGTCACCACACCAAGTGAGTAAAATGTGACTTTACATGAACTGTACAGTAATAGACAAGATGCAGTATTTATGTTGTTGCGTGCAAAGAAAGCATTTTCCTCAATCATCTGTTATAATCATTTATCTTTGCCATAGTCCCCATGTCTCTCCAGAATGTATCCACTTAGACAGAGATAAAACAGCTGCTCTGTTGTTTCCACATGCTACATGGGTCTGCCCACATGAAACTACAGTGGCTCATTGTTTGAAATGTCGCTGCAACAAGGAACTGTGGGACGGCGTTTTCTCCTTTCCTTTCATAAAGGAAGATCCAGTGTTTCCTATGCTAAAAGAGATAAGATAGGAAGCACTGGAGCTCATTTCCTTATTATTTAGAGAATTCAACCGGCTCACGACGACTGCTGCTCAGACAACTTCCGGGAAATTTCTTAAGCAAAAAAAAAAGACAGTGGTGTCGTTGCCAAGTCTACTCTTAAAGCCCCAAATCCTTTGCACAGTTCTGTGTTTTAGTCGTAGTGGTGAACAATGTGTATAATTCAAAATATGGTCATGTCATGTACATATCCAGAATTTTCTCTAACTCAAACTAAAAAGTAAAAGTTGGTATTGTTTTGATTATTTATCTTGCACTTGCTTCTGTTTTAGTTCATGTCAGTTTTTATGTAATTTCATATTTGAATGTTATTGAATGTTATTCCACATGGTAGTGCTGCCCTGACGGTACACAAGTAGAAAAACATACATGACATATGTAAGGATAAAAACTTTCTATGGATTTGGAGAGCGTTAATTCCTCTAATAGTCTGAAATATTTTATTGTACTATGCATTATATTGGTGCTGTTTTGTAGCTGTATATGTAGCTCCAGTGGACTCAGATCAGTTCAGTAAGATGTGTCAAAATGAGACATGAAATTAAGGTGATGCAGTATAATCTAACATTAATAATTAGAAATTTTAAAAATATTTTTAAGATAAGGTTCAAATTCTTTGAAACGTCCAAAACACCTCTAACTAAAATGTGTGGTGAATACTGATGATCCTCTTATCTAACAGCAGGCTGCACCTCTCACCCCTGTGTAAACTCAGAGTTTAACTCCGAGCCACATCCTCTCTGCCCTGCTGCTGACGGTGCACAGTGAACCTGTCCTGCCCCCTCACACTTTACAATCGCTCCAGCTGACCTTCGACACGTGAACCCACTCATCTTTTTCAGGTTTATCTCTACGAGCACCGTGTGTTGTCTCCTGACTGTGTTACATAGCAGGTCTGACCTGGGCAGGGGGTAGGTGGGTGGGGGGGCAGGAGGGGCACGTCCCAGACTGAGACACACCCAAGAGACTCAGCAGGGAAGCTACGCACCAGCGAGACAGAGACTGTTTATGACTGCTTATACTTGTATTTTTATATGCAAAGCAACCAGAGGAATTAGTCCCTATGTAAAGTATATAGAAAATGTATGTTTAGATGTTTTGCATTTAAATCTTTAATCTGCATGACATCAAGTAAACCTGAACAATAAATGATGATTCTGTTAAGATTAGGTATCCCACAATGACCTGTGTTTCTACTGTTTTTCAGTGGATTTCCCTCTTTTTTACTTTCACTGAACCAGATCATTTATCGTCAATGACAACATTGATTACATGCTGCCTCCCCCTAGTGGCCATTGTGAGCGTTACAGCGTTACATGACAAAATTAAGTTAAAGAGGAACTATGCAGCATTTCTACCTTAATTATGCTACATTTTTACCTTAATTTAAACAGATTTGGAGTGATATGATGGTTTAATAAATTACTTGTAACTTGTTCCAGGGAGAATAGCGTCTCTTGGCCAAAAAACAACCAGAGCCTCCGACCCAGTGTCCCAGCTCTCATCTCAGTGGCACCGCGATACAATGCAACTCGTAACACGCAATCTCTTGTTTATGACAGAGACGACAATAAAACATTGTAACACATATATGATAATATATTAAATCATTTACCTTAGTATAGGCTTTTAGGCCTTAAAATGGGGAGACAGAGAGGGGAATGCAGCAATGGGCTCTATGCACAGCTCCACTACTTCCTGAACTTAAGGCAGCTCCTTTATTTCCTGTCTCACATTATTGGACAAACTGATAAATCCAGGTAGTTCACAATGATCAGACACACCTGGATTAATCAGTCCAATAATGTAAGACAGGAAATAAAGGAGCTGCCTTAAATTCAGAAGTTGTGGAGTTGTGCATAGTGTTGTCCTCTATGTTTGACTGACCTGGGTATAATCTGAGAGGAGGTGCTCACTTTGAGCCACAGGTGTAACCAGTAGGTCACTAACCAGAATGTTATGTGATAGATATTAAGAAGGCTAGATGTCATCTAACGCTGCTGCCCAGTGACACGGTGTCGCTGCACAGCGGCCATCTTGGGTCAGGCAACTCTCTCCCTCAGAGCATTAAGCCTATGGTGCATTTTCTACTAAAACAACCAGAACTTACCATGTTACTCAATATTAGACTTTTTTTTTTTCCTTTACTCGTTTAGTTCCTATGGGTCAGGTAAAATTAGCTGGTAACTCTTCCCTCATGTTTCTAGCATTAAGCCTATGGTGCATTTTCTACTAAAATAACCAGAACTTATTACGTCCTGTGTCCAAGCGGTTAGGTTATGAACATCAGAAATGCAGTTATGATACAAGATATGAGCATAGGCTACTTAAAAATAGGAATAATCTAAATCTTTCTATGGAAGTAACATTATGCAAATAGTTAAAGTAATAGCTACATACAGATAGAAATTCAGGTGCAGATGACTGGATCACCATCTACTGCAGCCACAGTCAGAACAAGTTGCCTGACCCCAATATGGCCGCCTGCGAGTTACGCCTGCACGTAACGGAGGGTCCAGGTGCACTCACTCACCCGTAAGAACGAACAAACCAGACTGCCAAGCGGTCATTGACCTCTTGGCACAAAGGTTTGCATCGCCACCCGCCATGCGTGAGACCAGGCTTCAAACCCCACCTGGGGCAGTCCGTACCGAAACACAACGCAGAGGGCCAGATTAACATCGGCTACACATAGTCCGGTCCACTCAATTGGTATAACCTGCCTTACACTCTGTCAGCATCAAACTGATGAAGGTATACATGACTGAAACATTGTGGTGCGCAGGCTTTAAATCAGGGATTCATTTTGCTTTATTATTTAAAGGGACAATGAGGAGTTTTGGAAAAGCAAAGCGTTTTCACACTACATTTTTTAGCCTCCCCGCGCACCGTGAAATTCTTTTACCGGCGCAAGACAGACTCATGTTTTCATTCATCAAGAATTGAAGTCAGAGGTTCAAAGAGGTTCAGTTACCGTCGTAGTCCCGACCATAAACTGCGATTCGGCTGCGTTATTCTCATTCGCGTCCGCAAAACCAAAAGTAAGGAAACGCTGGTCGGCTCCCCCAGCATTTCCAAAACCACTAATAATAACAAAATAACCATAGAGACAAAACAATATATTTATCGAAAAACGAGCCCATCAACTAGTGTGGGTAACGTAGATTCATCCACATTAATATGAGACTTTTTTATTGTTGTGTAATTTTTCGTTCTGCCGACGGAGAAATTCCTCGTTGTCCCTTTAAATGTCATAGACACATAGCTACTGTACGCTGTGTTCATCAGTCATCCCCTCCATTTCCATATGAACAACTTGTGGATGTCTGTCATTTTGTTGACTCAGTTGTGTTTTATGTCCATTTCTACAGTTTTTGTCATCATCATCTTCATCATCATGGACCTTTATTTAACCAGGCAAGTTAGCTAAGAATACATTCTTTTCAAGGGCAACAGCCTGGTAGGAGGCAAGAAACCTCCGGGATGGGGGAGGTTTTGTAACTTATCCTAGTGCTTTGTTCTAGTAGGTTCTTCCATCAGGCCTGCCTCTGACATGTTTGTTGCACGTCATTGCTGTACTTGCTGTCTTTCTGCTAATTTAGCATGACTTCAGCAATGGCTTTCAGTGTTCACATGCATTTCCCTTATGGAAATGCTTTTTCTAGTTTTTTCTACAGTTGTAGACAAACAAAAACAAAGACTGTACACTCAAAATGGAGTTTCAAATAAAGATAGGTCTTTGTTTTCTAAAAGGTGATAGTGAGATTCTTTTTCCCAACTACCCCACGGGGTATGTGGGTTAGAGGTTGTTTGAAACAAACAAACAAACAAACAAAGACTCATTTGATTCTCACATGATATTCAAACTCAGTACTGTATTGAGAAACCACAGAGAAAGCCAGCTGATGGTACTGAACCTTCTCAGTCAAACTCGTGCTCTCAAACCTCCTGTATAGTCTGTATAGTCTGCAGCCAGGCTGATTAGCAACAGCCAACAGCTGAGCTCCACCTCACAGGTGCAGCAGATGCACCTGATGAGCTGGGAAAAAAGAAAAACGTTCATATTAATCCATAACAACAGTTTCCACAAGTTGTATAACATTTTTGCTTATCATCATCATCATTTTGCTTTACATTGAAAGAGTTTGAGGGGTTGGTTGACCCCTTTCTCTCTTACATTTGTATGTATCCATGTGTCGCATGGTAGACAGACGTAAAGTTGTACACAGTGGAACACCAGCCGTTAGCATAATGTCAGCAGTTTGGCAACATTTCAGATTTTGTTGTAGAACTTTCTAATAGTGTCCTGTACTCTACTGGCTCTTCTCCACTAGCACTACTCAGCTCAACTCAATTCATCTCGACTCTACTCGTTTTTTTTGTTGTTTTTTTTCCACTAAGTGCCTGCATCTGGTACTTTTTTGGTATTGCCTCTGACCAGGTTCCAAGCGAGCTGGGATGAAAATGTGACTTCAGCTGAGTGCTGGCCACTGATTGACCGGAGTGTCGTCACTGGAAGAGTCATGAGCCGACACAAGTATCAAACTCACTATTTTTAAAAACAGACTAGCAACAGCGACCACTGATCTGTAGCCTACTGCCACTATTGTTATTCTTTGATACAAGTTAAATGACTACTGTGTGGAAAACCAACCTGGCCCACACTGAGGACATACTATGAAGTACTCAGTTGTAATGGAAAATTACTGAAATTAAGTTTTTTTATCGGTTTGAAAGAAATCTCTGTAAACAGGACATCGTTCCAAGTAATATCTGCGTTCACACGGATCCACTGAAAACAACTCAAATTGCTGTAGTAGGCCTACATATGCCAAGCCTAGCTGTATGGAGCTTTGACACTGTAGCGCTGTCACACATAAAACACCAAAAACGGAGAAGACAACAGAAAGCTCCCCCGCTGTATTCAAACTCTAAATCGACTAAGTGTTGACTGGGAGTCGTGTCAGTGCAAATATGGCAATCGATGATGATTTAACGGGCGAGATTCAGCCGCGGTGTCTGAGGGACCAGACAGTAGTCTGTATGTCTAGCATTGTGGCTCAGGTTACAGGTTAGAGCAGTGGGGGGTATGACATCATCATTTAAAGTAGCACTATTGCAAATTCCAATTCTTTATTCAGCCACTAGATGGGGCCGGTGGTGCAGCGTATCAGATATAAACATCCTCGTCCTCTTTACATAGCGTGTGGGGCTGAGCACCGGCCGGCTTGTCTCATAACAAAATGGAATTCTGCATTTGCTCCACAGGCACTACACCGTTGTGTACAGATGGTTATGGCTGACCTAAATATTGCATATTTTATTTTTTTAATACGCTGCTGTATTTGTGATAGTGCCACTTTAACAAAAGATCTGTTATGGGTGTCTACATGAAAACACTGGGTGGCGTTTTGAGTTTTTCCATTCTGGGGCATGTTTCCAAAAAAATACTGATTTGACCCCCAAAAACGCTGTTTCCGTCTGGACGAAACAACAAAATTATTCTTTTTTTAAACATTTAAAAGAAAAAAAAACATAGGCGGATATACTACTGAAACCCCTATCTGTGTGGTCGGGCTCCAAGTTGAGTAGAACTGGGTAGAGCTGTAACTGTGTAGCCTAATAGAAAAAGGCTATATGTAATTGTGTCTGGTATGTGACCTATAGATAAGTGAAACTATGTCCCAGTTGCATGTAGTCAGATGTTTTCTACACTTATCTTCAACAATTCAGTTTTTTAACCGGTTCGGGTCATTCAACCTCCATCTTACAAGTTCTACTTTTACTTTTCAGCCATTGCTTCATCCATGTCAGTGTACTTCAACAAGAAGCTGCCAGTTTTCAACATAACTGAATAGACTTCAATTTCTCTCATTTTCAGCTGTCTTTATGCTAATCTTCAACAGTTCAGGAATTTTTCAACCATATATTATAAATCAACCAAGTTTAACTTTAAATCTTCATGCATGGTCTATATCTCCAGTCTTTCGGTGAAGCTTTAGAATATGTTACTGCATCAGAGTGTGTGGTGGAGTGATCCCTCTGTCTGTTTTTTAGAGGATCTGCGTTATCTGGGAGAACAACCTTGGAACAGTGCAGTCTACTCCTGTACCCGTGCAGGCCACTGCCTCACTACCTGTCCTCAGCATCACATCACAGAGCTGCAGGGAACACGGAGAAGAATCAAAGCTGTGGATGGCGGAGCTCTGTACTTCGGCCATCTTTGGATAATTTATGCTAATTTACGCACAAATGTACGCTGGTAAAAACGGCAGAGGGCTGTGTTGTGTTGGACCTGTCAGCATCTCTGATGTGGCGCATCTCGACTGCGTCAAGCCCAATACAGTTAGACGGATTAGACAGGAAGTGGGGAGATTTGGTTTCCACAATAAAATAATAATGTTTGTCACTTTGGCTAAGCTTGGGTTTTATACGCCCATCTCCATCAGACAAATGCTCACACTTCATATACTAGCCTATATATTATCTGAACCATGTGAATGAATTCATCCTCCTCTGTCAGAGATAGGCTGTTAGAGATACTGGTTGATATTCAATAGTTATAAGAAGTTGCTGTAGCTTCAGTGTAGAAGTGGTCTGCAGGTTGATACCAATAGGCCTACTTACAATTTCAAACGTTTCTGTTCATGGATCGATTCTTACATGACAATATTGATACTGTCTCTCAATAATTTGGAGCAATGTGTCTTTTATTATCATGAAAATAGATAAGGCACACTTTAGAAAATATTGTAGTGTCTTATTTGAAATGTACCGTGAAATTATTTCCTTTCTCTGAACACATTTTTGTTCATAGTAATATTATCAGTATCAGTGATAGACTATAGCCTGCAGTTTGTTTTATTAGACTAAGCAGCATAGAACATGGTACAGGGGCCCACAGCATCCTGACATGTAACCACTACAATGGACTTCTTGATATGTTTATTGAGTTCACTATCAGATCTCTTGACATGTTTTTTCCAAAGAAAAACAACACACTGAACTGCAAATTCTGTCCTTGGCCATAAATGGTTACAGGCTTTCAGTGGGTGTAAGGTCTTTGAGTGGGAGTAGCTACCAACGGCAAGTGAGAAGTGTCAGTATGCAATAATAATTAATGGTACACTATGGAGTCATATAAAGAAGAGCAGTGGGATTTGAGTTACTGGAATTGCTGAGGGACATTAATCGTATTTGCATTTGATAGAAATATCACTATTTCAACATTTCGCAGGCCATATTCACATCAGAAGTATTTCTATTGAATACTGTCAGCACTCATAATCTCATATTTCAGTTTTTTTCTTTGCAATTTTTTGTAACTAAGATTGTTTAAAACGCAATAAAAACGAATTATAATAATAAATAGCCTAAATGAATAAATATTTTAGAACTAGAAAACAAATAAAAATCAGGTCACTACAATTCCATAAATATAATAATTACGGAATAGAACAAAATTGAGTTTATTATGGATTGTTTTTACAGAATTTCTGTTTCATAAAGTTTATAATTCAACATGCCATTATCATTAAGGCCTCAGACGACCGGAAGAACCGTGTGCGCGCATCTGTCTGGACTTGACGGTGGTGCGCACCTCACCGACCGGGAGCACCGATTTCTGAACATCTCGGCCTTTTTTCCCCCCGCTGCACCGTGAGCCGTGTTTTTCTCTCCGGAGCCTCCGCCGCTGCTGCTGCTGCTGCTGCTGCCGCTGCTGCTGCAGAGCGGAGCGGCTTCGCATCCGCGTCGCGAGGCTGTGACTGTGGGGTGAGACGTTCCGGCCGGCCCCTCCGTCGGTCGGTCAGTATTATGACAAACGGAGATGACACACGTCCAGAAGGAGCAGTGTTTGTTTTGTACGGCGAAATGAGGCAGGGGGTGGAGAGTCGCCACAGAGACGCTGGGCTCCGGCCAAACATCACCGCATTTTAGTTGCTTATTATTCGATGCCAGGGATTTGCATTGCATTGCATTGCATTCGCTGCGTCGCTGATCGGCTGTGTGTGTGTATTTTTTTTTTTTTTTTTTTGCAAAGTGCATGGTGGAAATGCAGCTCGTTTGAGGACACCCCCCTCCAGATATCCATTGCTGCCATGATAGGCAGAGGTCTCCTCTTAACCGCGGCTCTGCCGGTTGGAGAAGAGGCAGATTGATTTGGGACGGTGGGTCGCATCTGCGGATGTTATTCTGTCTGTGGAGCCTGTGCATCAGCCGCGCGAACACACCGTGATTCTTACTCAGGGAAAAACACAAAAAAGGAGAAAGAAAACAACATGTCTTCTCGGTCTGCATTACCGTCTGGGAACGACAGGAGTACTGGAGACCATGTAAGTGCAATTACAGCCTATAGCCTGTATTTGTGTGCATGCAAACGATAAATCGTGCACCCCCCTCCTCCTCATCCCCTCTCCACCCCCCCTGGAATGGAGATCTCCTCATATCTGTGGCCTGTTGGCGTTCACTGGCTTTGCAGACCGGTGGAGGGGAGGAGGAGGAGGAGGGAGGGGGGTGGGGGGTCACAGATGGTGCTGTTGGTCGTTATTGGGTGAAAGGACTTTGGGTATGATTATTGGATGGATCTTTTGAGCGGAACATTCTCTCTCTTTTTTCTTTTTTTTTAATAACGGGCTAACCTTGAGTGTGTCTGCGCAGCCCGGAATGAGTCCATCCGCATACGGCTCCACTCAGCGGATATGCGCAGAAAGCCTGAAAAACCAGCCGTCACCTCTTATTATAAGGCTGTGGAGAGAGTGATGTCACATTATACTCCTTGCTGCTGCTGCTGCTGCTGCTGCTGCTGCCTCCTCTCTCTGTGTATGAGGCGTCCGTACGTGTGCGTGTGTGCGTGCGTGCATGTATTCCTCAGATTTTTTTCTTTCTTTTTTTTTTTTTTTGAACGGGTGGGACAGAAGCACAGAAGGCCAAAATAAAAAAAAATGTGCATAGGGGAAATCTGGGTTGTTCGCGTGAAGCAAGGGGATTACTGCGTAAAATGATGTGCAGTCCATTGCTGCGCAGCCTACAAAGCGCCCAACCCCAGAGCCAGTGGGTGTCAGACAGCGCCATGCATTCACAGAACAGAACAGAGCAGAACAGAGCGGCCTGCAGAACAGAAAGAGCCAAGGGGGTTTATACAGACAGACACTATCTATCTATCTATCTATCTATCTATCTATCTATCTATCTATCTATCTATCTATCTATCTATCTATCTATCCACATCAAAATGGTGACATGACTGATTGACGTTGCATTATGTCATTTCCCCCCACCCCGCCATCTGTTTGTTAGCAGAGCTTTCAGCACAGACGGATGCTTAAGCCAGTAGATGCGTATGTGTGTGTATATGTGTGTGTGTGTGTGTGTGTAACTTGATGTGCCTGTGTGTAAGTTTACAACGTGCATGATTGATTATGGATGCAGATCCGTTGCCTCCGTTATAGAAACGATGTCAGATCTGCTGTCATCACTCTACAATTGAGGGCGCTGATGACAGATGAGTTGAAACATGGTGTTGCCACAGTGGCACAGGTGAGCCGTGGCTGGATGTGTGTGTGTGTCATGGTGGGGGGGGGGGTTGATGCACAGTGCTGCACACAGCCAGAGCCTTTCAGTGCTCTGAGTTGGGATTGGTTGTGTAGAAAGGGTCCAAACCGGCTCCATAGGTGGGGCGTAAGAAGCAGGAGAAGATAGGAGTGTCTGAAGGTGGGGCTTAGGGCTACGTGGCTGTTTGGATTTGTGTGTGTGCGTGTGTGTGTGTGTGTGAAGCTGAGAGCGAAATGACATGCAGGGGGGATGGAAGTGTGATGCCTCAGGGAGTGGTACTGGCCAGGGACCACTGTGCCGGCATCTGCTCCCTTTTTCCTTTTTTTTGCACTCTCCTCCTACATCCCTCTCTCCACTAGTTCTCCATCACTCCTTCTGTTTTTCCCTGTGACTCGGTGTGGCCTGTGCTTTTTTTTTTCTTTCTCCCTTTCCCCCTCCTCCACCATCTCCCCTCTGTCATGCCTCCTCTTGCATCTCCCCTCGTTTCGTCACATGACAAGAATCCGCTCCGTGTGTACTGTAATACACCCAGCCTTGTTGTAAAATTGCACATTGTTGTCCTTGCCTTTTCTCTTCTGCTCTGTTTACTGGCTGAAAATTATCTGTGACTCAAGCGTTGGACTCTGTCATCGCTGCACAACAGCACTCTGAAGCGCTGGGCTCCAGAATCCAGCAGCAGCAGCAGCAGCAGCAGCATCAGGCGGTGATGTGGAGCAGCAGCAGCAGCAGCTAACTGTTTACAGGGCGGCCAGAGCTTCAGGGCTACCTCACATCGCAGTGAACATATTAAATTTACAGTCTGTCATATTGCATGAAGACATCTTTGAGCAGTCAAGAGGCAGAGCTCTGAAGACAGTGATGCACAACCCAAAATGGAAACACCATGTTTCAACATGAGCTGTTAACCCAAAAGCGAAGGGCATGGATCCCTCTTGGTGTTTGTCATGTTACCTCCTCAATATAACCATCCATTAGAAGCCAGGCTGCTTAATAAAACCAGATTTAGCTGTGTCAGACTCTACACAGCCATGTGTGAAACCAGTGGTGCTCAGTGACTCCACAGATGCAGCAGATGACACAGCATGACGGGGTGGGGGGTGGGAGGGGGAGTCAAGCTGTGCCTTAAAAGTCTTCAGTTAGACTTTAGGCTTTTGATCTCCAGCGTCTTGCGTGTGCAGAGTTTATAAGGACTCGGCAGAGACAGGAGGTGCTACAGTGGCGCAGGCAGACAGTCCTGGAGGTTTCCTTATACCAGCTCTTTTTTAATTAACCCCTTATTTTTTTCTCCCCCAGCATGTGTCCCTGGGGGCCAGCCGCTCAGACAAGGCCACCAGCCAGTCCAGCCGCTCCCTGGGCGCCCGATGCAGGAACTCCATCGCCTCCTGCTCCGACGAGCAGCCGCACATCGGCAACTACCGCCTGCTCAAGACCATTGGCAAGGGAAACTTTGCCAAGGTCAAGCTGGCCCGCCACATCCTGACGGGCAGGGAGGTGAGACGTGGGGCACTGGTGGTCCAGGGAAGGGAGGTAGGGGACTCAGAGATGAGTAGATGGATGGACCAGGAGACAATAGACAAGAAGACATGTTCTATGTATCATGTTGCTGTGGGTGTGCAGTATTCTAAATTAAGATAGATAGTAGTGATGGTTAGTTTGAGAAATCTAAGGCCACGTACTTCTGAAGCCAACAACACTTTGAATCCAGTGTTTTTGTGTTTACTTCTCTGAAATTGGCAGCAAACCATCATTATAGCGTGGGTTAGTCTTGCCAATGCAACTCACCAGGGATTAAAACCACTCAAACTGACTTTTTACTACAGCTTGTTGAAGGAGCTGTTCACACTATCCTCAGCCCACAGTGTGTTGTATTTATATGCATGTTTTTGGATGTGTAAAGAAATAGCCTGAGCATCATGTAGAGTGATTCTAATGGTAACCAGTGATGGGAAAAACAGCATTATAAAGTAACGGCACTACTTTTTTCAGTAACGAATAATCAAAAAAGTTACCGTTTCCCCGTTACTGACAATAAAATGCGCTGTTATTTGACTCAAAAACTCTTGTCACAAAATAATACACCTGTTAAAGTGTACGTTATACATTTATTTCAGTCCAACAACTAGTTGGAAAAAAGCTGTTTATCTGGAACTAACCAACTCACTTAGTATTCCTCCACCAAGGCAGGCTCCGTGATACCCATTGCAGAGGATGATTGTGTGGAGGAATACTGAGTGAGTTGGTTAGTTCCAGATAAAGGTTATGGTTACGGGTTTAAGTAATTTGACCTATTTGAGCATTTAATAAAAAAGTAACACAATAGTTACTTAATTAGTTGCTTTTATAATGTAGTAATGCAGTTACTAACTTTTGGAGAAAGTAACTAGTAATTACGTTTTCTAAAGTATCGTGCCCAACACTGATGTACCATGTTGGTGTCTCTTGCAGGTTGCAATAAAAATCATTGACAAAACTCAGTTGAACCCAACCAGCCTACAAAAGGTGAGTGTCTTCTTTTTCTATCTCCTCTTCAGTTTTGCCCTCTACCCTCGCTCACATTGGTGTAATTCAACAAAAATACTGTGACTCGGGGCGGTTCAGGTCTATCCTGCCTCGGAGGGGGCAGGAAGGAGAGAGTCGCTGATGGAGAGAGAGCGCCGGTGGGACGTGATGCTGTTTGGCAGGTGCTAGGGACAGGATGGGAGTGAGAGGAGACCTGTGCTCCAGAGGTCATCTCCCATCGCTCTCTGGGCTAATCGCTGCCATGAGAGGGGAGGTGACGCACGCTGGAAGCCACAGTCATCCACCCTCTCCTTTATTTTTATGTGTTTATGTTCCTCGTTCACACACCCTCTTGGATTCACTTCACTGCTTCAGGGTTTGGCGACTATTATGGCAATGCATGGAGTTTTAAAGGGATACGCCAACATTTTTTTTTTCATGTCTTGCCTCACTCCTGAGTCCATGACGAGCAGACAGACACCATCTTTTCAACTGTGCGTGCTGTAACAAGGGAGAACCCGTATCACCCGTAGCTTAGCTCAAATGCTGCAAGTGCATGGGTAGTGTTAGCCTGCCTCCACCTAAAGTCATCAGAGACACTCTACAACAAGTCTTAACGGAAACCGGCGGGCTGATCTTCATCTCAAAGCTGACAAAACTCTCCAGTAAGGCATCTTGAGTGGTCAAATGCCGGTAACGGGACGAGATCGGTCAAAACGGAGGGTTCAAGCAAAGACGGTTTATTTTGGCTCAAGCTAGCTACATCGAGGGTAGGTTAGCTTCCTATTTCAAAGTAAAAGCACAAATTCTATCGTCATGGTTTTCTGAAGTATGTATAGGACAACGGGTGTTTTATTTTGTGGGAGTAACCGGAAGTGCATTGGTCACAACAGCTAGCTTGAGTAGCGCCGGATTTGTCCAAACAAAATTGTAAACAGCTGGTTTTTAGATAAATTAATGACACACTGCTAAACATCTACTTTCTTGCCTAAAAATATTTGAAATGTAGAAAAAGTGATATATTTACAGAGTTTAGAGCTAAAATGAAATCAGCTTCTGACTGCTGATTTTGGCTCAGGTAGGAGGCAGGCTAACACTACGTATACACTTCCAGCGTTTGAGCGAAGCTAATTACGGGCGATATGGCTCTATCTCCCTCGTTACTGCACGCACAGTCAAAAGGATGGTGTCTATCTTGTCATGGGTTTGGGAGTGAGGCAAGACACGAAAAAAAATGTTGGCGTATCACTTTAAACGTATGCACGGTTTATCAGGAGGAGAAGGAGGGCTTTTGATGGACTGGCTGTTTTGTTTTTTGTTTTTCCTGCTGGTCAGCATGTTGAGTGTGGAGCCTGAATGGTGGACACTTGAGGTTTGTTGCGCATGGCGGCCAGGGACGAGCAGAGCAGCGGCCGCTTTGGCCTCGGCGGCCGTCCACCTCAGACTCAGCAGCTGGAGTTGCACACATCTGGACGGGGGAGACGTTGGTCTCCTCCTGACACAACATGACAAACTTTCCTGTCCTGTCATGTGTGCAGATCTCCGCTCGGTCAGCCCGTGTTATCCCTTAATGCTCCTTCTATGCACATATAGGCCAAAGAGTGTCCTCCTCCTTCAGCCGTAAGTCTGTCACTCCCTCTGATCTCCCTCAGCCTCCTCTGCCTGCAGGCAAGAAGTGAACAGACCAGAAGGATCAAATCAGGGATGAAGTAATTGTGCTTTATTTGTGTGTAGTGTGTGTGTGATTCTGTTTGACAGAAAGATGTCTACATTCTGCTGCATATGGTAAAAGCACACGAGTTAAAATGTAGAATACAAATAACAGGGGCGCGCCTAACATTTCTGGGGCCCATGGAAGAACATTACTCAGCCCCCCACCCCACCCTTACTTTTATTTACCAGTAGAACGGTTACTATTTCTCCTTTCTTAGTATCATTCCAGAAAGATTTATCTAAAAAGATTTGTCCAGGATAAATGTTGATTAATGAAAACAATCCTTCTGGTTATATTCGTTTTTTGTAAGTAATCTTCTCCTCAGCCTCTGTATCGACGGTGCAGCGACAGCAGTGACCTTGACTTGTGGAATTATCAAGGTTTTTTTTAGTCTGTAAATATGAGTTTTCATCGTTTTCCTCTCCGCTGCCCTTTTGATAGCCTCCTCCTGTAATCCTCGTACTTGAACTCATCATATTGTCGGTGCTTGTATCATGACAGAACATGGATCCTCTTTACCGCAGCTGGCTAGAACAGTAGATGCTGTAAATCCTACTTGTATGTTCATACCTGGTGTGACCGGCTGCTGTGAGAGACAATGGTGCAACATTAAGGACAGGAGGCTAGAGAGAGAGAGGGAGAGAGAGGGGGGCAAAGGATTGGCCGCTGAATGGAGAGAATACTTCACTATTGGCTGGTAATAATAGCAGGCTTCTCTACATACCCGTGGGCTAGAGAAAATCCTCAGTACTGAAGACATGAAAGAGCCAATATTAGCATAATCTAGAGGGTGATGTATGTAGAGGGGAGAAGGAAAGAGAAGATGTATAGGGTAGGATATAAGACGGGGAGGAGGAGAGGGAAGTGAAATCACAGATGGGAAAATCAAGCCTCAACATCCGTGAAGAAGGATTTTTATGAGGAGAGATTACAGAGGCAGATTACAAGAGGAGACGTTCTCATTGGAGGACATCTGAAAACAAAAACTGTGTCAGAGTATGTTTATTGCTATATTCTCATTAATCTTATATCAGATTTTGTATTTAAACCTGAAAACATACTGCCATGCATGTATGTTTTCTCTTTTTTTCATTTTTTTTTTCAGTTTTTGCCATTTAAACTGGATTTCTAGATTGTATTTGGAAAACAACACAAAGTTTAGAATCAAACAACTAATCATGTCAGCTCTATCATGGTTTATCTTTTAGAATAAGAAGAACCTTATTAATCCACAATGGGATATTTCTTTAGATTTATATTTAATTTTATCTATTTATTTATTTTATTGATTCACAGTTCAGTAGAAATACATCCAAAGAGAGTCACATTTTCATTTTTCCGTAGAACGCAACACCCACCTCACCCATCCCAGACACCCATACAGTACATCATGATATCAACAGGTTAATGTACCCAGATCTGTTTTAAATAACAGTGTGGAAAAAAGAAAAGAAAAAACAAGAACATGAGCAGCGCGCGTGCATGTTTTATCATAGGTTTGCTATTCATTCGCTGTCGTTAACTGTGACCTGGGTCAAACATGTTGCCTCGGGGATTGTTCCTTGTTTTGACGGATCTGGCTGCTCAGCCCCATACACAGACACAAACAGGGAATTAATGGGGACGCCGGGATGATGAGCGGTTTCGGCACTACGTATCCCAAGATTCCCCCTCTAGCACAGCTGGAGAAGCAGGGAAAGAGCCCGGGCTTAATACCTAGGTCGCTATGGCAACAGTGACGTCGGGGCACAGCTGGAAGAGAAGACTGTGAAAGGAGTTGAATGAAGGAGGAGAGAATGGAGGGAGACATGTCGGAGACGAGGAGAGGGGGAGGATTGAGAAAAGAGGATAGAAAGGCTTATCACACCATCTTTTTTATTTCTTGGGCGGGAGTCGTCTACACGGAGGAGAGTCGCAGGCCGTCAGTGATGGCCTTTTACTGAGGACTCCACTGTTCCATACAGCAGGCCTACAGGAAACCAGGAGGACCGGCTCAAACTGAATCCTCTGCCGTGTAAACAGACACTCAATCACATGCAGAGAGGAGTCGGTCCGTTCATTCTCTGTTTATGAGCCATGTCGTCTTTGCATAGTCAGACTTTAAAAATATGAGACATTAAGTGAGCAATTTTATTATATTTATTGATTCATCTGCATGTTTTCATCAACCTTCAATATTCTGAAACAGATGTCAGAGTGCATTCAGTTCCACATGATAGTGTTGTGGTCAAGACCATTTAACTCGAGACCGAGTCAAGACCAAGACCAGAGCAGACCAAAACCAAAACCAAGACTTTGAGGGGGTTAAGACTGAGTCGATAGCAAGTCCAAGACTGAGACCAAACCAATGCCAGACCATTTTCAAGACCAGCACTGTATTCAGTACTCATAATAATCACGTGGCTGGATATTTACATTATTCTGCAGCTAAAAATAAAAAGATCATTTGATATAAAATCTTAATAATATTTAAGTTTGGATTGAACAGAATAACAGAACCTGCTGATGGTTACACAAGCAGATACTGTTGTAGATCAATTTAATTATCTTAAAGTTATTTAATTACATCACATAAACCAAAATGGGCAAATGACAGAGAGACATTTGCCTTTGTCTTTAAAAAAACAGATGTCATTGCAGCTTTGGCCTTGACTGGTCTTGAGCAAAACTCCCGAGTCCAGCTCGACCGAGACAAGACGAAGACCTTGAAAATATGTGATCAAGACGGTCTCAAGTACCACAACAATACCACATGATTGTGTTTCTGGTAAACACACGAAACCAGTGAGGGACTGGGTGTAGATTGCTGTCTTACAGTAGCCAGTAGTGTTGAATGTATATCAAGCACCGCCTTCCCTCCTCCATCACCTTCACCCACCTCTGCCCACCTCAACGAGGTGAAGGGGGTGAAAACGGTGAAAACATTTTGGAGTGAACCGTACATGTTGAGGTCTGGCAGGATTTATAGTTCGGGGGAGGGACGTAAAATTCATAGAATTCAAGTTCAAATTTGAATTTTTAATTGGATGTAAATCTATCTATCTATCTATCTATCTATCTATCTATCTATCTATCTATCTATCTATCTATCTATCTATCTATCTATCTATCTATCTATCTATCTATCTATCTATCTATCTATCTGTCTATCTATCTATCTATCTATCTATCTAATAGACAAACACATAGACAATAGACATTTACTGTAATATAGATTCTCTTCACTTGACAATGAAAGGAGTCTTTACTGATATACAGTATATCTGACACAGTGGTACTGTTGGACTCATGATGGACAATTTGAAGGTACCAAACCTTGACTTCGATCATAAATGTACAGCTAATCTATCCTGAAGATCCTGACACCATTTGAATTTATCAGATTTTGTGCACCAATGTTTTTTTTTCCACACATGGAGTACTGGCCCTACTCCTGCAACACTTACCATGTTAATAATCTTCCTATTGAACTCCACAAGATTACTCAGGACAAGTGTGGAAGTGACTCAGTAGAATTTGGATTAGGGTTATAAAATCCACCTCAGGTCTGGCACGGCGGCGAGGAGCAGCATGAAGGACAGATTCTGCTGCAGGAACTCCTCTCCTGTGGATTTTACAATTTGTTGTGTTGTGTTTCACTTGAGTCTGCTGGCCATGTTGGTCTTTGGCCTCAGTTCAAATACATGTGGGAGTTTAGGTTCCGTTCCGGAGTCTCACAACCTTGGTGCTTTGTGGTGCACCAGCCCGCGTTTAAGTGGAAGCAAAGTGGGCGTATGTTATTCTGCATTACTCAAATGTTTTGCTTTTTTGCTGTCTCTGTAATCATTCTTCAGTTTTAAAAAAAAAGGTTTATTAATTATTTGGTCTGGTGTTGGAGTGAACCCAGCCTTGGCCATCTCTTCCCAGAGTTCAAAGATAAGAATTACTTTACTTTGTTAAGCCCCGAAGGGAAATCCAAACAACTTGTTCTTTCTTTTGAAATTCTGCAGACGCCCAAATCGCCACCAAACACTTTGTTTCTTTAGCAGAACACTGCAAATCTTTCTCCAGGTTGTCAGTCGCTGCCCTCCCCTCCTTCCTGCTCGTCTTCACAGGCCAAAAATACGACACGCCCACTGATGATGTCACAGTTTGCAGGGATGAACCTCGTGTTTTTTGGTTTCCTTGAGAACAGATCGGTCTGAACGCACCAACTGGTTCAAAATTGGGTTGGGGAGCCGGCCAATAGTGTAAAGCTGCAGTACCAGAGGCAACAGTTCTAGGACCATTTGATTTACTGTACACAGTGCCCCCAACGTTCAGAAGTTGCTGCATTACTATGGAAATGGTCGCCGCTCCGGAGGCAATTATTTCAAATTTATATTCCAATTTCACATTTTGAGTTTGAGTGGTTAGGTTTAGGCAACGAAGAAAGGGGCTGATTAATCTTAGTAAAAAGACCAGCAGAGTGTAGAATAGAGAGAGTCCAATGACTGTCCAGAAGGTAGTTAGGATAGGAGCACGCTTGAGGTGATTTGTAGTCGATAAATCTGACGGCAGTAACTTCAGACAAGATTTGATTTTTTTAAAAATGAACAGCAGGTAACGGCAGTCTCCACTTGGTAGGAAACGCTGTGACGTAAATCGAATGGTCCTAAAACTGCGGTCCTAAAACTGCGGTCCTAAAACTGCGGTCCTAGAACTGCGGTTACTCTGGTGCTACTCGAACCGGCGTGGAGCCCTGCCGGCGGCAAAGGACATACAGCATTGCCTCCACTCTGACTGAAGCTCTTGTCAAACGACCATTATCACCTCCAGAACCATCTGCTCCTAGCAGAGAACAATTAGACAAAACACCTCTAAAATGTAGATGAGAAATAAAATTGTTTGTTTGCAACAAATTTAACTTTCAAAATTTGATTAATAGCAATTATCACAACTCTTTGGCTGTTCTTATTTCAGCTGGTGTGAAGTCTGTATTTTCATTCTATTTCTATGAATATGATCTAAATATTGTCCTTATTGCTATAATTAAAAGCACAGACTTTTTTCAGTGTGGACTAACAGTGCTCAACACTCAGAGGCAGTGATTGGATTTTATTTATGACCCATATTATCGTGATATTAATATTCTGTCTTCTCTTCCCAGCTCTTTCGGGAGGTACGAATAATGAAAGGCTTAAATCACCCTAACATAGGTAAGCCACATACGTATTTGGATGGACTTTACGTCTGTGTTTATGAGTGTGCATCTGTCCGTGCATGTGTGTGCATGTGTGTGTGTGAGAGATTTGCTGCAGAGGGCGCAAGCTGGGATTTTTTTTTTTTAAAGCTGAAATGTCATATGTATCAAAAACCCCCAGCAGTAACGGCGGGTTTCCCGGGTATTAAGACAGACGGGCAGACGGCTGTGCTATTATTTATAACATGAGCAGGATTTGTTTATGTGTATTTGATTTTAATCTGATTCTGTTTGTGGCCACAGTGCAGCTGTTTGAGGTGATTGAGACGGATAAGACCCTTTACCTAATCATGGAGTACGCCAGTGGAGGTGGGTACATCGGCCGTCATGTGCATGCTGTGATGATACAGAACTGCAGCTGATGATGTCATTTAGTCAGCATTTGGATGAATGGTTATACCCAGGGGTGAAGGGTAAAATTACAAGACAATGGTGCATTTGAGGGGTTTTGTCATTGGGAAATAAGCCCATTGGGAATATTTTTTTTAAAGGTTAAATATAGCTAATATCTGTATAAAAAATATCAAAGTAGAACCAGATCATTTTGGTTTAGCAAAAAGGCTGGTGGCAGTGTAATCTAAACTAACAGGTTTACAATTTACTGTACCTTTCTGCCATTTAGAAGTTATTCACTGGACTGAACAGAGGTGTTGCATGTACAGTACTGTAAGATGCCAATAAATACTCAGATGACATATAATTATTTTCAATTATTTTCAAACATGTGGTAAAGCCAGGCTAACCCTGCTCCCCTGCTTTATGCTAAGCTAACAGTCTGCTTGCTGAATGCTGTATTTCATTTTATTTGGATGACATCACGGTCCACATGAGCAAACCTTCTTTGTTTGCACTGGTCTATTTTGTTTTTCTTTACTCTAATCTGTTCGGAATTTCTAAAATACTGAGACTTCACAGTAAAAGATGCAGCACACAGTACAGTAGTTTGCTATGGAAGGCCATTTCACCTGTCAGTCAATAAGTTATTTCACCCCTAGGAATCGGCTACTGGTAAAGCGGTAGTTCAACATTTTGGAAAATTTGCCTATTGCCATAATCCCTGTAGTTTGGGGTTCCTTACCTTTAATTGTCGATGCAAGCTGTTTTTTAGATCAGCGGGGCAGAGACATGAGCTGCTCAGCTAACGCTATGGAGGCACTCGGTACTTTCCCCTTTCCCTCAAATCAAATACACAATCCAACAACTCCAAAACACTCTCGTGGACAAGTTGTGACCTGCAAATTCACCACGCTATGAAATAATAACGGAACGTTATGAGACGGAGGCAAATGTGTTGCCGAAAAGCTACATTCCAGACACGGCTGCTGGGTGGACTGATTTTAAAAACGCAAGTAGTAGGTTCATATATATGTTAGAATTTCATAGTGTGGTGAATATGCAGGTAATAACTTCTTCACAAGACCATTTTGGCATTGTTGGATTGTGCATTTGAAAAGTTTTGAGGGAAAGCCGAAAGAACAGATTTGTGAGCAGCTCACATCTCTGCCCCGCCGATCTAAAAACAGCTTGCACCGACAATTAAAGGTAGACCTACTCCTAAAACTATAGGGATTATGGCAATAGGCAAATTTGCCAAAATGTTGAACCTTTGCAGGCCTGTTCAGTAAAAAGTTTTGTCCCATGACAAATGTCAATGAAGAGGTCAGATAGATATAAAATTATGGATAAGTATAGATTTCCAAATTTAGTCAGACACGACTCCGAAAACATCAGCCTATAATTAAACTCTAATTTACAGATAGTGTTACTGATGAGTCAAACCTGTGACACACATATCACACTAATATTTAACTTGCTAGATACTGTATACTACTGTAGATACTCAGTGATTCTTCAATAATAACACTGGACAACGATGAAGAATATTAGAGTGTATTCAGTTTTGCTTAAAGACAAAATCCCTCTTGAGGAGAGTAAAGTTGACGTTGACACCTTGACTGCACTTACATCTTATAAATATTAATTGTGACTGAAACTGATTGCGTGTATCCGTAACAACCGATCAATAACACCATGGCTGTAATGCTTCTGGCTTTATTACCTGACTGATCAGGTTGTGCTGCGCTCACTCACAGGTGAAGTGTTTGACTACCTCGTGTCTCATGGGAGAATGAAGGAGGTGGAAGCCAGAGCCAAATTCCGACAGGTAAGAAGATCCCACCTCCTTGATGCTCGCGTTGCGCCCAGTCCTCACATTTAATTGTCAGCACTTCAGGTTTGTCTGTGTCCTCGTGTCCGCAGATTGTTTCCGCCGTCCACTACTGCCACACGAAGAACATTGTCCACAGAGATTTGAAGGTGAGAAAGATCAGAACATGTTTTGGTCTGCTTTCAGAGACGAGGGATTAAGGCTAGTCCAAGACTAGGACATTTCTTTTTTCCTGACAGATTACACTAAACTGAAAGTTATAATCTGGGACTAGTCCTAATCTGTGTCTGTGAAAAGGGCCCTTTAGCATCTTAATTGCAGAGTAAAGCACTGAAGAGCGGAGAGGCTGATTTTTTTTTTTTTTTTTTTTGGAGCAAGCTGGGAAGGCTTTGAGGCAGTCAGAGTCAGAGTTTGGCTCTGGTTGTCGTAGATTATACCATTACTAAACACACACACTGACATATATACAGTACAGTATGACATCCAGTATCTATGTTGTTGGACAACATGCAGCACCTCCCTCCCTCCCCATCTGTCTCTCAACTGAGAACTGGGCTCTTCTTATTTTTCTCCATCACAACTCTCTTATTCCTTCTTCCTGTGCCTACCTCCTTTCACGTTCCTCTTTCTCCTCCTTCCGTCCAACTGCCCCCTCCCCCTCTTCCGCCCTCCCTTTATTCTGCCCAATCTGTTCTCTGCATACATTCCTGTCCCACCCTCCCTCCTTCCTTCCTTTCCCTCCCTCTGCCTCTTCCTACTCTGCATCAATGTATGTATGACTCAGGCGGAGAACCTTCTGCTCGATGCCGATTCCAACATAAAGATCGCCGACTTCGGCTTCAGCAACGAGTTCACGCTGGGCAACAAGCTGGACACGTTCTGTGGCTCGCCGCCCTACGCTGCTCCGGAGCTTTTCCAGGGCAAGAAGTACGACGGGCCCGAGGTGGACGTCTGGAGTCTGGGAGTTATCCTCTACACACTGGTCAGCGGCTCGCTGCCCTTTGATGGGCAGAACCTGAAGGCAAGTGGACATGAGGAGGGGTCTGTGTCTGTGTGTCTGTAGTCGTCCCTCCATGTCACCTTTGCTATTGTAATGGTGGAATAAACAATCATGCACCAAGCACATGGTTCGAAAGACACTATATCTTAAAGGGATACGCCAACGTTTTTTTTGTGTGTCTTGCCTCACTCCCAAGTCCATGACCAGCAGATAGCATCCTTTGTACGTGCAGTAACAAGGGAGAGCGTATCGCCCGTAATTAGCTTAGCTCAAACACTGGAAGTGTATAATGTTAGCCTGCCTCCACCTAAAGTCATCAGAAACTCTTCAGCAACTCTAAACGGAAACCGGCGGGCCAATCTTCGTCTCAGAGCTAACAAAACTCTCCAGTAAGGCATCTTGAATGGTCAAATGCCGGTAACGGGACGAGATTGGTCAAAACGGAGGGTTCAAGCAAAGACAATTTATTTTGGTTCAAGCTAGCTACATCGAGGGTATAGTAAAAGCACAAATTCTATCACAACGGCTAGCTTGAGTAGCACCGAATTTGTCTGAAAAAAATTGTAAACAGCTGGTATTTAGACAAATTAACGACACACTGCTGATCTAAATGGCTACTTTCTCGTCTAAAAATGTTTGTAAATATACCACTTTATCAACATTTCAGAGTTTAGAGCTAAAGTGAAATCAGCTTCTGACTGCTGATTTCAACTTGGGTAGGAGGCAGGCTAACACTACCTATACACTTCCAGTGCTTGAGCTACTGTAAGCTAATTACGGGCGATACGGCTCTATCTCCCTCGTTACTGCACGCACAGTGTCGAAAGGATGGTGTCTATCTACTTGTCATGGACTCGGGAGTGAGACAGGACACGAAAAAATATGTTGGCGTATCCCTTTAATCAAGCATCAGGAGCGCTTTCGGCATGACATCCGATAAAGCAACCACAGTAACATTTCCCATCCACTTTAAAAGCCAGGCAGACTGCACCTTGGCATATTGCTATTATAATGGCATAATGTTTCACACAGAATTAGATTCTATTTGTGGTCAGTTCATTAATATTGTGACTGACCAGTGGGACCGGTCCAGGATTGCAGCAGCTCAGTCCACTCTGAGGGGCAAAGAGGGGCTGAGTGAATCAATGCACTGCACACAGCTCTACAGTGAAATAATGGTACAAATAACAATATCAGAATTTTCATTATATGGAGGAGGAATAAGATGAGAAGTCTGAACCTTAGCTTAGCTGGGAAACTGGACAAATGTAGGTGAAGAATAGCAGGCACCTGAGGATTTACCGGAGGCTTCTCTAATAATAATAATTGTAGTAACAGAATATTTTCTTGCAGAAATTCAATCACTAGGGATCAGACCTGTCCATAGTGGTGGAGCAGGTCTATTCCAAGTTTCCCATAGGTCACATACCAACACACCAACACTCAGTTACAGCCCACTGCAGATGTCCTCAGTATAGACGTTAGGTAGGGAAAATGCAGATTGAGTGAAATTATTGATGTGAGCTTGGAATGATGGCAGAAAAAATGATAGAAGTGGTCCCAGGACAGAACCAAGGGGAACTCCGGTAGTGAGTGGAAACGGCTGAGATTTGAATGTTTTGACTGCAGCGAGAGACATAGAATTACAACCAATCCAGGATTGTGTCAGTCATCCCAATAGAGGCTAGTCTGTCAAAGAGGATGTTATGAGGGCCACTCTCAGATCAAAGAGGAGGAGCCATAAGGAGGTTTGTGTTTGGCCCATTTGCCACACAGTTTGTGTCCTTGTTGTGGATGGGACGAGAAGGAGGAGGGAGTCGCTCATAGAGCTTATTGTCGGAAAAGTTATCATGAACTCCACCAATGTGTCAGACAACATTTTGGTTTTCTTTGCTTGGGGTGTTATTCTATAGATAATAATAATAATACATGATTATTATGTTATATGGTTCATTTTGTTGTGCCCTGCTGGCCCCAAAGTGCAGATAAACAGGGCTTGGAATAAAGCCTGGATCAGATCCAGGGATGTAGTAGCTTCCTGGTGACTCAGTGTGTGATGTGCTGATGATGCTGTAGCATTTTGATTCTGAATGTGGTCCAGCACCTTAGTGTCTCATTCTCATGGATCATGTAGATTGCCTTGTTTACACTGTAGTGATGTATCAGTGATGAGCCGAGCAGTGGAAGCCTTCTGAGTAAATTAATACAAGGCAGAATAATGAGATGATCTTCTCTGCACCACAAGCAGGCACTCCTTGTTGACTGTGACTGAATGTTGTGATGTTGTGTTTATGACCATATAACCAATCACGTGATGACAGCAAGGCTCATGCGGTCAAGTTAAATGTGAGGGCGAGCAGGGGAACGCCACGTGCTGACGGTCAGGCGTGAGGGAGGAGTAGAGAAAGAGAGAGAGGGTGGTGAGTGATGGTTGCAATCACTCACCTTCTGCCAGTGCTTCTACTATAACTTCTACTGCTGCTGCTGCTGCTGCAGTATCCACCCCTCAGGCACCACTTACACCACATCCTACAAAAACTCACAGCTCCATAAGCCAGGTGTTGCCACAGTCCATGACCCCAGCAAGGCCGAGCATGGTTGATGAAGAATTGGAATTAGATTTAGTAGCTACACCAGGGCTTTCCATCTAGTCTATGTTGTTGTTGCCTGGTACATCAAAGACAAAAGCACATTTTCCACTTAACTTCCACCAGTATTTTTCTATCCAGGTCATTTACAGTAGATTTATTTGTCTAGATTTAAAGACATCTCAATCTGCTGCTCATGTTTAAAAGAGTTTAATTTAATTATTTTGTATAACTGGCTTTACAGGGATAGTTCACCATTTTGGTAAATTGTCCCATTGTCATACAGTAATCCCTATAGTCTTAGGAGTAGGTTTGTTACCTTTTCATTTATAAAGAAGCATTTTATGGAGCTAATGTATTCCCTCATCCTGGGAAAGATGTACTTGTGTGGGCGGAGTTGTGTTTAGTTTAGTTTTGTTGTTTTTGAGGTAAATTCATGCAAAACCACTGATGCACGTCCCCATCAGGGGTAGTTTTTCGGCAAGTCTCCGCATTTGCCTTGAAAACAACTCAGTCTTGTAACGTTCTGTTATTATCTCATAACATGGTATGCAGGTCACAAGTTGTTGGAGTTGTTGGATTGTTTTTTTGATTAGTTTGATGAGGGAAACCAAGAAGTCCCATTAGCTTCCATAGCATAGCTCTGAGCAGCTCACGGCTCTGCTCTGCCGTTCTAAATAAAGCTCGCACCAACAATTAAAGGTAACAAACACTCTAAGACTATAGGGATTTGCCAAAATGTTGAACTATCCCTGTAACCACGTCCCACTCACTTATTGGCCTGCCACATCATATACTTATAACTTATACTTATAAAGTTGACATGTTGAACATGTAAATGTGTTTTCCAGCACACAGGTGGCTCCATGAGCATTCATTTAGCAAGTGTCGTATTTGTGCTTCTAGCTCTGTGTTTGGTCTCCACCAGCTTCTGCTGGAAATACAGTATCTGCGTCTTAGCTGCTATTTGTCTTACAGCTAGTTGCTAATGTGCTGATATGCTGTATAGTTGTTGTACACAGGGTTGTAAGATTTCTTTGCGCAACCCACGGTCATATGATCTGTGAAAATATTGATCATATAATTGTGGGCTTTCTGTGTAATGTGTGCAGCACTTTGCAGTTAAAGTATGTAAAGTATGCTTCCTGTTCTACAGCCCACGTGATCTGCTGACTGCTTATTCCATATATTAAGTCAAGGTATTCAGCTTTAAATTATGGAAATAAATGTGATTCCTTCTTTAATTCAAGTAGATTTATCAGCATTTTCCTCTGTTTCTCATGGCCCAAGAGCCAGGCCATGATGACATGAGACAAGAGGCCACTATTGATGTGGATCTCGTGCTTTTCATGCCTTTCTGTGACTGTCTGCTAGCATACTTCACACCCTTTGACGGACTGGCTGACCTTATCCCCTAGAATGAGTCCAGTCAGTGAGTCCATTCATGAGCCACTTCCTCTGGCTGAGGTGTTGTACAGTCTGATGGCAGCGGAGACAAAGGATCTCCTGAACCTCTCAGTCCTGCCGTGCAGCGAGACGAGACGTTGGCTGCTGCTCTGGCTGTGTCCCTGACCTGCCAGACTGTAGAAATGGTGAGTGGTGTTGTCTGAGACGTGTTGCATCTTATACTGCACATGTCACTCAACAAGAGCCCTGAGTTAGTCCAGACTCCTGCCAGTCACAACATGAGCAGCATCTCACTGCAGACGTCAAAGGACCTGAGCCTCCTGAGGAAAAACAGTTGTCTCTGTTCCTTCTGGTGGAGGACATCTGTGTTCAGGGACCAGTCCAGGTGGACACCTAGGTATTTATAAGTGGACCGCCTCAGTGTCCTGCCTGATGAATAATAGAAGACTGGGCCTAGTCCTGTTAAAGACAGTGACCATCTCCTTGGTCTTGGAGGTGTTCAGAAGGAGGCAGCTCTTGTTTCTCCATTCATTGAAGGCCACTGTCAGATCCTCTTCCTGCCTGTTTCTGATTAACACTACAATGGCTGTGTCATTTGAGTGTTACTTGATGTGACAAGACAGAGTTGTATTTTAAGTCTCTCATATACAGTACAGAGGGAACAGAGTCAGAACAATCCCCTGTGGAGCAGGGTTATCTGACTGAGACTGGGCCTGGTGGAGCAGATGAAGGATGGTATCATCCACTCCTGGTTGCAGAATTAACAATCTGTGGTCTCAGAAGACGGAGAAGTAGCCACTCCAGGGTCTTCGTGATGTGTCACATGGGGACCACCAGTCTGTAGTCATTCATCTCAGCTAGTTGTCCTACTTTCCGTACTGAAAGAAGTCCTGATGTTTCCACAGGACTCAGACTGTCCCTGTTTGTAGACTTAAGTTGAAGATCCTCTGAAGAGGCTCAGCCAACCGGGTGGCACATTTAACAGCCCGGGACGCGCTTTATTCACAACCTCACATCCTCCACTGTAGAGCACAGCAGAAGTGAGTCCAGTGTGGAGGGAGCTGCAGCTGCAGGGTGAAGGAGATGCTGCAGGAGAAGCTGCATCAGTTGTCCACGTCACCTGATGTTTCCTGGTTGGTCTCTCCTTTTTACACCTCTCTGGTGTTGTTGCGTTGCCGCTTTCTTTCTTCTTTTCTTTTGTAGACCTCCTTCACTTGTTTTAATCTCCTCTTCAGCTCCACCTCCTCCATTTCACACACTTGAGCTTCTTCCCGTCTCTATCCCTGAAGACCTCCTTTTTCTGGTTGAGGAGGGTCTTGACGTTTTTGGTGATCCAGGGTTTGTTGTCTGGAAAGCTGTCATCCTTGTTGGTACATTGTCCACATAGAAGTTAATGGCATCTGTGGTCCATTCAACCATTCAGTCAAGGTTACTGTTCTCAGGCTTCTCTAGTGGTGTGCATCTTCACTGGCCTCGAGATTTGATTTGATTATTCATCAGTTTACGATTTGGTTCAATTCGATTATTCCCCCCTCTCACACTCTCTCCAGTTGTCCTTTCAAAATAAATGCATTAAAAGCCTGGAAAAAACTGACTTGTGAGCGGGTGGCAGTAAGAAATTTAGCGCTGGCGGCCGCCACCAAATTCTCTATGCAGGAAAAACCCTGCCATGCTAAAATAGAATAAATAACTGTCTCTGCATGTGAACATCATCAAACTTGAATGAATTATTTGAATTTAAAAATCGGTTATGTGACATAACTGCATCAATTCAGAATCCAATTAGGAATCTCAATTCATCTTTGAAACAATTATTTTTGGCACCGCTAGTCTTCTCTATGGCTGCTCACTGTTAAGGGCACATTTAAATCTGCCAGATACTACATGTACAGCACATAGTGAAAAGAAATGAACCTTTAATGTCAGAAGTATTAATAACTGTCTCCCCTCATCTCTTTGTTTGATTTCTGTAATGTGATTGGACCACGGGGGTGGACCTGCAGCTAGAAAAAAGGCTGCAGGTAAAAACAAAATGGTATCCAAAATTCAGCAGATGGCAAATAATTCCCCCAGAGCTCAACCGGAGGGTGAAGACAAATGTGTCTTTAACCCCTCTTATAAGTGACAGCATCCTAGCAAACTGCCTGTAGGGATGGGGCTGGTGTTTACTTCCTTATGTATCACACTGACTGGTCTCATCAGAGATTTTAAGACGAGCTTGAAATACTTCCATGTGTCTTTGGACATGTTGTTAGTGAGACTTCCACATAAATGAACAGTGAGAGGTTAAAGGGATAGTTGAACATTTTGGCAAATTTTCCCATTGCCATAATCCCTCCATAGCAGTACATTTGTTACCTTTATTTGTCGGTGCAAGCAATTTTTAGAACGGCGGAGCAGAGCCGTGAGCTGCTCAGAGCTACGCTGGTGAATGTGCATCTCACAACTTGTCCACGTGAACGTTTTGGAGTTTTTGGACTGACAATTAAAGGTAACAAACCTACTGCTAAGACTATAGTGATTATGGCAATGGGCCAATTTGCCAAAATGTTGAACTGTGTTCTGGTTCGGCTCGTTGTATCTGGGATGTATATTGTATGTGTGACACGCAACTGGTGTGTCCAACAGGAGCTGAGGGAGCGCGTGCTGAGGGGAAAGTACCGCGTGCCGTTCTACATGTCCACAGACTGTGAGGGGATCCTGCGTCGATTCCTGGTGCTCAACCCTGCCAAGCGCTGCACCCTGGAGGTAAACACGTCAAAACCCGATCCAAGGTTCGATTCACACCTCGTGTGATATTCACTTAAACGTTTCCTTGTTTCTGTTTCTACAGCAAATCATGAAGGACAAGTGGATCAATTCAGGGTATGACGGGGAGGATCTGAAGCCCCATATAGAACCTGTGGAGGACTACAGCGATCCAAATCGCATAGGTGAGTCAGCTGCTTCATACAGAATGGTAGCAAAGTCTTTGCCATTTACAAAAGACACTGTTTTTTTTACTATGTCGCTGTTTGTGTTTTGCAGAGGTGATGGTCGGGATGGGCTTCACTTCAGAGGAAATCAAGGACTCTCTGCTCAATCAGAAATACAATGAGGTCACCGCCACTTACTTGCTGCTGGGTCGCAAAGGAGATGTGAGTTACACAGATCTACTAGTGTTCATGCATCTGCTGAATGTCACACCATGAAAAATGATGTATTTGGACTTTTTCTGGAGATTTATTTGAATATTTAAAAAAACATGTTGAAATATCCCTTTAATAACATCACTTAATTAGTTAATGAGCTATTGAACAAACATCGTAATTATATCAGAAAGAAAGAGTGAAGATACAGCAGTGAGACATAAGAATTTAAACATGACTATACAATATATACTTAACTGTCTGTGTTTGTTTTTAAAGGGCCCATTATAGTTTTAACAACCAAGAACCATCTCAGTGTATTTTTACATCCCCTCTCTGGAGCTCTAGTAACAACAGATTGGTCAGCCAATCAAACAAGAGAAGGTTCTCTGATCTCTGTTCTGATTGGCCGGCTGTTTTCTGGGTGATCCAGTAAGAATATAGCAGATTTCAGTTGCACATGTAGAGCAGCAAAATCCTGCAAGATTGGATGGTGGGTCCAGGTGGGCGGGGCCAAGGCCATGGATGAGGTCAGGGAGTGACGACTGGTTTTAAAGCCTCAGGCTGTGTGCTTTTCTCTGTGGACTGAGGCTTTGATGCTTCCACAGTATAAATATAGAACCTAGACCTAATCACAGCACACATGACATCTACCTTTATACTTTGTGGAGCTTTAAAAACAAACACAGTAAAAGACATTTAAGTATATATTGTATATATAGTCATGTTTAAATTCATATGTCTCACTGCTGTATCTTCACTCTTTCTTTCTGATATAATTACAATGTTTGTCCAATAGCTCATTAACTAATTAAGTGATGTTACTAAAGGTATATTTCAACATTTTGGCAAATTTGCCAATTGCCATAATCCCTATAGTCACAGCAGTAGGTTCATTACCTTTAACTGTCGGTGCAAGCTATTTTTAGATCGGCGGGGCAGAGACGCAAGCTGCTCAGCTAACGCAACGGAGGCTCATGGTGTTTCTATGTTTCCCTCATCAAACTAAATACACAATCCAATAACTCCAAAACACTTTCGTGGCCACGCTAACACTATGATATAATAACGTAATATTACAATAGATCAAGCAAATACTCAGTACTACTTTCGCTTTTGAAGTCAGTCTGACGAATGCATTTGCCTCGAAAACAACTCCGACTCGAAACGTTCTGTTATTATCTCACAATGTGGTGAATGTGCAGGTCACAACTTGTCCATGAGAGCGTTTTGGAGTTTGATGAGGTTGATGACAGAAAGCCTGGAAATACTGCGTGCCGTGCAAAACTCATTTCTGCCCTGCTGATCTAAAAATAGTTTGCACCGACAATTAAAGGTAGTGAACCTACTCCTAAGACTATAGGGATTATGGCAATAGGCAAATTTGCCAGAATGTTGAAATATCCCTTTAAATGATAATTAAAAATTAGATAGATGTACAGACAAAAGCTTGATGGAACTTCAATGGTCTCTTCAGCTCTATCAGTGTAACGTAATGCAATATGGTGCACTTGCAGATGAATTGATTATGTGGCGAGGGCCATTCAGTCGCAAGCTGCAGCAATGTGACCCAACATTCAAAATTACATTGTCAGTTCTCTGAAAGTACTAAGTTTCACTACCCAGCCCCACCTACCAGAATCTAAATTCACCCTCTCCTCGCTGATACTGAGCTCATCATGCGTGGGATCCACTCACACCTTTCTGTCCACTGGGACTGTGACGTTACAGGAAGGCAGTGACCCTCGCACATCTAGCAGCCTGTCCCTGGCAAGGGTACGACCCAGCCCCATCACCAACGGGACCAACAAGCACTCCTCAGCCACCGGCTCCTCTTCCTCCTCCACCTCCTCCTCACATAGCAAGAGCCAGCGCAGTGCCTCCACCTACCACAGGCAGCGACGACACAGCGACTTCTGTGAGTCTCTTCTCTGGTGTTTTCTTGTGAAAGAGGCAACTAGTCTTTGCAATTTAAAGGAAATAAGTATTAATTCCTTCTTTTTATTGTTGTATGAACAACATTACTTAAAACTGAGACCTTGCTTGACTTCCTCTGTGCCTCCAACAACCTACTGATTGGTTTCTATGTTCAAATGTTCTGACTGATGTTGTACGGTATGCAACTTTAGCTACTTCAGGTTTTGGACAAATACTGGTGGGATATATTGTCATTACATCATTCCCAGGTAGTCTAGTCAAGCTATTGGTGAAAGAAGAGTAGACTGCTCCTTGTTTTCCCACCTGCTGCAGATACACATAATCCTTGGTCAATGCCAGTGCAAGAAACAACAAACTGCAGTTCACTTAACCCTCTTGTTGTCCTCCTGGGTCAAGGAAGGAAGGAAGGAAAAAGGGAAGGAAAGATAGAAGGAGGGAGGGAACAGATTGGGTCAATTGGGTCAAAAAGGAAGAAAGGAAGGAAGGAAGGACGAAGGGACGGAAGGAAGGAAAACAGAGAGGAAAAAAGGATTGTGGAAACAAGGAAGGAAAGAGGAGGGAGGGAATAGATTTGTTAAAGGAAGGAACTAGAAGGAAGGAAGTAGGGAAAGAAGGGTGGAAAGAATGAAGGGAAAAGGGAAGGAAAGACAGATGGAGGGATGGGGAACAGATAGGTCAGTTGGATCAAAACAGGAAGGAAGGCAGGGAAAAAGGACTGTGGAAAGAAGGAAGGAAGAGAGACAGAAAGGAAAGACGGAAAGAAGAGAGAAAGGAAGGAAAGAAGCAAGGATGGATGAAGGGAACAGACTGGGCCAATTTGACCCAGAAGGACAACTTCACAGCCTCCAGTGTCATTAATAACCAGGGTTTTCTGTGTAATGTAGGACCATCTCTTTGCACCAACCATGTGTTTGCAGAATACTCCTTATATGAGTCTCTGTGTCTGTGCTCTGCTGTCCTCCACAATAAAGGTGGGCCTTCCATGCCCGTCATGCACCCCAAACGGAGCCCGACCAGCACGGGCGAGCGGGAGCTGCGGGAGGGACGGATGCCTTCGCGTAAGGCCAGCTGCAGCGTGATGGGGAGTCACAGCCTCCCCCCCTCCAGCCCCATGGTCAGCAGTGCCAACAACCCCAACAAGTCTGAGATCCCAGACCGCCGCAAAGACATGACTGCCACTACAGTAAGTCGCTCTCCATGCAGAGACCAAATGATGTCAAATCATGTCCTCCTGGCCTCCTTTTGTTTAACCCGAATTCAAAGCAAAACACACACACAGATAGTTTTGGGTCCAGATATTTCGAATTTTCACCAGATGTTTTGTGCTATGTAGGTGTTAGTTTTACCTAATAATCAGATATTGCCTGACAGTAGACACACTCTTGACAAGCTGAAGTCAGGGATTGCACTGAAATGACCAAGCAAGCTTTTCAGGTTTGTCAACATGTAACCTGGACCAAAACATGAGCTAATGGCTCACTTAACATTTACTACTGATAATTCAATCCATTACATAATAACTGTCCATCTTTTTAGTAAAAACAAATAAATGATTAACACTGCTAATGTGTCTATTAAAATATTTAGTGACACAGAGATGGGTAACCCTTTAATTTAATGGCTGTTAATTACGTGACAATGTGAAGAAATAACAATTATTTGCGTATTAATGCCAAGAAATAGCCTAGAAACAATTTCATAGTAATGTCATGTTTTTCATAAAGGCAAAAGATTACACATGGTTCTCATGCTTTGAATTGTTGTCCTTGCAGTTGATCTGTGCTATTTCTACGCAATCAATAATTTCTTGGCTATATTTCTCAAAATTAGCCCACTCAATGAAATTGACTGTTATTATTTTATGTTATGTTATGTTATTATTGACTGTTAGGCTCTTTCTAGACATTAGGACGAAATTAATTGTTATTTCTTGGCATTATCACGTAATTAACGGCCTTGAAGGGTTACCAGATGGAGTGATGTGACTGCAACACTGTAATGATGTGACGTTACAGTTCTTATATCTAATACTTAACGTGTTCCTTCTCTCTGCAGAATAACATCCCTGGAAGTGCCATGACACGCAGGAACACGTACGTGTGCACGGACCGCTCCGGCGCCGACAGACACTCTCTCCTGCAGAATGGCAAAGACAACAGGTACGGCAGCGTGTTGAAGGTGTCAGTGGTCTGAGCAGTTCAGGTTTGCGCAGCCGGCTGATGCTGATTGGTTGCTCTCCTCTCTTCCTCCCTGCAGCTCCCTGGGCCACCGCTTGCCTGCAGCTTCTCCCTCCACTCTCAGTATTTCCGGGGCCGGCGCCGCCTCCTCCTCTTCCTCCTCGGACCGTTGCCGCCTGACCCGAGGCTCCACGATTCGCAGCACCTTCCACGGGGGGCAGCTGAGAGACCGCGGGCCCCCGGTTTACTCGGCCCCGCCTACATCACCCACCCTGTCCCATCATGAGACTAGCCCCCTGCCCCACGCCCGCACCAGGGCAACCTCCAACCTCTTCACCAAGCTGACCTCGAAACTCACTCGCAGGTAGATGCACACTATACATCATCATCATCATCATCATGAGCCAGGTCTGAGAACAGCAAACAGACCCCGGCCTCTGAACACCGAGACAGGCCAGGGTTTCATGCAGTATGATTCTTAATGAGGTGTGACAGACCAAAGATGAAGGAATACTCCCTCTGAAAGACTGTAGCTCAGCTGTCTCCACTGTGATCTTTAAAAGATGAACAGAAAAACTGAAGAAAATGTTTAACAAGAGATAGACGAGAACCACACAAACAGCTCATAGGTGAATCTGGAGCCAGGATTTCAGCTTTTATTAGCTGTTATTAGCATAAACTGACTAGAGGCACCTTTAAATCACTATAATCAATATGTGACCTGGGTTTTGTTAATGCATAGAGAAATTGTAATGTGCTGGTGATAGTATAATGCTGCAACTCGGAAGTCGGAATTCCCAACTCGGAAGTTTCCAACTTCCGACATCACTGCGTTCACACTGCAGGTGTTTGTTTCAGAGGCAAACGAAGAGGAGAGGAGACAGTGCACAATAATGTTATAGCCTAGATAACTGTTAAATGTTATTTCCGTTGCATACAAAGACCACAATTTAACACAATACAACAATCACCGCTTAATATAAACGTATTTTATATACTGCAATAATACACAAAAATGTATGCATTAAAATCTCAACAAACAACTTACAGTAACATTTTAAAATTCTAACTGTTTAAGATGAGGGCCGCCATGTTTTGATGTTGTGATGTCAAGTCGGAAAGTCGGAAATCTGGAATGATACCCGAGTTTCTGACCTGTAAATGCCGAGTTCCACGCTGTTCAACTCGGAGCTCGTTTTTTTCTGAATTCCGAGTTGTTTTGAACGCAGCATAAGATAAGATACTGTAAGATAAATATGTCTTTATTTATCCCACAATGTTGGAAATTCCACTGTTGCCGACCGCACGCGTATACTGTACACATACAATGTTGAAAAAAAGAGCAGAGTAAAAAAAAAGAAAATGTAAAAATAAACATAAAGGCACAGCTAGCTGTGGAAAGTCTATTTTAATCTAGTAAATGTGTACTGTGTCTTCAAGGAGTTTAAGGGATTGGTTGACTCCTTTTTAGCAGAGCTAGGCTAGCTGTTAGCTGTTATGCTAAATTATTCTCCTTTTGCTAGTTACTGAACTATTTCAGCATTAGCTATTCATTAGTGGGCAATTAAGTTATCTTTAGCTTATTCCGCTAATTTAATTAAGACAAGATGTCAATATGGATCAATACCCCTCACATCTGTGGAGGAAACTGTTTCCCTCAGTAGTAAAGTTATTGTTGGAATTTAAAGTTTTTTTATTTATATTTTTCAATATATTTGAGCCACTAGCTAGCAACACAGTTTCTCTACTCTAGGATCACTTTTAATTTTGGTTCCCATGGTTGAACAACCATGAGTGAGACCATGACCCCGATGTTTTTATTATAATTTAACATTTGAGATTTGTGTTGCCCTCGAGGTGAGTATAAGATTCTGTTAAATCAAATCTGAAATCATGACGTAGCGTTGTGGGGAAGTTCCTGCGTCCAGCCTGGCCGCAGCCTGAGTGTGACTCCATGCTTATCAGAACATTTTATTCACCCAGGCCTTTTGGCAAGCCCTTCTGTGGCCCTGGATTATCCTCTGCTCCCCTCTCCCTCCCAGTCGTCATAATCACACATGTCTAATCTTATCAAACCTCAGCTTTATCCTTGCCAATCAGCTCCTGCGCTGCGCTCTTTTTCACCACTTGCGCTCCTGTGATTCAATCATCTTCTCTCTTGCCCCCAACCCCTCCTCCTTCCCTGCTCTGACCCCGTATTCCCTCTTTTTTCTCCATCTTTATCTCTTTCTGCTTCTCTCTGTGGTGGTTATCAGGGTCAACCTTGACCCGTCCAAGCGCCAGGGCTCAAACAAATCAGTCTCGGGTTGTACTCTTCCACAAGGATCAAAAACAGTTAGTAAGTTCCCATGTCTGGCTTCTTTTTTTGTCTACCTGTCCTGCCACCATCTCTCTGCCTGGTCACACAGGGATCTGCTCTGGTCCATGAACGCCTGCCTGACTTTTCATTTCTCTCCACCTATGAATTATTGCTTGTCTGCATGACTTTTTAATCATCTTCATGCTGTCGATGTCTCACACACTTGGTTTCAAGCATGGTTGCAATCAAGGAACATTCATCCGACTTTTATTTTCAGGATCATTTTCATTGTCTGAAGAATTGAACTGTAACACTTTTTTTGTTGTTGTTGTTGTTTTGTTTGTTTGTTTTTTTATCATCTTGAACTTCCCCTTAGAAAATGTGTTGTTTTGTATTGTGGTTGATGGGATACAACTCATTGAATCTATCCCACATGTTGTTGGAACAACAGATGGGAATCTGTAGTACCACACACACAGACCATCAGAAGTGAAGGGATGGATTATATCTGCATGCCTTGTGAAATTGCATTCCTGTAAGGAGGGGGGGGTTGCACACTGTTTTAAACATCACATGCTTCTTGTTGTTGATGCTTGCTTGGTCCTGCTGTATAATTTCCACCGCTGAATGCCATCCTATGTGAGAGTTCTGGGTCAGTCATAAGGTTTCTCACTCACCGTCTCTCTCACAGGGTCACAAATGAATCTGAGGGAATCAGGAGATTTGCGGTCACAAGGTCAGTGCGTGTGTGTTTTATTTGATTTATTTGATATTTTATTTTATTCATATGCAAAACCAAAAATTATATTTAAGGACACAAAGGCAAATCATTGTGCAGGAGAGGAAAAGAAGCCCAAAGGGCTCCCCTCCAATACAAAATCACTAAAACAGATCAACCATTAGAAAAAGAGAAGAGGAAAAGAGGCAGAAAAGGGAAAGAGAAAAGAAAAAAACACAACAAACAAACAGAGAGAAAAAAGGAAGAAAGGAAAAAACAAGACAACAACAACAAGGATAAATATCAATAAAATTAGAAATTCATCCAAAAAATTTCTAGACATAACTAAGTATTATTTTGCCTGGACAGAAGATACCTCACCAAACCAGACCTAAACATTTTGTAGGAGGATAAAAGCTTAAGAGACCTGTATGAGGAGTTCCAGAGTTTGGGACAATGGAATTTAAGTTTTAACATTTGAGTTTTATTCCGTAATGCTCTACAGCTCCACCACTCCTTGAGTGCGACCATAGGAAAAAATCTGAGAAAAATCTGTGCAAAAGTAATGAGTAAAATAGCCACCTAAATGTGGATTTTCTACTATTTCTTTCCACTTTTCTGAAAGAATACATGTTCAGGAAGCAAAATAGCCAAAAAATCTCAAAGTTGAAAACGTAGTGTCTTGCCTTAAAGGGATAGTTCAACATTTTGGCAAATTGGCCCATTGCCATAATCCCTCTAGTCATAGCAATAGGTTTGTTACCTTTATTTGCCAGTGCAAGCTACTTTTAGAACGGCGGAGCAGAGCCGTGAGCTGCTCAGAGCTACGCTACAGAGTTTAATGGAATCACTTGGTTTCCTTCATCAAACTCATCAAATACACAATCCAACAACTCCAAAACGCTCTGGTGGACAAGTTGTGACCTGCACATGCACCACGCTATGAAGTAATAACGGAACGTTACGACACTGAGTTGTTTCTATAAATACAGAGACGGCTTGTTGAAAAACTGTCCCTGAAGGCAACGTTTTGCATGAATTTGCCTCTAAAACAACATTGTCTCGGTGAGTGTGCAGGTCACAACTTGTCCACAAGAGTGTTTTGGAATTGTTGAATTGTGTATTTGATGAGTTTGATGAGGGAAACCAAGAAATATAGGGATTATGGCAATGAGCCAATTTACCAAAATGTTAAACTATCCCTTTAAACGTTTGATTGTGAGGCTGGTCTTCACAGCTCTTCAGTGCTTTAACGTATTTTGCTTTTCCCACCTCCCCCCCCCCACCAGTTGCCATTTACCTGGGTATCAAAAAGCGTCCGAGCCCAGGGCCGTCGGACGTGGCTGGGATCTGAGAGGCGGCGGGCGGCGGGACCCTGCGGAGGTGGTGCTGGCTCTGCGGGAGGCGGCGCTGGGATGCGGCTGCCAGGTCCACCACGCCGGCCCCTTTCTGCTGTCCTGTACGCACGGCGTGGCGGGAGGCCGCGTGGCTTTCGAGGCCGAGGTGTGCCACCTTTCCACGGGCAACTCGGAGACTTCTAACGGGGTGCGCTACACGCGACTCTGGGGGGCGCCGCTAGCTTTTCGGGACATTGCCACCCAAATCTCCAAGGACCTTGAACTTTGAACAGAGGGGTGTGTGTGTGTGTGTTTGCGTACAAGTGTGTGTTTTTGCGTGTGAGTGAGCGTCGATGTGTGTGTGTGTGTGTGCAAAAAAAAACAAAAGGAGGAGAGTGGGGTGGAAATCATTAAACAAAACAACAACAAAAAAAAGAAATGGAGGGGCTGGACCCGAGAGAAAAGACTTCTCCTTTTGTCTCTTTCATGACGACCCCGCCCCCTCCCCCCCTCCCGGCCACCTTGCACAAACATACACACACACACAGATGCACACACACAGATCTGACCCATAAAGTCCCACAGACTGAGGCACCCCCCCTCCCCGCCCTCTCCGCCCTCCCCCTCTCCACCCAATCACCCCACCCGGCTCAGACCACGTCTTCACTGAGCTCCTGCACCCACTGGACCTGGATGGAACCTAGTTGAATATTTTTTATCGCTACTCTCTAGCCATAATGACTCTTTATTTTGTTATTTATTGCTCTGATCATTGTTTTTACCACACTGTCGCTCTCACCGACACAGAATCACATCATCTCTCGTGCACTGGATGTCACCGACAGGCCGGTCCCACACGTACTACGCAGGCCTACACTGGTCTTTCTTTTTTTCTTTTTCTTTTTTTTTTTTTAAATCCTCCCGTGGACGGTTACCTCGCTGACTTTCTCGTCATTTGTCGGACAGCAACATGCACAAATGCGGAGACGGGTCAGATTCAGTGATAAGACAGAGGATTGCGTCGCTGTGACTTGTGTACATTACAGCAGTGACGGCTGCCACTGGATTAAGGTCAGTTAGAGCATTGTCGACGGGCCTTTGAAACAGCCAATCAGAGGCCGACTTGGAGCACAAAAACAATCAGAGGCGGACTCTGACACCGTGACCGCTTGAGCTCGCCTCTCGATCAACATCAGCTTTTCTGCATCTCTAAAAATGTAGATACAATAAATAAAGAAAAGAAGAATAGAAGTCCATCGGTATTGAAATTAAGCATCAGCTTTTTTTTTTGATAATAATGATAATAAGATCATTTTAATGAAGCTGTCCATAGTGGCTCTTTAAAAAGATGAGATGGACATTACATGCTTCCCTCTGATTGGCTGGATTCATTTCCTGTCTCTGCTGGTCCAACGGCTGTAAGACTTGTTCCAGTTTTTTCCATTCTGTCCCTTCATTCCATCCCTTTACACTTTCTTCGGGAGCATCGCACTGAAGGCACAACAGCAGCAACACAACACAACACCACACGACACCACACACACCTGAGAAACTTGAATGCGAGGCTGAGCTCCAAACACCATCCAGACATCCCATCGCAGAATAAGATAAGAGACGAGCCTGTTGTCTTTTCAGTGCAATGCAGTCGTTGTGTTTTTTCTATTTTGTGCCATGTGATCTCACCTCAGTCGTAACGTCAGTATGTCGATGGGAAACACCTAAAGTGGATCAACCGAGCAGCGAAACCTCTCAGATTACACTCAGCACACACACAGACACACACATTGATCTCTTCTTCTTCTTGTGGTACAGTATATAAACTGGTCTCTCAACTGTTGATGACTGGGGGGGGATCGGGGGGGGGCAGGCAGTGTTGTGGATCTGGAGAAGTCACGATGAAGGCAATGTGGATGGTATTTTCTTCTGTTTAGTCCATTGCCTTTAAAGTGACCAACCCCCAGCGCCTTCATACAGTACATATTTAATGTAACAAAAAAAAAGAAAGAGAGAGAAAACACTGAGAGCTTTCTATTCTCCCTCCCTGTTTTTAGTGAATAACATACTGTGGTATTTACGTAGGCTACAGAGATCATGTTGTTTGGCTGCTAATTTAACTGTTAATACAATCTCTCAGTTGTGGCTTTTGCTCACAGTGGCCCCCGAAAACACCCCCCTCCACCCTTACGCCATTTCCCCCAGATCCCTGAGTTTACCAGGGACGCCATCCTTAGCTGTCCATGTACATATATACACCAACGTTTTTCTATCGTCACGACGAGTGTTGGCTTTCCTCGGCTCATTGTTCGAGTCCCTGTTTTCACAGGAAGAATACTCCGCCATCATTCACACTCTTCACGTCATAGACCCATGTTACGGCATCCTCTCAGTCCTGTTTGGTGCGTGCTGTTCCCGCCAGGCTCGGAGGAGGAGGAGGGGGGAGGCTGGTGTCGATCCATCCTCCTCTCCCCCCCCTCTCAGGGGTGAGAAGCAGAAACCAACATGGCCACCAGGAGTCTGTCCTTGTCCTTTCCCTGGACATTACTCATTGTGGTGTATATTAGCATTAGGTAATATAGACCTCAATGCACTTTGCTTTGACTTGAATCAGCTCCTTCCAGTGTACCTGTATAGGTAATACCCAGAACTAGCCACTGGAGGGCGCCAATGTCTTAAATGTGAAACACTTCAATTTGTGGATATTTGCACAGGTACTTTATTTATTTTTTAGAATAATATCATTAAAAAAAACAGGATTTATATCAGTCAGTTGATGGCTGTATATAAAATATATGAATATAGTATATATCTTAGAGCTCAAGGTTTATTTATAGCTAGAGCAAGGGAAGTAATTCTAGTTTAAAGCAGTTTCTGTCAGTGACAATGGGGAACAAAACCAACCTGCAATCCTGCATGACTTCAGAGTTTGGGTTTTAGGGTAAAAAATGAAACATGATGCACACCTAGGATCTGACACTTAGTGAAACGCAGACACGGTCAGTTTTTAGACAAAGAAAACGGTGCAAGACGCGGCACTGGGTCCTTCCCCCCCTTCACTAAAACAAAACGGGACGGTTCGGGTGAAGCACAGCGACTTCACTCCGCCTTGTTCGCTAGAGGATAGGTTCTGTACATTCATGAGGGCTTCTGAGTTCTTAGAAGTTGATACGCCATGAAATGTGCCATGATGACATACGGTGCGCAAGGGGAAAAAAAACAAAACGTTGTTTTAGATCCAGCGAGGACATTGGGAATAAATAATTGTGCAATTGTTATTTCCGGCTCTATTTTAGCTTGAAGTCACAGAGTCCGTGACGTGTTGCAGAGCACCTGGGTTGCATTCAAGCCATAGAAACGTTACGTCACTGTCTCCTGATCACAAATATGAATCAGGGTGTTTGCAAAGCATTTCAGTGGAAAATATCGACATGAAACAGGCTACAGAGCAAATAGCTTAGTGTAAAACAACTTAGTCCTCACATAAGAAGGATGAACTTTGTCTTATGGTGGAAACTACTGTGAAAATGAGGTTGTTTTTGAGTGTTTGAGTAAAAAAGCTTGTGTTCCTGCTCAGAGACAGGTCTGGTTCAGATGGTGGATGGTACAGTATTATGACCCCAGGGGGCTCTTTAAGTTAACAATGCACTGTCGTCTCAAAAAAAACGATTGACAGTTGATGTTATATGCAAAAGAGACAGAATGACACAGTTTGACCTGTATGAGTAATTTTACACTGCTCTACTGTTGAATTCCTCCCCTCAGAAACAAACTGTAAACTGAGATTGTGTGATTCTGGTATATAAGGAAAACACGGAGCTGAAGATTAATAAAATTCACTGATGTTGGCATTTTTCCTCATTCTGGTGTCTTGTTTTGATTGTTGTCAATACACTGTTAATGACAAGGTTTGCAGTTCAATGTTTTGATATTTTGTGTGTTGTTTTTTTTTGCAGTTTCTCAGGTTGCAACAGAAAAAGACCAGGATTGTTTCATGGGGCACATATTTTTTTATTGAGCAGTAAAAACGACCTCAATAACTGTTAACTTTTCATAACGAAAAGCAGGTGATACCACGTTGCTAGGTGAGCCCAGCTCAGTGGAGGCTGATCCCAGGATGTTACTAACCGACTCAGAAAAACGTGAAAAAAAAGGATGTAAGATGGAGAAGGGGGAAAAAAGCTGGAAGGAGGAAAATGAGGTGAGCAGAGCTTAGAGTCTCTTGGTGAGCAGCTGTTTTGTCTGCATGCCCATCCGCTGGCTCGATTGCACATGAATGGTCATGAGAAAAACATGAGATTGTCCCTTTTTACTTCTGGGCAGGGATCATGCTGTCGATGGCCTCTCCCTTCTCCAGCTTCTTCTCCATCTCAACCATCAGCTTGACGCCATCAACCACCAGCTGGACCTGCTGCACCTCGGAGGAGCCCAGACGGTCGGCGTTGGAGATGTCGAACACACCACCCACGGAGGCAGTGTCCACACCACCTAGAGAAGAAGCAGATTGCAGATTACACACGAGAGCTCAGACTCCTGTTGAGTCTCTAGGGCAATGGTTCTCAAAGAAAGGTCCAAGGACCCCCAGTGGTCCTTGAGAGGATTCAAGGGGGTCTCCAACTTTTTCTTGAAATTTTTTCACTTTATTCTATAATTCTTTTCTTTTTTTTGAGAAATTCTTACAATTTTTGTCATTATTATATTTTTACTACCAGTGTCTTCTAGAATTTTTAAAAAACTTTTTTGAGAAATCTTACCACCTTTTTCTAGAAAATGTTTAACTTTATGTATTTATTTTAAATCTTCACACTTTTTTGAGAATTTTTACCACTTTTCTAGAAATGTTTAAATGTTTTTTGGAAAAATTGTACCCCTTTTTCCAAAAATTTCTCGACACAATTTCCACAAATTCATACAATGTATACATTGACTAAAAAAGTAGCATTCTTCAGTCTCAGAACAAATATTTGTGTATTTCTGGTTTTTGCTTCAACATTTTGTCCAATGGGGGTCTGTGGTCTAATGTGTGTCAATTTAGGGGTCTTTGCTCTAAAACAGTTTGAGAACCACTGGTCCAGAGGGGAGCCACCTGGATGAGCTACCAGCCAGACTGATCGTTTGGTGTGCATGTGTTCATACCTGTGCCACGCTTCTGCAGACGCAGCCTGGTGAGGATCTCCTCGAACTTGGCGTGTGTGCTCAGCTTGGGCAGCTTGACGTGGACACCACCACGCAGACCGGTTCCCAGGTTGGAGGGGCAGGTCAGGATGTAGCCGAGATGCTCGTTCCACATGAAACCGTGGTTGTGCTTCTTGAAGATGGCCTCAATCTGGCGGAAAAGAAAAAGGGAAAGTCAAAGGAAGGCCCAGCAACAATCCACAGTTTTCACAGAGTTACACTTGACTTGTTTTCAACGTGTCAAACTATTAACCTTCTGCAGGCCAACGCAGAAACGCTTGAAGACCTCCCTCATGTTGCCACCCTTCTGCATGGAGATGACACGCAGATGATCCTCCTCGTTCACCCAGACCAGGAAGGTCTTGTTGTCGTTGTGCCTGGATGAAGATGAACAACATCAGCATACAACGCAGGCAACGCACGCAGACACACAATGAAAGGTGTTTTCACAGCTCATCTGTGGACATTTACGGATCATACTCACATGATGCCTCTGCCGTCGGGCCAGTCACGGGCCATACCGGCGCAGGTCAGCAGGGGAGAGACGGGCTTGTCGAACAGGAAGTGATCGGCGATCAGCTGCTCCTGCTCGGCATCGGTCATGGACTTCAGGGGGTAGTACTTGCCCTTGAACTCACCATCCAGGCTGGTCAGAGCTGCAGATACAGACATGGTGTCAAGGGACCTCAACAGGAATCAGGAAGCCATTCACACTGTTTTCATTTCGAGGGTATTGTGTTGTATCAGACCTATACTTTGCTATTATCTTACATCTACTCATTATATGAATTGCTCACCCTCAACGGACAGCTTCTCAATGTGTCTGCGCTCGCCACGGCTGTTGTGGGGGGGCAGGGTGAATCCCTTGATGCTACGGCCGGTACGGACACGGCTGGACAGAACATAGTTGGGGTCCAGGTCATCACCACCCTGAAAACAATAGATAAAAAGATAGAAAGTCAACGGAGGGAACTTGGTATCATCGGCCAGTTACCCACAATTCTTTGCTACAGCATGCAGGCTCTTTGTTGAGAACTCGGGCACCGCACCTTCAGGTTCTCGAAGTTCAGGTCGGTCTTGTGCTTGTCAGTGGGCTTGTATCCACCATGACGGTCGGAGATGACGGGGTCCAGCAGATCCTTGAAGACCTCGTAGGACTCCTCATCACCAGCGACGCAGCCAACGGTCATGATGAAGGGGTGACCTGAAGACAAGGAGCAGGGGTTAGAGCATGATGGCATGTGTGTAAGTGATAGAAAGGTATTCAATGGCATGATTTTATTTACAACTAAACGTTCAATAAAAATATTTCTTCATCCAAACTGAAGAGTCACTCAGAACCTCACCAGGGTTGTCGACACCGGTCTGGATGACATCATCCAGGGTGTAGCCACTGGGTGTCTGCTTGTCCCTCATCTTGCCATACAGCTCCTTGGTCAGGACCTTGGCCATATGGTTGTTGTGCTTGGACAGGTCGGGGAACTCCTCCTCAACTTTGAAGTTGAGCTTGAAGTTGTTGTGGGTGTTTCCGAAAGGCATGATTGCTTTCTAACACTGCAAAAATGAGGGGAAAACACAAGGTTGAGCAAACTTGAAAATTCATCATCCAGAATATTTCCTCAGAGTGTAGAGGAATGGGATATTGTGCAAGACAGCTGCAGGGTTGAAGTGGTGTCAGCAGAGGAATCCTGGTAACAAGTGTTGCTCAGTTCTCAACAGCTCAGATGTCCAGATGAAATGGAGCAGGGGGGCGGAGAGCATGCGGGTATTTTTAGCATTAGCACATTGGACTGTTTGGACTTTCTTTAAAATGTTCTGAGCACGTACACATACCACTACAGCTCTCTTGGCACACATACACACACCCAGAGTGCATGTTACATGTTGACATAAATTCACATGACTAAATCTCTGCTACTCATGTTCTACTCCCCTAATCAGTTTGTAGCACCGCTCACACCATCAAACACTTATTGGATCACTTACATTTGTCACTATGCTGAACTCCTGACAGACAAGCTACAGATGGACCCCTCCCCCCACTCTATCCTTCATGATCATCTACAGGTATGTGCTTGGTACCTCCCTGAATTTGTTCCGTGCCTTAATCACAGAAGAAGTGTGACATGAAACATGATCCAGCATTGTTGGTTCATCAAACTAACATTTTTGATGCAGTAAGTGGTTTGCTAAAACCAATTGTACTCTTAGCGTAATGCTAAAACCTGGGGGAACATCAGTCCGACTGCCCTAAAGTCTGACGACTACCCATTCTACAGCGTTAAGGTTAGGTTTAAGGTAAGATTAAGGGTTAGGGCTACTTAAGTCAGAGAAATGGGAGCTCGGACTAATGGACACAAAAATAAAGAAATGTATGGTCGGAGAAATGGGTAGTCGGACAGACGTCATGCGCCCTAAAACCTGCATCTCACTCTTAACAGGCTACAATCAATTACCCAACACTCAGGGCCTTCAGACAGCCTGTCTCACATTTGTCACACTGTGAACCACCTGTCTACATAAATAACTGTCCACATGACACAACTGTAAGCAGAGAGTATGCTAATGCAAGTAAACAGTGCAACAACACTGCAGTTAATACTACAGTACAACATGCTCATCCCTGCTTTTTCTTAATTGATTATAAGTTTACAAATTGCAGTGATCTCTGATACTCAGTAGCTCTGTTTGATCAGATGTCCATGGATTGTTGTGTATTTATCCAAATCCTATTCTTCTTAATAATTTGGATGGTTCTCCAAATCCACAGATGGTTCTCCAAATCCATACATTTCCATTTGTAACTGCACAAAAAAATCATTACTGTAATAATAGTTTACCTGTACACAAGACAAGAACAGAGGTAACAGTCCTTGGGATCAGATCCTGTTCACCACAGCCAAAATAGGGGTCACCCGAGTGTAGAGGTGCCTGCTCCCCGTTTATATACCAGGCAAACTCTCAACCATTGGCCAGGCCTTTTTAGTGCCTGCTGGGCCCTCATTGGCCAGAGCTCCTTTACTGATGCTCATTTACATCTCAGTTATCCAAGACGGGTAGTCATCCAAGACCGCCCCTCACCCACCCTTGTCCCATACATAGAACAAGTGGGACAGAGTCTCTGAGAGGGGTCACAAAGTAGGGGGCAGTTGGAAAAAACTGCAAAAAGCTGAGTTTCACTTTTGGAAAGCACATCATGGAGATCAGTGTTTGTGTCAGGCATGAAGGTTATGCAACTATGTGGATTAGCAGTGATGTTTTAGATGGGTGCTAATGGTCTCAGCTGGATTGCTGACTGTTCCTCTGCCATTATGTTGACAATTTCTTTATTCTGAAACATCTCAAGAGCCATTGAAAGGCTTGCCATAAATTTTAGTTAATACAATTTACACAAATGAGTTGTTATTTTTGAGTTCTAATAGCCTATTGTTTTAAAAGGACCAACATCTGATCAAAATTGAGCTAAACAACGCCCCTGATCAAAATTTAAATAATGTTTTGTAAATCCCATCAGCCTCATCTGTCCTGTGTGTGTGTAGTATTAATGTTAAGTATTAATTTGCGAAATATACTGAAAGAGTAAAAGAGTTCATGCACATTCAGCGCATCATTCCGGGTGCAAAACAAAAAAACAAGTGGGCTAAGGTAAAAAAAAATAAAATAAATAAATAAAAATGTTGGTGCCCAAAAATTTATTGACTGGAAAGTCAACTTTTCGATTGAAACGTTGACCTTTTTAAATTTGCAAGCGTTAAAGCAGAAGTAAGTGATATATTTGTGTTAATATAAGTCTTAAATAGTTATATCTTCCGACAGCAATCACTTACATAGAGTGTTTGGACCAAAACACGGGTCTGTCAGTCCCTCTGCTCTGCTCTGAGCCGAGGAGAAAACATTTATCGTATCCTACAGTTTTTATCCAATGAGGAGAGAGAACGGCATGCAGGGCTGTGTGTGCAGCCAAGGAACGCCGTGAATGTGGCGACGTAGGGACGGGGACTGTTATGGTGCGTTCAAGGAAACATGTATTTTTCCGACCGTGAAGTGGTACCAGTTCGATCTGGTACGAGTTCACCGGTCGGAAGTTACGAGTGGCCGTTATAGTGACTTTCACCGGTAAAACAGGTCGGAAAAACACGAGTGGGTTGCCTGGAACGCTACAAAGTCGTAAGTTGTGACTTGAAGCTGTAATTTACGATTTCAAAAGCCTGCCCGGAACGCAGCATTAGCGAAAACGACCGGACCACTTACTTCTGCTTTAACATGTTAAGATGCTGAAATAACGCTACATTAGCATTATATTTTTTGTATCTGTAGATGTTAGCATGCAAATGCTAGCTTGGTGTTTATTGCCACATATACTTCTCCAGTTTCTTATCTAACCCAAATAGATCTGAAAGTACACAAGCAAATCACTGTGCTTTCACATCCTGTTGCTCATGCCTTCATAGGCTATGTGCATGCCTGGCCAGGCCTGAACACTTATCCATTATCCATAATGGTAGAATCAACAGGCTTTTTGTATTGGACAGTTTTTGGTGGTGGTGATGTGTATTTGTTTGCCTCAGTCGACCTGCTATGGAAACTACCTCCAACCAACCAACATTAGCCCAGCTCTAATTGATATGCTTATTATCAGACACGGAATCTTGTATGAAGACAGACTGTCAACTAGACAGAATGTTTAGGATGAAAGATGATGCCATTTTTGACGTTAGCTTAATTAGCTTCATTAGCTCTGCGGTGCTTTCTCAAATATCTTGCACTATTTCACCAATGCAAACTTTTGTTAATTGTTTTAATTAAGTCTTGCCAGAAGGTTTTAAAGGAAATGTCTTTCATAATAAATAAATTACCCCTTGGCATTGTTAAAACAAACAAATAAAGTTGCATTGAACTGAAATAGTAAACGTGTAGCAGCCGTTTAAATGGGTATTCATAGGAACATTATCACCGGTGCTGTTCCAAGAGGAGAAGGGGGGGCATCCTAATGAGTAGCCCAATCTGAGGGAGGTCCCAGAAACCTCTGACAAGCAGCTGACCGGCTCACACCTGCTTCTTCCAGTCCTCCGTATCATTACCCCCCACTGTCAACCAGCACGTAACACCCTCCCACCCTCCCCCATCAGAGAAACCCCACTCAGCCCTGCCCCACATTAGCCAACTTCTAACCCTCTGCCTTAAATGCAAACAATCTTTGGTTATCTCTCTCATCTTCTAGTTTGTTTTCCACATCTTCTGCTCTTGGTGTTGCCAAAGCCAAGAAGTGTAGGCGAGTGTTGTCTGGTCACGGTGGCCTTAGCATGAATTGAGACCTTGGCTCCTGTTACACAGCTGTCTGATGCCAGTCCCTTGAGTGGGTGGTTACCAAAATAGTCTCTGTGCAGGTCTCCACTATCGTTCCACTAGCCAATCATCCCCTTTTCCTCACGCAACACCTGTTTTATATTGCAAGTACTGTATTTATTGAAGCACGCACAGAGTAAGTACCCAGATTTTGCCTCACAAGACTCACAATCTTAATTGCACTTGTGGTTTATATGTATGTAAGTAAGCAATACTGTGCTGATCTTTCACCCAGAGCAATTTAATAGTGACGGTGTGGATTAGTTATGCAACAGGGTGGTGTTTTGATTCATGTGCTGCACAAGAAATTGAAGCCCCCATACAAATATCCACACGTCACAGTCACAGCTTGGATATTTGTTGAATAAGGGCAGCTCAATTGCATTATCATAACAAAATGGACATTTTAGTGGCACAATATTTTGCAGATGGTTGAATGACTGGCTTTTTTTTTGGCCTTTTATTGACAGAATAGTAGTGAGAGCCAGGTAAGGTGAGGAGAGAGACTGGGGGAGGTGGAATCAATCCAGTGATCACTGCATTGGGCAATGCCAACACGGGATATCGTTTCATTTCTGAAACTGAAGACAGCTGAGTACATGGACAGTTTCTGTCCTCTTATGTATCTGAGTTTGTTGAAGGAAGTGAAGCCTTGCAGGACACTTTTTTGAAACATATACAGCTTGACCCTCCATACCAACTGCACTGACCTGTGTTAGAATATAGCACAGTGTCAAGCTGCTGCTGTGTGGAGTGGGTTTGAGCAAGTTATGTCACACCGGTCCGGAATAGTGGAAATTACCCATTTCAGCTCCCGTGCCAGGAGCAGGGAGACCCGTCGGTGGCTCCAACATCGTCAGTGAAACCTGATTGGAAAATGTAATATTAGTTGTTTGTCAATCAAACACAATGACGTAGTAAGCCTCTATAAATAACTCCTTTATGACAGGCTATCAGGCTTCTCTCGCACATTAAACTCTACACCTGTTCACTGAGAACCCGCTACACATCATGCACTGCACACAACACTGGATATAAGGAGCTACATTTAGATTTAAAGGACGTTTACTGCGTCTTCAACCCTGACTGTGTGTTCAGAGGAAAACTAATGGCTCCCTCCTGCAGGCCTGAGGCGGATGCTTGTAGTTGCAAGTGTTGGAGGTTGGTCTTCCTCCATTGAAACCGTAGCCACATGGGTCACGTGTGCATAGTGTGGTCAGGGGGTGGCTATAATTATACCAGGCTGCACCCTGTCAAACAGTGGCCCCCACCCACCCATGACCCTTATTCAATTTCATCGAGTCAGTTCTCCTTCCATCTCAGACTTGACCAGGTTTCTCCAAAGCACTAAATCTTCTGTTTACTTGTGCTGAAATATTACAAAAATCCAGATGCTGGGATGTTCTGCTACGAGGGACAACATCATGTTTCTTCATCCGCCTCGAATTTCAAATGGTTAATTGCTACTAAATAATGGTCATTTATTATCTCCTGTACATTTATGTATGTTTATTTTTTAATTTGCTGCAGACTAAGAATTCAGGTCAACTCAGCACATCATCAACAACAGTGTGCTCTAGTTGCAAAATGTGTATTTAAGCGTATTAAATAAGTATCAGTGCATCTGAATGAAAAAGGTCGACGTTCCAGGGGCTTTGCAAACATTATGTAACTGTAATTCATTGCACATGTGATGCGATTGGAAATGACACACCATACTGTGTCATTTGACATGCGTCTACACCTGACATGCATCTGTTCCATCCACTCCTAGCTGGCTCACAGCCAAGAACACACAGAGAACATAGCATGTTATATATATACAGTGGTAAGATATGTGAACCAAAGCAGCCCCAAACAATGATGCTCCCTCCATCATACTTCACCATCGGGATGATATTTACATGCTGCTATAGAGCCTTTTTTATACCATACAAAAAAATAGGTAACACTTTACTTGACGCATATCTCTATAACACATTATAACCATACTTATAATGAGGTATAATGCAGTCATAACACTGTATATGTATAGTTATAAACACTCACAAATGATGATAATGCTTTATAACAATAATCACAACACACTATAAAGCATTTTATCATGACTTATAAGGTCAGGTATTATAATACGTTATAATTGTTAGTAACTGGCTGGCAATGCTCACATTTATAATGCATTAATGATAATAATAATAATAATAATTGGCTTATAAACGCGTAGCCTATAAACACTTATACAGTACTTATATACACTTACTTATATAAGACTTTATAATAATATGCATAACACATTATAGAGCATTACAGCATTATAACTCTATTATAATACTAAGACCTTATAAGCCAACTTTTAAGTTGGATTATGTATTTGATGAGTTTGATGAAAAAGAGAAAAAATACACTGACAAATAAAGGTAACAAAGCTACTGCCATGACTATAGTGATTATGGCAATGGGCCAGTTTGTCAAAATGTGGGACTATCCCTTTAAATTAACACTATGGTTATTCTCTATGCAAAATTGCCACACCCACTGAGTCCAGGTCAGAGGGTTTTTTAAAAAACACCTGTCCTTACAGAAGCACATGTCCAACAATTGGCAGTTGTGATCATATTACTGAATGTCTGTTACGTAATCTTACACTATGCTGTCCTATATTTCCAGCACAGCCCATGGCCTCGGAGAGCTTTGTCTGTCAGTTGACCATAGCAGCAGCAACTCTGTCTTCAGACACTGTGTCTCTCTCCCTGTTGCTACTCTAACTCTCAGCCAATCATGAACCCTGTTGGCTTCAGGTCCTTTATATGCCTGCCTGCAGCAGGTGAACTATAAATCCTCCACAGCATAAGAAAATAGTTCACAGGTCATACAGGTCAAGCTATATCTGCCGCTTCCAACTGGTTTCCGGCGTCGATGGGAGTCACTGAAGCATCCCATGCCTATAAACCTCTCCCTGTTTGTAAACTTTATTCAAGATCCTCATGGAGATACTCAGCCAGCTATGGAAGCACAGTCTTGAACACACACACTATCTGGGTCGTTGCTTTTCCGGGACACGGCCTCCTGAACTCCGCCCCTCAACGTCGCTCGCAGTAAATGACAAGAGACGTGAGTGGAGTGTGGAGGGAGCTGCAGCTGCAGCGTCGGTGCTGTGAAGGAGATCCATAGGAGAAGCTGCGTCTGAAGCAGTGGGAGGGAGAACAGGTAAAATTGTGTCAAAGGCAAGGGAAGGCAAGGCAATATTATTTGTATAGCCCGTTTTTACAAACAGTTTGTCTCAAAGGGCTTCACATGGCATCATAACAACCTCTGTCCTTAGACCCTCACATCGACTGAGGAAAAACTCTATGGAAAACCCTTTGAATGGGGAAAAATCTGAGAAACCTCAGGGTGAGCAACAGAGGAGGGATCCCTCATCCAGGACGGACAGATGTGCAATAGATGTTGTTACAGACAAGAAAACAGTTTATGAGAGAGAATGTGAGAAACATGTTACATGTAACATCTGAAGGAGGAAGCTTCTGGTAGGTAAAGCTGTTGTAGAATGGGTTGAACTCATCTGCCTTGTCATCACCTGTCTCTGCTTCTCATGATGGTTTTCATCTTCTTCGTGCGTCTGGTTCTTTCATCAGGACTGGTCCTGGTCCTTCAAAGACTTTCTAGCCTCATGGGCTCCTGCTCCTGGATGAGCAGGTTTATGCGGCCTGCCTCGGTACACACAGGGTTTCTAGAAACGCTGAAGGATTATTATCTGATATGCCAAGTGGTGGTGGAAGTGAAGCAGTGGAAGTCTCCTTGAAATTTTCATTCAACAGATCAAGTGTCTTTATTTTCCCCTGGTGTGACAGTCAGTACAGAGACAGAGAGGAGCCAGTCAGAAGCCAGGTCATGCACAGTCATCATCACATGTGACTACAAGCTCCACATATTGGAATGCAAACACCAATGTTGATGATGTGAAAGAATTCCCTTCCTACTAGTGAAGACTGAGACTGACAATGTTGTAGTGAATTTTGCATGATAAATACAATAAATGTCGACTCTTTAAACCAATCTCTATATCTGGAAATGAAGTGAATCACATTTGAGTCAAGCAGAGATTGACACACACACTGGCACTATAATGTGACAGAGCCTCCTCTTGAACATTTTCACTTTCAAAGCATTTAAATATCCTGTAAAGCTTAATGTGCAGTTTTGTTTATAAAACCATCAAACTGGCCCAAAGCTAGTAATGATGGTAGCTAATAATGATGATGAGGTTTTACAATGTCAGGCCAATACCTTAACTATTGAAAAAAATAGTTCTTACATTTTTGACCCCAGGAAGAAAAGTGGATGCTAAGCAGATGTAATTGGTATCTTAATAAACATAAATATAAACATTGAGCTGATGAAGTCACTAAGAACTCTTCAATTAGTCCAAAATACTGCAGCTTTGTTTACTGGGAAAAAAAGAGAACCACCTCAAACTGGTCCAAAGCAAGAATATATTTTAAAATTCTCCTTTTAACATATAAAGCACTAAATGGTCAGGCACCCTCATATCTTGAGGACCTTATAGTTCCCTACCACCCAAATAAGACCCTAAGATCCCAGAATGCAGGCTTGCTGACTGTGCCTAGAGTTTTTAAAAGTAGTCAGGGAGGCAGGGCCTTTTGTTAAGCTACTGCTCTGGAATCAACTTCCAAGTCAAATCCGTGGGGCTATACTCTCTCTGTTTTTAAAAATAGACTTAAAACATTCCTTTTTAATAGAGCTTTTAATAGAACTTATAATTAGGGATCTGAGTATGGTAAAATTGATTTGTCTTAACCTAGCCTAATTTTACTGGTATGAAACTGCCATTGTTTTATTGTCATTGTTGTGATTGTTGATTAATACTGATTAATACTGATTGACTGATTAATACTGTTTTTAATTGTTTGATGATTTGTTTAAAGCCCCACTTTGTGTAAAATGTGAAACCCCATAATGTGTATGATGTAATGATGGTTACATGGTATGCTATGAAAGCTGTAAAACATGTTTTACTAATGCAGTATTCAGCTTGGTAGGCCTGTGTGACATGTTAGACCTCCCTTAAAGAAACCACTCCCAGGTAGAAACAACACAAGGAACAATGATTACACATGATTGCAGGTTGGTAGCTGTCATTGTATTGATGTAAATATTCATCCGCACATCTGTAGGGTTTTTTCCCGTGACTTTCAATTATTTATTTATTTATTTTTGACATTTTAGTTTAGTTGAGTTACTTTTAGTCTCCTTTTGGAGTAGCCTAATTTGTCTAGAAAATGTCTGTTCACATGTAACACAGCACAAAACACAAGAGACATCTATCCATATCGACGTAGCACCTTAAATCCACAGTGCATCCATCTCACAAACCCCACACACATGAATCACACTATCTCCTTTTGAACTATTGCACTCCCCTTGTCCTGTTGCACAAGCAGCATTCTGTTGCATTCTCCTGTTCTGCAACTTCATTTTGCAACTAAATTGTTTTCACAACCTTATGTTACAGATTTCTGTTGTACTGTATGTGTCTTCAGTCAGCTGCTGCAGCGTTTTTACAAGACACAGAACGTGCATCTACTGTGCTCAGTCTGCTCAGACTTAGTACAGCATGTTTACTGCAAGAAGGTGTTTCCTACTGAGTGCAGGTTTCCTCCACCAGGTGGAGACATTTGACACATTGCTCCTCATCAGTGAGGCAGTCAGCACCACCGAGTTCCTGTGGGTGCAGATCACAGACAGACTTACACCATATCTCTGTAAAGAATGCACAGCACGTCTCCTGGATGAGGAGAACACACCTCCACCACCACTACACAGAAAGCAGAGCACCAGGACCTGCTGGATTCTGATGCAGCATTTGCAGCAGAACAACAATATTGTGAAAAAGCTTCCTTCCCAAAGCAATCACACTCATGATGGACTGGTGGTGGATACTTTGAACTGTTTCACTACTTAATTTATCATTCATTATCCAAAAGAGCAACATAGGTACTACTTTTTCTTATTGCGTATTTTTATTCAAAAGGGATGGTTTACATACAAAGACATATAGCAACACTATGTTGGACCTTGGACAATTCTCGGATTGTTCAGTTTAGAAATTTCCCATGAAACAGGGAATAAAATAAAATCTGTGCCCATCATCTGCTCTCTCTGGCCTCTCTGGAGCTCTATACAACAGGGTATCTTGTGTTGTTTGCCCAATCAGACAGTTTTGGAAGTGATGCAGAGTCAGGGCACCATGGGTGACAGATTGTAGTCTACCATGGTAGCCTGGTAAAGAGAACCACTATGCACATGGTGATGATGAACCATACAGACATCAAACTCCCTAAGAAAGTAAATTGTCATTAAATTGTCAGGTAATTGTCATTAAACTGTCAGGTAAATTGAAATAAATGCAGTGGTATGTCATCCAATATTGCTGCAGCATCCTCAGTATATTTCTGTCTTCTTAACTTAACAACAGAAAGGCTGTTTTGTTTTTTGTTTTTTTGGACTTTTGCATGATGGATTCAGGTGAATGGTTCGTTCTGACATCACAAAGGTACAAAAGTCCTGACTGCTGGTTGTGGACTGAAGCTTTGGTGCCTTGACTTTTACAGTATATCGAACCCCAAACAACACACATACATGTAGGCCTACCTTTAGATACTGCACCCACCTTCTAGATATTGCAACCTGCAAAAAAAAGTACTATTGAAAGGTTTTCTTTATACATTTCAAATGAGAGACATAAAGCTGCTTTTCAGACGACAAGCCTCAACTCAATCCTACAGGCACACACAGTCTAAAGGTCATTATTGTTCCTACAGTGTTCTTATATTGTTGTACAGGGGCAAAGAGCTTCACAAAGACACAACATGAGCTGACAGACAGGTGATTTATCTGTCAGGGTGTGGGTGTGCTGCTCTGTGGAGTCTGACTAACTGGACTATTTATAAGCTCCTTGAGTGATTCAAGGATTCAAGGACATTTATTGTCCATTGTATACAGTGAAACCTCCATTTTGCAGTAGCAAGTCAGAGGACTAAAAACGAATTGACACAAGATGAAGGTACAGAAGATAAAACAACATTAAATAAACTATAAATAGACTGATAAAGATTGATAAATAAATAATACATTAATAATGAGCTACAGGAGCATAGCACTGATGTAGTTAATGAAACTGAACAGAAGCAATGATTTAGAAGAGAGTGGAAACATATAGTGCACTGCATTAAGACGAGACTTTCTGAGTGAGTGACAGACAAACACATGACTTTTTGATAGTTGGAACCAGAGAAAACTTTTAAACCAACTAATTAGAGGTCAAAATGTCTTTCTTTGTTTAACATCTTGTTATCAGTAGCCTATGTTATCCTTACGTGGTTAGATGAATAAGAAGTAGTAGACGGAAAAGGGGAAGAAGAAAAACAAGAAGAGGGAAAAAATGTTAAATGTTATTTTGCAAATAAAATTTCCCGTCTAACTGAAAATCTACTTTTTGTAGGAATGTACAGTATTTCAAAGCATATAATCCAAAACTGATGGAGAAGATGTTTTCTGAGCACAAAGTCAGAATTCTTTTTTTTTCTTTCTTTCTTTTTTTTAATATCTTTATTGGTCTTTGTTTTCATACAACAACATTAAATTATAGCAGTAATAATGTATATAATAATACAGAAAATGTAAATAAATTAAATGTCCTAATAAAATAAATAATTTAAAACCTTGATTAAACAGATTAAAGAAATTAAAGAAATTACTGAGCACAAAGTCAAAATTCTAAGATTAAAGGAGTCATCACCTGGTTTTTTACGTATCCAGCCCCCCTTGGATCGCTTTGGATCAATTCGTAAAACTTATTAGAAAAAAAAAAAAAATTTTAATCAAACATTGAGCTTGTTCTGACCCTTTTTCCTACCAGAGATTACGCGCGAGGTTTTGACTGGTCCGGATGTGCATTGTATGAGGCACGCGTTGATTCACCGCAGGAAGGACAGAGCCGGGGGGGGGGGGGGGGGGCTTGCCTGCATGCAGACTCCAAAACATAAACAGCCCCCTGGTACCGTTTCGGCGATTTCAGGTAGCGGACGGGCCGGGGTTGGGTGGTGAAAGAGACAGTAGCCTCCGCCGGTGAGGTCACCGTCGGAGCAGAATCAAATTCTCGTGCTTTAGGAAGGCACACCATTGTGTGCTATTCCTGTTCGGAAAAAGAGCCGAAGCGAAAAAACGGCGCCACTTTCAAAGTCCAGCTTTTCAGGCAAGTTTCAACTGAGGTCAAACACCAATATGCATGTTTTAACAACAGAAATTGCGATTTCCGGGTGATGACTCCTTTAATGTTATTGAGACTTTCTTCACACATGTCCCTCCATTGATGACTGTCATACATGTACTAAATCCCCTCAGCTCCACTCCACCGCCACTCTGCTCCTGCCCCTTTAAGAAGCCGGAGTGGCGCGTGCGTCGCAACGCCGGGGTGTGGCTCCACCTACGTGCTGCATTAAAGGTCTTCTTAAATTTCCGGGATGAATCAGTGTGAGAAAGCACCATGTCTGCCTCAGAGTTTCGGGCTAAGTGTGAGGCGGAGTGGGGTCTGCAGGGCGCCCCCATGCCCGCCGGTCTGGACTGGAAGCAGGTCTACGAGGCCAAGCCGCTGCGGAGGAACTTCCTGAAGAACCCCGCGCCCCACGGTAACACTTCTGTTCCCGTGTTGTTTTTCCTGTTGTGACAGCTGGACGGTGGTAGTCTAGACGAGGGATTAGATTGCAGGTAGACGGATCCACATCTGCAGCAGATGTTGAGTGGTCTCCTTCTCTGATCCTGCAGCTGAGCGGACTGATCCTGGAGCGGTTTCATCCTGAGGATCTGGACTGTAAACTGAACACACCTAGAATCTGACTTATCAGGAACTTTAGACCCGGATTCTCAGGAAGTTCAGTGTGTCCACACACCTGTGACTGGTTCATGAGCCTCTTGTCTCTGGTGCAGAGAAGCATTATAACCCATTTCCACTGCTTATAATGTATTGTATCAGTTATGTTACTCTATGAAAAAGTATGCTACTGTAAACCTTCTGGAACACTACACATCTTTGTTTATCTCCACCACTCAGACTCCTGACAGAAAATCAGAAGCATCTGAAAGTTTTAATTTGTCCAAGTGTGAAAAGGTCAATAATGACAAGTGAGATGGGAAATAAATGACCCGATGACAATGATGTTGACCAGTCATGAGAAAGTGGTAAAGGTGATCATTGTAGGTCTGTTAAATTAAATCTCTTTATAATTAGGTGTATGCCCTATTACAGGAAATACTGGCCCAGAAAATGGAAAGGACACAAATTGACATTACTCCAAATTCATCAGAGACTGTACAGACCAAACCTGCAAACCTCTTCTAAAAACCCACCTTTTTAAACTGGCAAGAACTGACAAAGACTGTTTAGTAAGGTATAGACAAAAAATGAATTGTGTGGTTGGAGGACGTGGAGTGGAGAAGCTAAAGTGTCTTTTTCAGTTTGATACAGATTAGCATTTTCTTCGTATCTGGAAAAGGTCTGGGCAATGAGAAGAAGCGCTGCGGTGTATATACAGATGAATGTTAGTCTTCAGTTGTTTATGTATGTGTCACATCACATGTACATTTGTGTGGCGGGTGATGCCATCCCATATGGGCCATAGGAATATCCAGACGTCGCAACTGAGGAATTCAGACGGATCAGGGACAGTTGCAACATATTAAAAACACATTCAATTTCACTGATTAACATTTTATTTTTGTCTCAATGAGAATAGTATTCCTAAAATTTGCATCGTCTTACAATAATAGTAGTATATTATTTCGTTTTTTAGTAATATTTATCAGAGAACAGTTGGAGTTTTGTTTTGCGTAGAACGTAGGCCTTGATGTGCAGAAGTTACTGTGGTATTAAAACTCAATAGCTCAACCAACTCTTACTCTACTTGTGGATGATTTATTCACTGTATGACATCATAATAAATTAACTTTTCTCCAATTTTCATACAGTAGGACAATGTGGCTACTTTTGTCCCATAGAGCAAGATACAACTAGACACATTCATTCATTCATACTTTAAGACCTAAATCAATGTCACTAATGCCAAGGAGCTCTATAAACATGATGACTGGACTGTAACACTGTTGTAAATGAATCCTGCTGTTTACTCTGCTGATGTCTGTGCCAAGCTGCAGAATGCTGGGAAACGAGCTGACTGACTGAAATGTGTGTTTTTCACACAGAGCACACACCCAGTTTGTCAGAGAGACAGATTCTCTGTCTTTGTGACCTTCTCAGTGACTCAGTAGGTGTGGCCCCGTTTAACAGTCACCACTCTTCCACAGGGCTGAGTAAAGACACCCCCCCACCTGAGGCCGACCTGCCTGAGGTGCCGGATCGTGGACCTCCACGTTTCCAGCCTGATGGTAATCAAACATATTCATTTTTTTCCCTTTGTTTTAACTTTATGCAGTTTTTCCATTAACAAATGTACACAAAAAGAAATGCACCCCCTCCCTATGATGTCCACATCAAGTCTCCTATCATATTGTAGATCACAGATACACGTTTCTTCCCATAAGGATCCAGTCTTACAATTGTATTGTAAGATTCTTAGGTGGTGGGAAAGGAAATGAGGGAAACTTTTCTCTGACGAAATCTAAAATAATGCAATCTGGGTTTATTGTGGTCAATTTCGAGTGTTTCAAATGAAATAAACACGTCATCAGTGTACAAATCACAGAAGAATCTTATATATTATCTACTACTGGGAAATACTTGCTATACTGCTTTAAATCTCCTAAACCATAACCATCCTAAATGAGGCTTTGACCACCAGGTTTGTGAACTTTGTACTACAGTTACAATCAAGCCTGTTTTTGATAAAACATGAAGGACATGAAGTTGTGGTGAATCTAAGCTCTGAATTCACAGGTGACTTCAGCGGCTGGACCACCAGTGTAGAAGTCCTCCCGTATGACTCGAGTGGCATCCCAGCCGGTGCTGTGATCTGCGCTCTGCCTCAGTTCAGGTAAGTGCTGCTGAGGGACAGACGTATGCAGGGACTGTCCCATACGATGAGCGTGATGTGGTGGACCTGAACGTGTCCTGTTGTCCTCAGCTGGTTCTCCATGGAGCAGATGGTGGACCTGAAGGCAGAGGGACTGTGGGAGGAGCTGCTGGATGAGTTTCAGCCTGAAATCGTTGTTCAAGACTGGTGAGTGGGTTAACACCTCCCACCTCCAGCATGATTCCTTATCACTGCAGCCTTATCAGCTGGGATGGTGCATATACATACTGTATGTGACCCTGTATATAGCCTAGTACAAGTTTTACAGCGTATGTCTGTGTAGGTGAGGTGTGTGGGTTTGCCAGTGATCGTATGGATGACGTGTGGTGTTCAGGTTGCCTGGGTGTAACAATAATGTCCAGACAGTGGTGTTACAATTTGACCTGCCTTTGGCTAATGTAGCTGTTTTAGCTTAGCATCGAAGTGCTAATCCCCTTTGACAGCACAAAGAAACTAAATGGTAAAGGAACTTCAAAAAGTTAACATCTAATTATATGATTGGTGAGTTAATTATTGCACTACCATGTGATCATGAAGCCTTTTTCACATTATTTCGAGAAATGTCATCAATTTACAGTATTGTGTCTCTGGCTCTTTTCACACCTCTGCAAATAGAGTTGGCAGATAGGCCACGCCCACTTTCATCTATCAATATAGACTTTGATGCTTGCTCTCAGAACATAGATTTTGAGGTAGACGTTTTTTGGTATTTGTGGCGACCCCTGTATGGATCAGACTTAAAGGGATAGTTCACCCAAAATTCAAATTGGACTCATTATCAATATCTACTCACCCACATGTTGACTAAGGGCTGGGAGTAGTTTCAGAGTCCTCCGAGTTACAGGGGGTCTCGGCGTAGCAGTTCATGTCCATGTGACGGTTGCAAATGGATACCAACTGTCTTTGTAACAAAAAGACACATCAAAATACCTCCATGCTGCTCGTATATAATGTCCATCTTGTATTGAAGCCCTGAAATGCAAAATTGTTCCGAAAAAATTAAGAAAATAATAAGATATTTTTGCTGATGGCATCAATGCTTTGCATAAAGAATCAGATGGAATTAGCATCTGTATTTTAGTTAGATTATGATAGATAGTTACCGTTTATTGTGCTGCCATATGTTGAACATCGTTGTATAAAACTGCTGAACTCCGTCTGACTGTGACTCAGGTATGAGGAGAGTCAGCTGCATGAGTCCATCTACCAGCTGCATGTGAAGCTGCTGGCTGCAGACAAGAGCACGGTCATCTCAGAGCACTCAGTCAGCCCCACTGAGGACCTCAGCACCTACTCACACAACTGGAAGGAGGTGAGGGAGCCGCTGCGCTGACAGGTACGTTGGTCTGCTTCCGTCCAGCTCTCTGACTGCATGTCTCTGTGTCGGCCTGCAGGTGGCACACGTGTTCTCTGGCTACGGACCCGGGGTGAGATACGTCCACTTCCTGCACCGCCTGAAGAACAGCTTCCTGAACGGGTTCTGGCAAACACAGTTCACCGGCAGCTCGGTGACTGTCAGACCAGTCAAAACCAGCTCCTGAGTCCTGGACTGGATCCAGACTCATCTGCTTTCATGCTCTAACTAAACCAAACCAAACCAAACTACATGTAATCAATCAATTCTTATTGGTTTGATTTAAGTGCACTTACTTGATTTACATTTTTTATGCTGAGTGTTAAGAGTGAGAGATTTACATTTGTTTTAGAGATTAGAGATTATATACTGGTGTATAATCATGCTCATGTGCCTTTCGCCAAAATGTTCACTGCACTTTGTTTGATCTGGTTGTTTTAGGTCTGCCACATAATTAAAGCGGATTTCATAATAAAATTCAGTGCATTCATTCTTTTAGTCTGAAAAATACTGAGCAGCAAACACTGTTGTTCTAGTGCATTTAGTCTAATGGTGAATATTTCCAGTATGCAAATCATCGGAGAAGACCCACTGCTTTTTTGACAGTAATAACACAGTGGGGATTTGGTTTCAGTGAAATTCTTCCCTTCAATCGGATAAAACCACATTAAGTCTATATCAAGTCTAGCTGCTTATTCCATCCATTGATTATTTTTCTCATTTAGTTACATTTAAACACAAGAAAGTGAATGAACACTATTTCATTCACTGTCTAACTGATAAACCCTTTGTTAGACTTAATTAAAGCAGATATCAGTGGAATGTTTTTGTTAATATAAGTCCTAAATAGTCCTATTTTCCATCAGCAATCACTTACATGGAGTGTTTCAGCCGTAACACGAGTCTCTCCGTCATTCTGCTCTGCTGTAACCCGAGGAGAAAATTTTCCTTGTGGGATACAAGTGTTATCCAATGAGGAGAGAGAACAGCATGAAGGGCTGTGTGTGCAGCCAAGGGATGCGCGTGAATGTGGTGAAGTAGCACAAGGACCAATAGATGCATGACGAGGGCGGGGGCTGCTAACTCATGGTGCGTTCAAGGAAACTCGTACTTTGTGTTTTTCCTTCCTGTGAAGTCATACCGGTTCGATCTGGTACGAGTTCACGGGTCGGAAGTTATGAGAGGCCGTTATAGTGAACTTTCACAGACAAAAGGACGGTAAAAACACGAGCTACGAGTTACCTGGAACGTTACAAAGTTGTAGTTTTGACTTGAAGCTGTAACTTACGGTTTCAAAAGCCTGCCTTGAACGTAGCATTCGCCGAAACGGCCGTGCCGCTGATATCTGCTTTAATGCTTGATAAATCATTCACTAATAATTTATTAAAGGGATAGTTCAACATTTTGGCAAATTGGCCCATTGACATATAACCCTATAGTTTTAGGATTAGGTTTGTTATCTTTAATTGTCAGTGCAAGCTATTTTTAAAACGGCGGAGCAGAGCCGCAAGCTGCTCAGAGCTACTATGGAGGCTAATTGGATTTCTTCATCAAATACACAATCCAACAACTCCAAAAGGCTCTCATGGACAAGTTGTATGAATTTACCTTGAAAACAACTCCGTCGAGTAACATTAGGAGAAGGAACATAGCGTGGTGAATGTGCTTTGTTTGCATTTACGAACTTGGTGGTGTAGTAAAAGTTAAATACTGTTAAACATTAATTCATAAACAACATAAACACTGCACAAAAAATAAGGAAATTTATATTTGGTAGATTATATCTTTGATGTAACAGTGCTTCTTGGAAGTAAAGCTGTTTATTTCACTTTTAAATTTGTAAGGACCATGTGGGATGAGCAGAGCTGAGAATGTGGGTTTCACCCATGAAAAAATTGCCAAATCTTCTCTTCCAAACACAAATCTCCTTCCTTTTGTGGGGTGTTTATACAACTGCATAGTTCCCGGAGAGAAAAGATAAACACCAGTCGACGGAATCTTTCATAACCTGGTAACCCAAAGCATGGCACAGTGCATTACCTAATGATTCATCCATCATTAATAAAGCAGTTACAGTTCAGGTATAATTTGCAATCCATGTGGCTTTCTTATTGGATGATGCCATCACATTTATGAAGTGTGAACAGGCTCACTCTGATTCCATGTGAAAAAGATAAGATAAGCCTTTATTTATGCCAAAATATGGAGATTCCAGTGTTACCAGTACATACATACACATACAATTTCAAAAAAATGCAGTATAAGAGTATAAAAAATATCTAAATGTAAAAATGTACACACAAGAAAAAAGGTGCAAAATATAAATAAATACAAACATGGAACATGGAAAAATTTGTTGTGATATTCAAAAAATAAAATTGTGTGTCTAGACGAGTATTGCTCTCCTGGAGCAGACCTAAGTAGGGTCTGACAGCAGAGGGGAGGAAGACAACAGATGGACAGAAAGGTATTTGTGAAGTTCTGCAGTGTTGTTAGAGTCAGTGTGAGATCTCATGGAGAAACAGAGGAGCTAGTTGGTCCGAGATGCTGAACCACCAGAGCTGCCAAATTCCTCAACAACTGTGTGCAGGTGCGCCGAGGAGGCCCGGTGCTGGTTTCGAGGGAAAAGAGAGTCACAGCTGACACTGACGGAGGTGTTCTGTTTCCTGCTCTTTGGATGGAGCTCTCCATCCATCATGGGCAGGGGAGTGTACCATGGTCCCTTGGTCCTATGTTCCCTGATCGGGGAATATACAGTAGGACCCCACTTTTTGAAAAAGGGTCCTATGTTCCCTGTTTTTTTTTGTTTTGTTTTGTTTTTTTTACCAATGGACTCTCTATATCTATCTGGCCTGTCTAGCCTCTGTGGTCTTTTTACTGTACTAAAGTTAACCAACTCCTTTCTGCATTGCCTAAACCCAACAAATGGGACAATTATGCTTCTCATTCAAAGTCACAACTCAACTTTGCACTCAAAATAGGCAAAAATATGCAAAATCACTTCCAGGTATGGGCACAAAAATTGCATGTTCTCCGGGTCCTTTTGGGGAAAAGCGGGGAACATAGAACCCTTTTTTCTAAAAAAGCGTTCCCCAGTCTGGACACAGCGGGGTACTGTGTGTGTGTGTGTTTCTGTCAGTCACTACAGTGTGTGTGTTCACTCTGACCAGAGCAACAACAGAGGAAACTCTTCCACTACTTTTTCAATGGGACTTTTAAATCGAACGCAACTGGACTTGGTTATTTGGGAACCAAGTCCAGTTGCGTTCGATTTAAAAGTCCCATTGAAATACTATGACCTGGACAAATGAGAATATGCACAGGCTCTTCCACTACTTCTCTCTCACTGACCAGATGAGTCCAGTCCAATTACCACAGCAGCAGCTCTGCACACGCGCACTGCACACCACTGGTGCTGCGTTCACTTTTCACGTGTAAAATACAAACTCAACCACTTGTAACAACATCATCATTTATAACCTCTGGTTCAAATTGCACTTACTCCCTTTTGTATACCACGTGCCACACACATACGATGACGTCATTATGACTCCAGCACACAAACACTCCGACCGGAGCACTCACATCCTCCCAGTATGCCGGTTTGTAAAAAGTTGGGAGGAGACAGTGAAGGCAGCACGCAGTCCTCCCACCCTCCACGTGAGCTCGCCTCGCAGCATCACCGCCGTTTGTTAACGGCTATGTGAGTTAACGGGAAAGTTGACTGTGTGAGTTGAGCCGTGCGTCGGGGAACGGGGATAGTTTTACCGGGCGTGTGTTTTCCAGACGTTCAGAGGCGATGCCAGCCCGTGGTGGAGTTGTGCCATAACGCAGAAGGTAAGAGAGAGAGGAGAGACGCACTGGAACTAAGTGCTGCTCAGAAACTGGGCTTTGATGAGGCTGCTGGTTGTGAGAGGGAGGGAGGGGGGGCTGTGCTTTGGATTGGTGTGAAAAAGATGATTTATATAGGAATAAAGTCACTGCTGGAGAACCATGCACAGGAGGAGATGCTGAAGTTGTAGAAAAAGTCTGATCTCTCGCAGTTGCAGGGCCGTTGCTAGGAATTCTGGCCCCCCTGAAAGAATACTAAAGTGGGCCCCTGACTTTTACACTTTTTTCTTAGACTATGTTATTTTTTTTATTTAGCCTACTTTGTTTTGATGCTAATGCAGCACTGCTATGAGTATTAGTCAGGGTCTTATGCAGAATAATTCAGTTATACAAAGATTAGACTACTGGGGTTTTTTGTGGGCCCTACTGGGTGCTGGGCCCCTAGAATTATCATCACATTTCTCCCTGTCCAGTTGGGTTTTCCTGGTGGACTGTTAGAGATTCAACATGGACACCAACTTTGAAGTCCAGTACTACTTGACTACTACTACTACTACTCTTAAACCCACTGCTTCTATCCTGAAAGCTAATACCCCGAACAGCAGAGTTGACATTTACCTGACAGGTTCCTATCATTCATTCAGCAGATTGGCAGAACCACACACAGGCCTACACTGTCCCCCACAGCCACCCATCTCTTTGTGACTGCTTACAGTTGTGTTAGGAGCTAGTGATGTGTGAGAGGGGAGGTGTTGACTGCAGATACACCCCCAGTGCCAGTCCATTATATTTGATCGTGCACATGATATGGTTTGTATCACTTTTCACATCCCAAGAACTAACTGGCCTCACATTCTGTCCTCTTGCATGTCTCCATTCAAGTCAAGAGTGGATTATAGTAGCAGAACTCTGCAACAAACTTTATTTATAATGATTGAATAGAACAGGGTAATAAACGATGTCTTTATTAAACTAAACAGAATGTATATTGCTGATTATTCATAGATTTTCACATAAAGTTCCAATTGTATGAGGAATGACTGACCGTCACTTCCCAAAAAAGATTATGTCGGAACCATATCGGCAGATGTGCGCCAAAATAAAGGTCAAAAAAGGTCAACTAATGTAACATTGAATTGGTAGGAATTTAAATGTTAGCGTGTCATTTGTATTAAAAAAAACAACAACAAAACGATTAATTCTTTGACAATAATCGTACCAAGAAAATTTGTAATCGTGACACGATAATCACACTATCACCACTTCAGTGAGAGGAATTTGTCTTTTATTTCATTAGACTATTGACCAGGGCCATATAGGGGAGAAAGGTGATGATAATTCTAGGGGCCCAGCGCCCAGTGGGGCCCACAAAAAACCCCAGTAGTCTAATCTTTGTATGACTGAATTATTCTGCATAAGACCCTGACTAATACTCATGCTGCATTAGCATCAAAACAAAGTAGGCTAAATAAAAAATGATAATACATACGTAGTCTAAGAAAAAAAGTGTCAGCGGGTAGGGGCCCACTTTAGTATTCTTTAAGGGGGCCCAGAATTCCTAGCAACGGCCCTGCTATTGACATTGCATAATGTGCCTTAGTATTTGAAAACTACAATGGGAAAATTTCACACAAAAAACACAAACCAAGAACATGTTTGCAGTGTTGAGTTTTTCTATACATGGAGGACAGTATGTGTTATTCATAGGCTAAATCCAGGCGCTCCACCACCACCACCACCACCGGCCTTCACTGACACTCACCCTGAAATGCAACCTCCTCCCCACGTCTGCGACGGCACACAAGTAAACCAACGCTGCAGTATTGTCTGCAGCCACCGGTGTGCTCGCCAATCACAGGTGCCACGGGACAAAGGGGGCCACTCTACACCTCACGTTTCTCTCACATATCCCCACCATCAATCAGTAGCACCGTTCATTCAATCAGACCGGCCTCCTCAAAACCTTTTCGCCCTCTCACTCCACATCGGTGGACGGACGCGTCCCCGTTCATTTTGTTAGTGATGTGTAAACGCTGCTGTAACTCCCATCTTAGTGTTGTTTAATTTCTCTATCTCATTATCTCTGTAGCAGCGGACGACGTGCAGTTTATGTGTGTGTCTGTGTGCGATAGGAGAGTGGGTGCTGTGGGGGGGGGTCTGCTTTGTTTTCATTGACTCTCTGCTCCATTGTGTGGTCGGGCCCGCTGGCTGTCTCTGCACATTTTGTTAACATTTTGTTGGTGTGAACTAGATTGTTGCTCTGGATTCAAGCTGTTGTGGTCAAGACTAAACAGGCTGCTCGTCTGCATCCACCACACTGTTTCAGTCTGGGGTTTGTGCATTTGTTCATGGAGTTAACTGGGTAATGTGTAGAGGTTTTCTCCTTAATGTGTCACAGCGGAAAAAAACGCAAGTTTTAGAGATTAAAGATTGTTCACAGGGTTCAGTAGTGACAGTCTGGATGTAGTGTGATGGCTGCAAAGTGCAGGATGTGTCTGTGCATAAGTGAGTGCTTATACTTATTGAAGAGTTAAGTATGAGTCGGAAGTACTTTGCTTATCTCAGCTCTCTGTTCATTTTAAATATTAAAATTTAATCATAATTCATTTTATTTATAGGGACCTATAAGGACGTTTTCAACACACTAAAAGATGAACTGCAATTACAAGGCTTAAATAAAATACAAAATAAACCAGATTAAGTGTAACTGAATTAAAACAACAAGGTAACAGAACAAAATACTGGTGTTGGAGGAGAGTTTGAGGAGGTGTTGAAATGTGGGATCTGAAAACAGGAAGACAATATTAAAAATGTTTTGTTGAAGTGAGTTCCAGAGTGAGGAGGCGACACCACATAAATCAAACTGTGACGATGGAGATCAGACAGATATGTACTGTAGGTGCTACTGAAGGTTGTGAAGATCCTTTTTTTAATTGAACACAAAATAAGAGAAAAACCAGGAAAAATAACATTTTGCTAGCTTTCATTAAACCATAATAACCAAACAAAATATGAGACTTCAAAATTCAGGCAGGACATTTATTTACTGTATACATCGTATATTTCACTACTCAGCATGAGATTCAAACAAACAAACAAAACAAAAAAGCTGTGAAACATCAAACGTACAAAATTAAAATATAGGAGATGAGGATGTTAGTAAGAAAAAGACTTCGGAAAAAGTTGTAAGAGTTACTGGTGTGTGAGTTAGCGTGTGTGCATGTGGGGAGGTGTGTGTGCGCCCTAACCCTCACTGTGTACAGTATGTGGTGTATTTGTGTGGGTTGGTGGCGGTCACGTGGTTGTAGATGTGAGTTTGTTGATGAATGTAGACCAGGTGTGTGTTATGATGGAATGACAGACTTTTGTATGATCTATTAGCAAGTTTTTCCTGTGGGTGATGTTGAGTTTATTTGTTGCTCTCCAGGAGGAAAATATCAGAAAATATAATCAAATCTCATGGACAAGTTGTGACCTGCACATTCACCACACTATGAGATAATAATGGAATGTTAGAAGACGGAGTTGTTTTAGAGGTAAATACAGAGTCGTAACGTTACGTTATTATCTCGATAGCGTGGTGAATGTGCAGGTCGCAACTTGTCCACTAGAGCGTTTTGGAGTTGTTAGATTGTGTATTTGATGAGTTTCATGAGGGTAACCAATAAATCCCATTAGCCTCCATAGCATAGCTCTGAGCAGCTCGTGGCTCTGCTCCGCCGCTCTAAAAATAGCTTGCACTGACATTTAAAGGTAACGAACATACTGCTATGACTATAGTATTATGGCAATGGGCCAATTTGCCAAAATGTTGAACTATCCCTTTAATAAACTTCCCCCTCAGGTTTATCTGTGAAGAGGTTGAGAAGTAAAATGCCTCCGAAACACATGTATATTACTAAATCAGTCATGTACCTCTACTTATGACACTTTGACTGCATTTTCATGAAATGATTTCTTAAACCAGCACTAAGGAACTTTTCAACCTTCATATAATTTTTTCAGAACTTTTGTGATGGTACATCAACTTAGAACAGGTTGAATGACAGCTGAAGAAACGTAGTTTGGACCTGTCTTCCGTTAATTTCCAATCAAACTGCACCCGATCAGGAGATCAGGATGTTAACGACGCTACATGCTAGTGCTCATGGGAAATGGGGTCTTCCTTCAGACAAAACAATACCACTTTGGGCCACAGGCGCTGCCAAACTCAACCAAAAATGAAAGTTCTATAGTATTGCTTTAAGTATGAATTTGAATACAGGACTTCAGTGGATTGTGTGTAGCCTATATTGTTGCACGTCCTTGTTGGTATTGATACTGTGGCCTCACTCCTCAGTATGAGTTTGTATATTCTGCCTGCTGTTGACGTTTCCTGACGATACCTTGAATATTGAAGAGCTAGGTGTCCCTGTCTGGGTTCAGGCTGAAGTTGAGAATGCTGTTCCTTCTAAGGTGACAGGGCTGCCAGCGTCTGAGCAGGGTATCTCAGGTAATGGAAACCTCAGGAGCTGCTGTCTGCTGGCTGTCAGTCGTACGTCTGACGCCCCCTTCTCTGTCTACCTCACCCCCCAAGGCCCCATGCAGCCTCTCTGTCCACCTGCCTCCTCCTTTACACTGGACCTACCTGAGGAGGAGGTCTCAGGAAAAAGGCAGCGAGTAGTAAAGGGGGAGACGAGACGATAATGGCTTTTACATGTCAGATAGATCATTTCCCTCAAAGTGAGTCAAACTGAAGATGCTGAACTTCCTCATCACCCGAGCAAAGTGTTGATGCCTTAAGAAATAATTCAATGAAGCTGAGTCTGTCTGCTGTTGTGTGTTTGAGCTTGTTGCAGAGTGAATACGAGACCAATCAGATGCTCCTGATGATGGATACGATTTTAAACATTAAAAGTTCCACCTGCGTCACTTTGTCAAAGATCTGCAGATGCAATCCCTGCATTAAAAATTAAAAGAGAAATCAGTTATCAAAGTTCTTCCAATTTTCAATAATTATTAAAAACCAAATTCAGCTGTAATCAGAATAATTAGAATATAAAGCTAAGAATATGTAATACTTTCAAAATAAAAGTCACAAAGAAATTCTCTGTAGTGAAAGAAGGAAACACTACGTCATCCTGTCACTTCTTCTCACTTAATTCATCAGGTGGAATTCTCACAGCACATGTTATCTTAGTTCTGGGGTCAGGGAAGTGGAGTTGAACGGTGGTCACTGAAAGCAGTTCACCATACGTGAGGAGCTGAACAGCGTGGCAGCGTGCCCACGGTGCTGTAAACTAAACCCTATGTTCAGCCAGGCTTGTACTGCTGCGCTCCAGATTGATGGTAATTCTGACCCAGTGGACGCGGAGGGAACAGAGACTGTACACGGCTTGGCTCGTCTTACCCCCGCTGCGTATGTAGAGCACATACGTACGTCTCTAAATCCAATCCATCCCTCTGGAGTACTGATTGAACCAGCGGAGTTAATTGATACACAGAGCAGAGAGATGCTGGAGCACAGAGAGACCTGCTAATAGTGAAGTTTACTCTGTCTCTATGTCACATGTGGATCATTTTAACCCTCCTGTTGTCCTCCTGGGTCAAGGAAGGAAGGAAGGACCAAAGAAGGAAGGACCAAGGGAAAATGGGAGGAAAGAAGGAAGGGAAAAGGAAGGACAGATAGAAGGAGGGAGGGAACAGATTGGGTCAATTGAGTCAAAAAGAAAGGAAGAAGCAAGGATGAAGGGAAGGAAGGGAGGGAAAAAGGATTGTGGAAAGAAGGAAGGGAAAAGGGAAGGAAAGAAAGTTGGAGGGAGGCAATAGATTTGTTCAAGGAATGAAGAAGAAGGGAGGTAAGAAGGGAGAAAGGTGGAGGTATATAGGGAACAGATCAGGTCAATTGGATCAGAAGAGGAAGAAGTAAGGACGAAGGGAAAGAAGGAAAAATGATTGTAGAAAGAAGGAAGGGAGAAAGGAAGGATGGAGGAAAGAAACAGATTGGGTCAATTTGACCCAGAAGGACAAGAGGAGGGTTAATCATGAAACAGAAAGAGTCATATTAGATCTAGGACTGTCAAACTTTAATTGACGGTTAATAGTTTAAAGGGGAAGTCTGGTCTCTTTTCCTCTGTTTTGCTAACCCTCCTCTTGGTCATGTGCATTTGTTTTCAATGAAGCTGGTGAGAAATCAATCTACGGATATCAGATCTATATCATACTGTATACACGTTATATGTATATTTGTGTAGTCTTCTCTGTCATAAACAAGACATTACGGGTTACAGGGCACGTTTGTGTCACAGCGCTGCAGAGACAAGATCTGGGACACTGGGTCGGAGGCTCTGATCTTACAAGGTTGGTTTTCAGCCAAGAGACGCTAGGTGGAAGGCAGAGAGCCTCCATTCTCCCTGGAACTAGTTATAAGTCATTGATTTAACCAGCACTATCACTCTGAAGCTGTTTAATTCAGATAAAAATGTAGCATAGTTAAGGTATAAAAAATCATGCATAGTTCCTCTTTATTTGTCTTTTTCTCATCATAGTATAGTTTGAGCCTAAACATAGTTTGACACACACCAGAAGATTTATTGGCTTTATAACTAAATCCATGATCAAAAATCATGTCAATAGATGTTCATCAAAATGCCGTCGCTGAATATTAGGAATGAAGCTCCTTGAGATAAACAGTTGTGTGTCACTCCACTCATGTAGAAGGGGGCCCAACAGATGATGTCATTAAAAGAGGACCAGTCAAACCTCAAAGCATGGAAAACAGCAAGGAAATAGTGAAGTAAGACATTTCTGTTCGTTTCATCCAGATGTTTTTGTACAGATTAATGGAAACAACTGCAGTCAGCTCAAATAATTGCGATCAGGAAATTCTGTGATAACTGTGATGGGCCTTTAGTGGCTTCGACCTCTCTCGTGTTGAGACATGGCTCACAGAGAAAGAGACAGGGATCATAAACCAGTTTATGTTTTGATTTGTAGTAAGTGCACTGCAAAAACTCACTTCCCAAGAATATTTGTCTCATTTCTAGTCAAAAAATCTCATTACACTTAAAAGAAGATCTCATTAAAAAGACTTTTTACTTCTTTCAAGCATATTTTCACTTGGAATACGTAGAAAAATCTGATAGTGGAGAAAGTTTTTCTTTCTTATTACAAGCATAAAAATCTTGCTTTCACTGGCAGATTTTTCTACTTTTTTCAAGTGAAAATAAGTTTGAAACAAATGCAAATGATCTAAAAACAAGGTCATTTTTAGGTGATGAGTCTTATTATAAGTGAAAAGAGATTAGTTTTAACTAGAAATGAGACATTTTGACAAAGAATAATGCTAATGCTAATGCTAAATAATGCCCCTGTGTGGGTCCAGTAGTAGAAGGTGTCCCACAAACTCTCAAACAAAGTCTCATCAGCCTGTGTCATCTCAAGGACATTCATAGATGTCCAGTCCTGTACCCAGTGACCGACCTAACACCACTAAACCAGTGTTTTCACTGTTTAAACATTTGCGGAGACCGTGTCCTGGAAAATGTGATAACATAACGGAAACAACCTAACTAGATGACTCTTTAACAAATGGTGTGCTTTGCATTATGAGAGGATCTACTCCATCAATGCAGAAAAACGCTGCAATGCTTTCTTTGTACAAATTTAATAAGTCACATACTTCCATTTAATTCAGCGTATCTGCATTATCAGATGATCAAAATAATTCTAGAGCTGAAATATGATCTGTTTTCAGATTTGAGCTGTTGTTTGTCTAAATGAATCATTTCTAAGAGCAGATGCAGCCCTGTGGATATATGTTACTGGGTCATAAGGTCAGTTTAATGATGCAGACAAATTGAGAAATATCCTTTACATGTATGTTTACATTGAAACCTCCTGAGATACTTTGATACACGTTTGCCATTTGGCACAGTCTTTGTCGGTCTGTCTGTGTGTCTGTCTGTGTGTGTGTGAGAGTGTGTGTGTGTGGCCCGGTGGATTATCTTACACTCTGATTCATCTGGTTCATTAACAAGCCCGTAGCATCAAGCCAAGGCTCTGTGTTACTTATTAAAGGGACAGATCCCTTGCCTTCCTCTGGCCGGACTGAAAACAGAGCGACTGTCTAACAGAGCTGAACTCTCTAACTGTCTGACCTGGACTAGTCTGATAACATCATAACCAGCTGGAAATGAGCTAGTAAGACTCAGGTGTCCTCTGTTAAAGTCATTTGCAGTTCATGTTAAATTAACTGGGTCCTGGCAGAGCTATTATTTAAAGATGATGTATCTTCATTGTGTTGGACCACAGCCCAGCTCTTGAGTTTATGGAGAAGTTAAGAGACTTTTTCTTTTAGCTACTTCCCACAGAAGAGAGAGTTGCCAATGTTGCTCCATGAGATCAAGTCAGACTTTCCTTCTGCAGGCGCACCTCTCTGAAGATGTGTCTCAATTGTTTTTCAGTTCAGGGACAACACTGCAAATGGTCCTCAAATGAGTAATATAGTGGTATGTAGAGGTTTCAAAGGAGCCTTTAAATGGGACCAATGCAAGTCTGTTTGCTTTTTCATTGTTTCAGTCACTTTTTTCTCTATGGAGTTCCCCCTACAGTTTCGGAGTGTCGCAAAAACTCACCGCTAACCCTCCTCCCTTCCATGTGCATTTGTTTTCAGTACAGCCAGTGAGAAGGCAGGGGAAGGCAATTTAATTTGTATAGTCCGTTTTTACAAACAGTTTGTCTCAAAGGGCTTCACATGGCATCACAACAACATCCTCTGTCCTTAGACCCTCACATCTGACCACCTCACCACTGAGGAAAAACTCCATAGAAAACCCTTTTAACAGGGAAAAATCTGAGAAACCTCAGGGTGAGCAACAGAGGAGGGATCCCTCACCCAGGACGGACAGACGTGCAATAGATGTTGTTACAGACAAGAAAACAGTTTGGAGGACTGGATGGCAGATTGGTTCGTGGGAAGGGAGGGCAGGCCGGTTTAAAAGGAGGGCAATGCGGGGGCTTGCTTACAAGCCAAGCAAGTACTCCAGTACTTGCTTGGCTTGGGTGGCATCAGAGTGCCATTCACTACTCGGATACCCCCCCTCATTGCAGCTCTAGTGTGTGTGTGGGTTTAAAAACTCTCCAGTTGTACATGTTATAGAAATGTATGTGTTCCTCTGGTACTACAGATAAACTTTATTGGGTCACAGTCTAAGGTTTTTATTCTCAGGTTACCTCTGATACAGTTAGATGTGTTAGAGGTGTTGACTCTATGGACTCCATACGTCTTCATGTATTTAGAGAACATCATGGTTCTCCTCACAGGGCTGGAGGCTGTCAATGCTCCCTGAGTGACTCACCTGCATTAAACTCAACTTTGTGTGTGTAGGGTAATGTTATACTGATGAGTGTGACCCCCCCTGCTCTGGGTTTTAGCACAGGGCTGCGCTGGGTGACTGAGTGTTTAAGATTAGGTACAAACACGGGTTTTGATTGGCTGGCTGTGAAACTGATACGGGGCATGTTATTGGTTTACCTGTGCATGGAGGTTACATCCTGGAAAGGCGATCTTTGTCAATCTGTATACAGGTTAATGTTCAGCCTTCGTGCTCCATGCATTCCCCATGCTGATGGATTGGCGATTGAGGATCAGTGTGTGTGTCTGTGTGTGGGTGTGTGCGTAGATGCGCGTGTGTGTCCTTACTTCAGGATACACTGTAAAAGTATAACTAACTTCTGGTTTCTTTGGCTGAAACACTTTCGAAAATCAGACAGTTACTGCACTAGCCTGCTCTCTGGACTCTTTTCATCTTGCACTAATTCATCTGTTTTTCTCTCTAATACCTGGGCTGTATTTATACAGTTTGCCTGTATTTAATTTATGAATTTATTTCTGTCTAACATTGCAATTTTGTGTACAAACTGCACAGTTCGCTCCTGGCTGCACCCCCCCCCCCACCCCCCCCCCCAACTGTGCAATATTATTTTCCAGCCTCTGAACGTATAGATAGATAGATAGATAGATAGATAGATAGATAGATAGATAGATAGATAGATAGATAGATAGATAGATAGATAGATAGATAGATAGATAGATAGATAGATAGAACAAGGTAAAATATATAGGCTACATGCAAGTATGAAGAGAGAGAGGCATTCTGTTAATTATATATACATACATACTTATATATATACTTAAAGCAGATATCAGTGGAATGTTTTTGTTAATATAAGTCCTAAATAGTCCTATTTTCAAAATCACTTAACAGAATGCCTCTCTCTGTCTTGTTCTGCTGTAACCCGAGGAGAAAATTTTCCTTGTGGGATACAAGTGTTATCCAATGAGGAGACTATATTCTGTTAGCTAAGCTGTAATGTGGTGACCACTAATAGCCTACTTGTTTTTTCCTTCCTTTCAACTTTCTGGTAGAGTTCACTTTCGAAATCCGTTATAGTCTTTCACAGGCAACAGGAAAAAACACGAGCTGCCTGGAACGCTAAAAGAAATTAATGTAACTATTTAAATACTTAACGCAGCATTAAATAATCTGCTTTAAGCTACTTAAATAATTCTATATGTATATATGTACACGTATATAGTATATTGACATTACTACTGTATACTATTTAGATACAGTACATTTGTACAAAAAGTGTACAGAATGTCTCTCTCTCTTTTCATACTTGCATTTACTTTATTTTTTCACCTTGTTTACCTGTTTACCTTGTTGTATCAATAAATAGTCTTGTGTCTTATGTCATAGTTGAGTTGCAGTTTGCACTAGTTTTGCAACTGCTGAACCAGAGCAGCAGTAACGCAGCACCCTGTCTGTCAGACCCACTGGGATCTTCTCCACTATAAAAAGCCCTGAAGTAAAACGACGTTGGCAGGTTAAATAAGAGAACGTTTATTTCCTGTTATTGCTGTCTGAATAATTCATGTCCGTCTTGCTCTCACACTCGAGTGCTCTGCGTGTCAAGGGGGGGGGCAGCCCTCATGAGACCCTACCCCACCATTAAGGTAAAGCAGGAAATATTAAACTGTTACAGGTGCTAAGTCCCTTTTTTAATGGAAGTCCTATGAGGGTAAGATAACCCCAGGCAATCACTTATCGGTGGTGCTGACTGATAGTGGCCGTGTCAGAGGCAGTAAGGGGAGATGAGCTATCACCCAGCTCACTGTTCCTGTGCGAGAAGTGGACACACAGACCTGTCAACGCCTCATGACCCCTTCCTCCAGGCACAAGAAAGGCTTGTAAGAAGAGTGGACTTTTATTCTTTACATTTAACGCCCTTCAACACTAACTGTGCTGGATGTTGTTTTTAAAGCATTTCCAGTAAACTTCTGGGGTCAAGTCTAAAAGAGTTGAATCAGTGTCCCTGCAGAGGACGGCTCTGATCTGAGGCCTCACCTGCCAACTTATGTTTACTTAATCTGTCAGCTGGAGAGACTCAGAAGTACGGCCCTTTATGTCCCGCTGATGAATCTACAGGGCCCGAGGATGTTTACAGGGCTGAAAGGAAAAGATCAGCTATATTTAGGTGAATGTGTTAATCAATAATGCATCCAGCTCTTCCAGAGTCTTGATCAGCCAGCCGTCATACGCCGGACTGCCCACCTTGGCACGGCTGCAGTCTTCACATCTGACGAGTCGGGCCATACAGTCACTCAGGATCACAACTCCTGCTACGGTGTGATACAGGATGTAACGCAGGATGTAACGCAGGATGTTAGGAAAGTCTGTGTCCTTTGACCCAGGTAATGAGATTATGAAAAGATTAAGGTGTTTAATTGATACTGATCAGTTTGCTGCTGTGCTCTGTGTTCATTCTTTGTGTGTCTGTTTGTTGTATATTGGAGATTTCATGTGGAAGTGTGGGCAGTTCCAGTGGAAACAAGGCTGGAGCTCTCATTACAGCCCAGTCATTTTAATGAGGCCTCATGTAAGATGCATTTTTTCCTATCCCGACTCCCTGCCTTGCTCTGTGCACCACAGTTTGATAAATATGGACACTGAAAGTTATTTTTCGAGCCTACCCCCCACCCCATTAGCAACCGCTGGTGTAAGGTGGCCCTCTGTCTGAGGTCGTGGTAACCATAGCAGGCCTTGGAAAGTGAAATGTGATGCGGTGGGCCCTCTGGGCTGTGTTTCTGAATCACAACTCCATAATGAGCTGGCAGAGCTCAAGCTGCATCAAAGATGCAGCACCCAAGTATCTGTTTCAACTCACAGTGCACAATAGTGCAGTGTCACCTGTACAGGTGGAGTGGAGGTGGTGGAGGAGTCAGAGGCTGAACGCTCTCCACCGTCCTGCTGCACTCACATCCAATCAGGCTCCGCTCCGCTCACACTCTGACATAAGTGCTTGTGTGTCTGTATTCTTTAAACCAGAACAGTCACACATGCTCAGAAGTTTCCCTGTTCTCCTGCAGTCAGATCATATTCTATTGTTAATGGTTCAGTTGATATGAAGACGGTTCAGTCCAAGTTAGTCTTTCATTCTGTTAAAATACTGTACTGGATGAAACTGTTATTGTTGATCGTTGATGTCAGTGAGCTGAGTCTGTGAGACCAGCAGAATGTGTGCTAACATCATCATTCATCAATTAAAGGGATAGTTCACCCAAAATTCAAATTTCACTCATTATCTACTCACCCTCATGTAAGGGCTGGGAGAATTTCCAGAGTTATGGGGGGTCCGTGCAGCAGTATTTGTCTATATGGTGCAAATCTTGCGTGATTTGCACTGACACAGGAAGAGCAGTGAACTGAGACACTGGGAGCTGCTATAAACAAGCTTAAAATATAGACTTATTTAATTTTTTTCGGAACAATTCCTCATAATGAGTGGAATTTGAATTTTGGGTGAACTATCCCTTTAATAAGACTTGTAATGTAAGTTGTGTTAACAAACAAATGGGTTCAGCAGTTTAGCAGTTGCAGAAATCAGAGAGGAGAGATGCCAGAGATTAATGATGCGGGTGAATGTTCAGTGCTGATTGGCTGCAGGGTGTCTGTTAAAGGGATAGTTCAACATTTTCGAAAATTTGCCTATTGCCATAATCCCTATAGTTGTAGGCGTAGGTTTATTGTAGGTTAATTACCTTTAATTGCTGGTGCACTTTTCATACAAATCAAATGTAGCACAAAGTGCTTTACGTCAAAAAGCAGAAAAGGAAAAAAAGAGAAAACGCAAAGTCATGCAACTACAAACACACACACCCCATATAATCTCATATGAAGAACTTGACAGACTGCAACTGTGTGCTATTTTACTCTCAATTTACTGTGAGGAAACACCATAAATTGGATAAAACCAAATAAATAAAAGAAACTAAAAGTTAACATAAGTGCAAGGACATGATACAAATAACTAGAATTATACAATAAATAGGCTAAGACTAAAAAGGCTAAAAGACTAAAGACTAAAAAACCAACGATAAAAAAATTGATAAATAAAAGGATAGGAAAAAAGTAAAATAGTAAAACCTCTCAGTAAAATCCAAGTTTTCTGCAGCGCATCACGGCCACAGATTGGAGTCTGTAACACACAAGTCTGAAATAGTACTTTGTGTGTCATGTAATGTAAAGCCATCAGCTCACTTCCCTTCACTGATCAACTACTAGGCTGCAGCAGAGTCTCTGTGGCTCTACGCCGTGGCCACAGTGGGTTTCCTTTTTCTCTCCTGCAGACGAGATTATGAAATAGTCTGCTCCACTGTGGCTTGTGGAAAAACGTATGCTTGCAACTGTAAAACACATTGAAGTATAAATAACTGATTTATTTGTTTGGTTAGTGACCATAGCATGTGGGATAACAATGCAAGGCCATTAATTCCTGATAACTGGACATCTCCTCAGGCATATTTTCCTCTTCTCCTGTGTTTTGTTTGAAGTGTTAATCCAGAAGAAGATGTTGTTGTTTTTTTTATAAGAAAAACAAAAGAGATCCACTAACAACAGGTCAGCAGGCCAATCAGAAGAGAGGAGGCCATCCTGATAGACTATACCTGTCTTTCCAACCTAGTAAACAGTTAAGCACTTTTATACTATGGACCTCTACTGTTGGCCTAAGGGGAGATGATTTTGTTAATAAACACAGCTGTTAGACACCTTGGTGCATTATAATAGTACAATTATAATAATACTTTATATTTCTCCTAAATTCACCAAAAGTTAGTGTACATGTACCATACCGTGGCAAACTGTGCCGTGTCTGACCAAGTCGTTTCAGGTATTGTTGTAAAGCTCTCTCTCTCCTGAAATGGTCATTTCCTCTGTATCCGCAACCAATCGTAGTACAATTGACAATATGAATCGATGGAATTTTGCAGTACAAGCCTTTAAAGTTTTTCTTCATACTCATATGAGCTAGAAATCTCCACTTCAGCAGCACATACAGACATCAAATCTTACAGTTTTGTTCCTGTCTATATTTTGAAGATTTTTACAGAGGGGATTGTTGATATATCATTCAAAGCCTGATTTATACAACATTTTATCCTGAATAACATGGCAAGAATTGATTTTTCAGGGCTGGTAAGAGTATTTTCATCACATTTACAGAGTGATAAAAGGACAGGAGATATATATCCAAAATCCCCTCTGTAAAAACTTCTCTAATATGTCAACAAAATAAATCAAGAATTTTGATCCATTGTTCAGATTTCTGTTCAGGAAATATTAGTGCTTTTTTGGCTTTTTTTGCCTTTATTTGATAGCACACAGTAGAGATAGACAGGAAAGGGGGAGGCAGAGAGAGGGGGAATGACATGCAGGAAAGGGCTGCCTGACGTGGGATTCAAACAGGGGCCGCCTGCGGTGAGTTCCATGGCGATATCTGTTAGTTGAACACGTGTAACATCAGCTGTTGTGATGTGAGGCAGCAGATTAACTGTGTGACTGTGAATTGGTGCTTAGTCACTCTTGCCGCTGGCTTTAGTTTCTAGAGGTGAGTTTAATATGCTATGAAGATGACTCAGAAGGCTCAGTTTACCATCCACTTCTCATGACAAGCCTTTGTTCTGGTGGAGGTGATGAAAAACAACACAGCTGAATGTGAGGAGGGAGACTTCTGAAACACAGAGGGAGCATAACTTTACCATGAGGAAGAGAAAAAAGATCTAAGATTGCAATTAAATGCTTCACTAGCATTAAAACATCAGCCCCTGTTAAACACTGGGGTGTAATCTGTAAGATGCGACCACACGGGCCATGCAGCCTGTGGCCGCTTCACCACTGGACTTGCACATGCCTTAACATTCTCTCCTCACTGGTTCACCAAGCCATTGGACAACTACAGCTTACTCAAATGACTTAACTCAAACTAAGTAAAGATCATATTACTCCTTAACCGACCTTAAAGGGATAGTTCACCCAAAATTTAAATTCCACTCATTGTCTACTCACCCTCATGCCAACTAAGAGCTGTGAGAATTTTCAGAGTCCTCCGTTCCTTCTCTGAGTTACGAGGGGGGCCGCGCAGCAGTATTTGTCCATATAATGGTTGTCAATGGACACCAACTTTCTTTGTCCAAAAAGACACACCAAAAAACATCCAAATACCTCCATACTGCTCGTCTGTAATGTCCCTCTTGTATTGAAGCCCCGACATGAGAAATTGTTCCGAAAAAAATTAAATAAGTCTATATTTTAAGCTTGTTTGTAGCAGAAGCTCCCAGTGTCTCAGTTCCACGAGTGTTTTGGAGTTGTTGGATTGTGTATTTGATGAGTTTGATGAGGGACACCAAGAAATTCCATGAGCCTCTGTAGCGCATAGCTCTCAGCAGCTCGCGGCTCTGCTCCGCCCTTCTAAAAATAGCTTGCACCGACAAATAAAGGTAACAAACCTACTGCTACTATAGTGATTATGAAAACTATCCCTTTAATATGTGCTTCTGTGTCTATAGGAGATTCTTTTGACCCAGCTGCTCCCCCAGTGACCACCGTGCCCCTCCTGACTCTGGGACATCATGGGACCCCTCCCTCTTCAGCTCTCCCTGTTCCCCCTACTCCTCCTCTCCCTGCTGCTCCTGCCCCCCCCCTGCACCTCCTTCAGGCCACAGCTGGTGGAGCGGGCATCCGGCCCCGAGCCGCCTCAGACCACCGGCAACTCCACGGGCTCTGGGAAGCGGACGTGTGCGGACGCTGTGGTGTGTAGACCTGGTATCCTGCTGCCGGTGTGGCTGCCACTCAACCCTCCACTGGGGGAGCAGACGGGGAGGGCCATCATCTACTTCCTTGGTCTCATGTACTTATTCTTGGGTGTGTCTATCATCGCTGACCGCTTCATGGCATCCATAGAAGTCATCACCTCTCAGGTACAGTATATATGATTCCCCACATTCAATCACACATTTATTCAGTCAAATAAAATAAAAACAAAATTTGCCAAAATGATATTTTACCTCAAAATATCTAAAAAAATTGAAAATGCCAGTGTTATAAGGATAGTTCACTCAAAATTCAAATTTCACCCTCATGTTGACCAAGGGCTGGGAGAATTTTCAGTCCTCCGTGCCTTCTCTGAGTTATGAGGGGCCCACGCAGCATTATTTGTCCATATAATGGTTATGAATGGGGCTCGCTTGTCTTCGTCCAAAAAGTCACACCAAAGAACATCCAAATACCTCCACACTGATCGTCTGTAATGTCCCTCTTGTATTGAAGCCCTGACATGAGAAATTGTTCTGCTGGTCAGTGCAAATCACATGAGATTATATTATCACATTATATGGACAAATACCTAAGTAAGTAGCCTAGAAACTCAACAAATGATGTGGAAAAGAAGCTCCAACATGGTCTTTATACAACACAAAAACAAAGCTCTCTTAGAAAAGAGACTTTAACTTCAATCACTGTGTGATGAAGGTAGAAAAATAAATAAAATACAGAGGAGGAGAACAGAATATGAAACAGCCTTTATATTATTAAAAACTAAATGAAAACAACAAAATGAGCGCTATTCCTGAGAGGCTCTACTTCATAGCACTGACAGCTGTTGAGCCACCAGTCTTGGGCTGCAGCCATCATTAGGATATGCTGCTTCGTTTTCAGACAGACTAGATGCTACAGCTAGCTGCTTAGCTCTGGGTACGTGGCGTCTGTCCGATACCCATTTCTCCGACCATACATTTTTTTTATTTTTGCGTCCATTAGTCCGACCTCCCATTTCTCCGACTTAAGTAGCCCTAACCCTTAACCTTACCCTAAACCTAACCTTAACGCTGTTATGAATGGGGCTCACTTGTCTTCGTCCAAAAAGTCACACCAAAAAACATCCAAATACCTCCACACTGATCGTCTGTAATGTCCCTCTTGTATTGAAGCCCTGACATGAGAAATTGTTCTGCTGGTCAGTGCAAATCACATGAGATTATATTATCACATTATATGGACAAATACTGCTGCGCGGACCCCCTTGTAACTCAGAGAAGGCACGGAGGACTTTTCACAGCCCTTAGTCGACATGAGGGTGAGTAGATAATGAGTGAAATTTTAATTTTAAGTGAACTATCCCTTTAAATTCAAGCTTCATTTTGTGTGTGCACAGTGGTTATAAATAAGATCCCTACTTTCCACATGGGTGCCTTTAAAGAAGGAGAGAGAGCAGCCAGCCACATGAGAAACCATCTCTGAACCTGAAATCTGGAAACTTCCACATGTTCATGATGAAACTGCATAAAACTGCTGAACTAACCACACAACTACAGCACTGGTGACTCCTAAGAGACATGAATCAACAGGAGCTAACTTGTCCAAAATGTCAAAATACAATACAATTAACAAAATAAAAGCCTCCCAGGAGAAACTGGGTGACGTATTTATGTTACATGAACACCTGGGTTACACAAAAATGCAGATAATGTCAACAGTCAAAATCATTTTTACTGTCTAGACTCATAACCATCCAACTACTGTAGGGTCAGAATGATATTGTTATTAAATCTGGTTTCCAGGTTACAGCATCACTTAGTTGTGGTTGTGTTGTGTTGTGTTGACCTCTGTCCCACGTTTATCTCTGCAGGAGAAGGAGGTGACCATCACTACACCCAACGGTGAAACTACCGTAACTACAGTGAGAATATGGAATGAGACTGTGTCCAATCTCACACTTATGGCCCTGGGCTCCTCTGCACCTGAGATCCTGCTCTCTGTGATCGAGGTACATGAACTGTCACACAACACACAGCTTCCTTTCAAGTGTTGGGGAGAATTGTTGAACCACATAGCTTACGATTCCGTTCATATTTTGTACTGAGACAAGTATTTCAACCACTTTCTGGGTCATTTTTTGTAGTCTAACGACTCAATTTACAAACCACAAGTATATAAAAAAGACATGAATCATGACATGACAAGCCAACGCTGCCTCTGATTGGCTGGCCCTGGCATTCCAGTCATGGTTTTTTTAACATTGTTAAACATATGTCTACCTCTTTGTATTTTCTATTACATTTTTTGTTGACTGATTTAGCCTACATTCCTGATTTACAAGTGGGTATTCAGGGTTTATTTCTCTTTGAGTCAATTTTGTAGGCATTTAATTTTTTTCACTACACTTCAGATTTTTTATTTGACGCTGAGTTAAATGAGTATCAATCAGAAAGAGATTCACAAGCACTTCAGTCCGGAAAATATGACAGCGATTTTAGATTTCTAGTTAATGAATACAATGAATTGAAACTCACTCAATATCATTCCATAAAAAACTAATGCTAATCCACTTGCTTTATTTATTTTATTACGACCTATTTCATCAAAATAAAACCAGTCATTGTCCAAAAGAAAAAAAAAAAACCTATTCTTTAAAATTAATACCTTTGGACCAAATTTATCACTTTTTAAGGCCATTAAATTTTGCTTTTTTGATTTATCACTTTTTAATACTTTTTAAAACCCCGCGGAAACCCTGGTATTGGGGTCATATTTCTGCTGGCATGTATGTTTTGTAGGCTCATGTGTTTTGTTTCATATACACCACATGTTGATTTATTTGACGCTGAGTTAAATGAGTACGGTGTAGTCACAGTCACGAGGTACCAGTAAGGAAAAGTGACAGCGTGTGGCAGTTAGCGTTAAACTCACTCACCCATAAAAAACTAATGCTAATCCACTTGCCAAGTGGTCATTGACCTCTTGGCGAAACCATTAGCATCCTCAGCACTGGCCACCAGATACTTTTACTAGTAAATTAATTAAATAATATATAATAGTGTAACAAGAAAGTTAAAACCAGGGTGAATAAAATTTTCTTCTTTGTAATGTTTGTCCTGTGTTTCACTCTGACAGGTGTGTGGGCACAACTTTGATGCGGGGGAGCTGGGCCCCGGCACCATCGTGGGCAGCGCTGCGTTCAACATGTTTGTGATAATCGGTCTGTGTGTGTGGGTGATCCCTGATGGAGAGTCGCGCAAGATCAAACACCTGCGTGTGTTTTTCATCACGGCTTTCTGGAGTATTTTTGCCTACGTTTGGCTCTACCTCATACTGGCTGTCATCTCACCTGGAGTCGTAGAGGTGGGTTTGTGCCGACTGTATTTATATTTGGCCCAATTTCACATGTGTAAATGATGGGATGCTCACACTGCCTGTGTCAGCAGGTGTGGGAAGACATCATCCAGATCTGTACTTCCCCGTGTGTATCAACCTTGATCGCTGACAGGATGTTGCTAAAGTACATGCACAAACGTTACCGTGCCGACAAGAGGCACGGCATCGTGGTGGAGATCGAAGGGGACCTTGCGCCCAAAGGCATCGACGTGATCATGGATGGAAAGCTGCCGGACGGCCCCGGAAACTCCTCCAGTGTCACGGTCTCTGTGCAGACAGGAAATGACCTGGACCAGAACAAAGACGAGGTAAGACGCGTGGAAATGCTACTGCACACGATACAAGACTACGTCATATGGGATCAAATCCTGGATTTTTTTTAAGGGGATATTTGCATGTTTGGCTATGTTGCATAGTAGAGGGCTGCATTGGGATTGCGGGAGCGGGCGTTTGAACTTTGCTGCGGGCAGGAACAGTTGGCAAAAAAAAGCTATGGGATCAGGATGTGAAACTCAACAAATGATGTGGAAAATAAGCTCCAACATCTTTACAACACAAAAACAAAGCTCTCTTAGAAAAGAGACCTTAACTTCAATCACTGTGTGATGAAGGTAGAAAAATAAATAAAATACAGAGGAGGAGAACAGAATATGAAACAGCCTTTATATTATTAAAAACTAAACAACAAAATGAGCTATTCCTGAGAGGCTCTTTTAGCACTGACAGCTGTTGAGCCACCAGTCTTGGCTGTCATCTCACCTGGATATGCTGCTGGGTTTTCAGACAGACTTAGATTTGCTACAATTTCACATGCTGTAAATGATGGGATCTCTCCAAACTGCCCATGTGCTTCACAGAGAATTCAGTATCATGCCCTCTGGCTGGCGTTACTATGTACCTGAGCGCAAAACAACATTGTTATTCAAGTTTTTGTATTACTTCGGCCATAAAGCTGTTAAAGAGATATTTCAACATTCTGACAAATTTGCCGTAATCCCTATAGTCTTGGTGGTAGCTTCGTTACCTTTAATTGTTTCAGATTCAGATATTTTTTTGTTGGTTCAAGCTGCTTTTTGATCTGCGGGGCAGAGCTGCGAGAGCTCTGCTCAGCTAACGCTATGGAGGCGGTACTTTCCCTCATCAAACTCATCAAATACATAATCCAACAACTCCAAAATGCTCTCGTGGACAAGTTGTGACCTGCACATTCACCACGCTATGAGATAATAACGGAATAGTAGCCTATGTTGTTTTCGAGGTAAATGCATGGGTAAATGCAAAGCCACCGATGCATGTTCCCATAGTGGGCAGTCGCTTTTCAGCAAGGAGTCGCTTTTCAGCACGACACCAGTTTTGCATTAACCTAGAAAACAAAATGTTGAAATATCCCTTTAAAGGTAGGGTCTGGAGTTTTGTGCCTAAAAATAAAAAATAGACTTTTACAAATGAAATCCGTCTGAATCAATCACTGTGTGATGAAGGCTTCTAAATAAATAAAATACAGAGGAGGAGAACTGTCTGCAGCCCCCTCCCCCTGCAACATTTTATTTTTTTGTTTGTTTTGTTCATGTTTTGCTGTGCATAAAGCTGTTAAAGCTAGATATTTCAACATTCTGACAAATTTGAGAGAGTCGTAATCCTCCAGCCAATAGTCTTGGTGGCTACCTGCAGCAGGAGGCTCAGGCCTTTAATTGTTTCAGATTCAGATATTTTTGAGGTTCAAGCTGCTTTTTGATCAGCAGTCAGGACAACAAAGAACAATAAAGTCTCAGCTAACGCTGGAGCCGCGGTACTTCCCGACCTCATCAAACTCATCAAATATTAATCCAACAACTCCAAAATGCTAACGTGGACAAGTTGTGACCTGCACATTCACCCGCTAGTTCAGATAATAACGGAAACAACAGGAGGCTGTTTTCGAGGCGAATGCATGGGTAAATGCAAAGCACTTCTTTCAGACTGCATTCCTTCCTTTATGGTCATGACAACTGTTGCTGTCAGAAGCAGGAGGCTCGCTTAGCCTGAGGGGAGGGGCTGACACTGTTTTGTTTAAAACTGATAAACAAAATGTTGAAATATCCCTTTAATAAGAATTCATGCAGGATATTAGCTTTCCTGAGGCTGATAGGATTCAGTCCTTGAGTGGTGGGAGTACAGAACGTCTTGACTTCAGTTTAGTCCAGCACCAACAGGAAACTTTTGTCGTTATAAACTGGTTTGTTGTAATTCTAATGTGAAGTGCTCTGTATCTACATCTCTTATGAACAGGTGGTCCGCATCCTTAAAGACCTGAAGGAAAAACATCCGGACAAGGACCTGGACCAGCTGATTGAGATGGCCAACTACTCTGCCCTGGTCCACCAGAAGAAGAGCCGAGCCTTCTACCGCGTCCAGGCAACGCGCATGTTGATTGGCGCCGGTAACATATTAAGGAAACACGCCGCTGAGCACACACGCCGTCCGCCGGGCGACGAGGCCGACAAGGCCACGTGCTCACACATTTGTTTTGAAAGCGCCCAGTACCAGTGCACCGAGAACTGTGGCTCTCTGAGCCTCTGGGTGATCCTGGATGGAGGCACGGGTCAGAACACTTTCTATGTAGACTACTGTACAGAAAATGGCTCTGCCAACGCCGGGGCAGACTATGAGTTCACTGAGGGATCGCTGGTGTTTAAACCAGGGGAGACCCGCAAGGAGATCAAGGTGAGCAAGTAAAGGGGAAATCAATGATGATCATCTGCTGTCATATTTTGCTTCCTGACTCTCTGTAGTGTCCATTCAAACTGTTTTTGCTTCTCCCTCTAGGTCGGCATCTTGGATGACGACATCTTTGAGGAGGACGAGCATTTCTTCGTGCGTCTCCAGAAAGTGAGAGTAGAAGAAGGTGGCGCCGAGGGGACAGGAAATCCACCCAAGGGCAGATTAGTGGAGCCGCTGGTCGCCACCATCACCATCCTGGACGACGACCACGCCGGCATCTTCACCTTCGGCCAGCGGGTGCTGCGGGTGAGCGAGAGCACGGGCATTTTGACGGTGACCGTGGTGAGGAACTCGGGCTCCAGGGGCACCGTCGCTGTGCCATACCATACAGAAGATGGCAGTGCCAAGGCCGGGGTGGACTACGAGGAGACCAGAGGGGAGCTGGAGTTCACCAACGAACAAACCAGGTGAGACAGTGTCAGTAGTCGGTTAGTCTCTTCTCCAGGAAGGAGGCAGTGTAGACTCAGTGTTTCTGCTGCTTTTAGTCTATTCTGATCCAAACCTGGGGTTTCACTGTAGATATAAACTTTAAAATGGTCTAACTCAGTGTTAAGTTGATTATGTTCATTTTGTCTTCTTATAAATATTAGTCTATATTTCTTGTGTTCAGACAAGTAAAACAGAGTGTAGTGTATTTTCAGTTCAAAAATAAAATCTTTAGACAGACAGAAGGATTCGCAATGGGAGACCCACTATCTGCAATCATGAGCAGCTTTTTTTATGGAGGACCTGGAAACAAAAGCAATCCAAACTGCACCCACCCACTATAAACCCACACTATGGAAAAGATGTTGATGACATCCTGGAGAAAATAAAAACCGGACACACACAAGATCTCACAGACCATTTAAACACCATGGATAGCACTGGAAACATCCAATTCACGCACAAAGAAGAAATAAACCGGACCATAGCTTTCCTGGACATGAGCATTCATCACAGAGAAGACGGCAGCAAGATAACAGTTTACAGAAAACCCACACATACTGGCCAGTACCTCCTCTGGACATCTGAACATCCCACAACACACAAACTTTCAGTCGTCAGGACACTTTATGAACGGGCCACCATCATAACTGACGAAATAGACAGACAGGAGGAAAAACACAGCACGCACTCGCACGCTGTCAGTACCCCAGATGGGCTGTAAACAAAGGAAAACAACAAGTAAAAAACAAGGAGGAAAAGTGAAAGGAGAAAAAAACAAAACACACACACAATAAGTTTTACATCCGGCTGTAAAAACCAATACAACAACAAATGTGAACAAACTAATGTCTAACTCAGTGGTTCTCAAACTTTTTACACCAAGTACCACCCCAGAAAACTGTATCTCCAAGTACCACCAAGTCAAATACAAGTTTTCCTAATTTAAACGGTATCAATACTAGTCAAAATTTAGACTTGGTCCAAAATATTAGTTTCTGACCTAAAAAAAATGTTTTGGGCTGTAAAACCTGCACACAAATGTGACAAATAAAGTACCTTTACCTTTACCTTACCTACACAGCCATATAAATTCACATGCAATGTTAGGAAGTGAGTGGGTACACATGATATTACTGTAAGCACATAACTCTAATGTTGAGTTTTTTGCATAATGTCATCCATTAGTGGTTTGTTAATGCCTGTGGTGTTATTTTTCATTTTTCAACATTTTTTAAATTAGTTATTCATAAAATAAAAAGGTTCTATCAACCAAAACACAAGCCGAGTTGGAACTTTGATGCTCAATATCTCGGAACTACCCAAAACGGAGATAGAACCCTATAATTCTAAGCTCACGCAATGATACGTTGTTTCATTTTTCAGCTCATGCACATGTTTGTTTTCACTCGGGTCCAAAAGCCACACCACTGACAGAGCGTCATGTTTCCATGACGACTGACCGGAAAAGATTTACAGTATGTCATGCTTATATGACCACTGATTGTAAAAAAAAAAACTCTGAGAAGTAACACTAAACTTTAACATCAGAGACACACGTACGCAGGTCATTTGAGGTGCATTTCATTTTATAAATGGGCTGCTCCAGTTGGACTGCAGCCGAGCCAACGAAGCTAACAAAGCTAACAGGTTAACAGATAAAGGTTAAACAGATAAAAGAATGGACGTGGTCACATGCACCCATTGGTTTTGTGCATTCAAATAGGCCTAACCCTACAAACCCGGGCCTGTTTCTCTGGGCCGACACCTTGACATAATGTTTATGACATGATTGGCAGAATCTTATCTGAATAACAGCAAAACGGTCGTTAAAATCACCCCTCAGAGTAAAGTGTTACTGATTATTGAGACCAAAAAATTATGGTACCAGGCTGTAAATATGTTTTTGAAAGCTGTAAAGTCGGCGATTTTAACAACTATAAAACCAAAAATCGGAGGGGATTGCAGTTGAACATTTCAAAGAAAATCAAACATCAATCACATAGCCCTAACCCTACAAACCCGGGTGTTTTGACATTGACATAATGTTTATGACATGTGACAGGTATTGGAGTGGTGATATCTTGCAGAATGAACAGATAAAGAGGGGTTGCAGAGTCACTGGCCCTCATTTATCAAACTTGCGTACACCAAAAAAATGGGTGTACACTAAATTCACCGCAAGGATCGGCATTTATCAATCTGAGCGTGAGCGCACAAATCTCACGCCAGTTCTGACCAGGGGCCTCATTTATCAAAGAGGGTGTAAAACTGCTACTAAACTTTTGCGTACGGCGAAAAGACGAAAATGGCGTACACCCAAAATATTTACACCTTTTTCAGATCTGCTGCTGCTGCTGTAACGTTACGGTCTAAACACGGACAGTCCTCCTGAAGTAAGGGCTGGGTTATGTAAAGTTGTTGTATTCTGCTGATATTAGAACAGCTGAGGACGACACATGTCCTCCCAGCCTTCCTAGACATATTTACAGAAGAAAAAAGGTCCACTTCTTGGCGCTTGCATTCAGACGCCCGCTTCGCACACAGAGCCCAGAGCCGCCTGACTGGGAGCTGACACCGCATGGCAGCTGCTCAACTAACAGTTATTTCGTTTAGGACAAACTAAAACCCCGAAGGCACAATGAGTCTTGACGCTCGTGTGAAAGCCTATTTGGACAACTGCGAAACGTCACTCAGAAAAAGTATTAAGTCTGCCAAGACAAAATTACTGATGACTACCTGCCCATATGAAAGGAGCGAACTGAAAATTTCAATAGAAACCCAATGTGCTGTCCTCCAACTGCTGCATGGAAAATCACCACACACTCCATACGTGAAGACATCTGAGGAAGACCTGAGGGAGGAAATATCTGCTCTGAAAGAGAAGCTTGTTGTGGCCAAACAGAGTCAGCACGAAATTAAGAGAAATCTTTCTGCCAGCAACAAAATCATCAAAGACCTCAAAATCCAGCTCTATAGAAAGCGTCAGAAGAACAGGCTGACTGTAATGGCACTGCAATGTGAGAACCAGAAGCTCCATCACAAGATGACAGAGGTCCAGACGACCTCTGCCTCTCAACTCAGTCTGCAGTCAGCCATCAACATGGATCTCACCCACAAGCTGGAGCAGATGCAAGGAGCTGTGCAGCCCCAAGTGGCTCCCTGTGCTGACCAACACAACTCACAGGACCAGGTACCTGAGGAGGACCACCTGCCAGAGGAGGCTCCCACAACAGTGGAGGACAAGCCCACAAACATGGAAGGAGTGTCTACAAAAATGGAAGAGACAGAAGCAACCACTCAGCCTGACGAGGTCAATGTGGCTCCCTGTGGTAACAAACAGGACTCACTGGTCCAGGTAACGGAGACAGACCACAGGTCCCTAGAGCAGGCAGCCAGAAACAGAGAGTGGACTGAGGAGGAAATGTTCTGCATCAGAATGACCTATGACAGAAAGCATGGTCTCTGATCTGTGGACAGACAGAGACGTGGCAGTCAGAGAGCTCCAGGACAGGGTGGCACGGCTCCAGCAGCAGCTCAGGCTGCAGGCCACCGAGGCACACCGACACCTGCAGAGCAGGGAGCAGGTGTGGCTGCAGAGGCTGGAGGAAGCTCAACACAACCAGGACCAGAGGACGGAGAGGAGGAGCAGGAGACAGAGACAGAGGAACTGGTTCAGCAGGCTGTTCTCCTCCAACAATGAATACACTTCAATAAAAAAAAATCAAAATGTATTTATTTTTGAATCTATTTATTTTAAAGGCGTAGTGCGTAACTTCTGTCGCCTCCTAGAGGATTTCTGTGTTATTACAACGATACGGTCAGTAACACTCGTGACTCACTGCACTGCTCGTCACAGCACACACACTCCCCAGTAAGTTACACACAGCATCACGGGCTACACACCTTGTAACTTAAAACAGAAGTCAGTGGAATGTTTTTGTTAATATTAGTCCTAAATAGTCCTATTTTCAGTCAGCAATCACTTCCATAGAGTGTTTCAGCCGCTAACTCATGTAGTTCAAAGGCTTTCCCAAGGGGGCACTCTGCTCTGCTGTAAACCCAGGAGAAAATTTTCCTTGTGGGATACAAGTGTTATCCAATGAGGAGACAGAAAAAACAGCATGAAGGGCTTTTTTGTCTCAATCGATAGTTTCAGCCACTCTGAGGGATGCGCCTGAATGTTATTCGGATAAGATTCTGGCCAATCAGGGACGTTCAGCTGCAGGTAGATGTAGGACTGCTTCGGCCAGTGGGCGGGTTCTCGCTAATCCAACATGGCGCTGTTCAAACCGCCATATTTGAGGCACAAAAACGACTGTACAAAACCAATGGGTGACGTCACGGATGCTACGTCCATTCTTTTTACAGTCTATGGTTTTTCCGACCTGTGAAGTTGTACCAGTTCGATCTGGTACGAGTTCACGGGTCGGAAGTTACGAGTGGCCGTTATAGTGCACTTTCACAGGCAACAGGTCGGAAAAACACGAGTTACGGGTTACCTGGAACGCTACAAAGTCGTAGTCGTGACTTGAAGCCGTAATTTACGGTTTCAAAAGCCTGCCTGGAACACAGCATTAGCCAAAACGACCATGGGGCCTCATTTATCAAAGAGGGTGTAAAACTGCTACTAAACTTTTGCGTACGGCGAAAAGACGAAAATGGCGTACACCAAAAATATTTACACCTTTTTCAGATCTGTCAAACTGCGCATACGCACAACTCTCCGCAATTTCCCTTTAATAAATCACACCGGACCCAAGAATTGTGCGCACATGAACACACCTCACACTCCGCCTATATACGCCTATATACACGCCTATATACAACCATTTAAGGTCTTAACGTGCATAATTAATTAGCCATGTGCGCTCTGTGGAGTGGCTACAAAGTGACAACAAAGTGACAGCGAAGACATCGGGCGGAGGACGGGGGAAATATACACGGCGACATCGGGCAATAAATCAGTCAGAAAAATTATCTTGCATAAGCTACAATAAAAACAAATACCTTCCAAATCTCAACAAAAGGGAGCAGAAAGATGAATAATCTTATGTAATCTGCCACAGAAAATATTTTTTTTTTCCTTTTTTACTTAGATGTTAAAACAATGTAAAACAGGATTTCAAGGATAGTTACCATTACTTTGAAGCCTTTCCACTGGACACAGTTAAAGTGATATTACGGCATAACTTTAACCCATGGTCTTTAACACCGAGTTAGACCCCCGCTCAAAAGATTAAGTCCGCTAACCGCTAGCTTCTCTAGTTGTAGCAACTTTAGCAGGGACCGCACCATAACAAAACAGCGCAGTTTACGGATCCACTATCCACCAACCAAAAAGCCACTTACAGCCACAAATAGTGCTCAGAACAGCACCAAACGTCATCAACAGTACAAACAGGGTCCCAGCTCATAATATGAGGCATCAAACATCTGTTAGCTTAGCCTGGTTTCTATTGAAATGAGACGAAAACAACTCACCCGCTCTGCTCCAGTTATACGCTATGCCGCAACTTTCCATGTCCAGCATAGAGTCCAGGCGCTGTCTGTGGCCGACTGGCAGCACACACATGTGGTGTCAGCGGCCACCGACAGTCACTGACCACCAGACTGGTCAGTTGATTCCCCCAGCTCCAGCATTTAGACTCCACCGGCTCTCTCCCTCTGTCACTTTTGCCTCCATTTCCAGGACATAGCCTCCACCGCAGCGCTCCGTCTTTCACTTTTCTCCTCCATTTCCTTCAGCTTGTCTTCAGTAAACTCGGTCTCAAACTGATAGTGGTGTCCATCGAAATGAAACTCTGAACCCTGTTTGTACTGTTGATAACTTTTGGTGCTGTTCTGAGCATTTTTTGTGGCTACAAGTGGCTGTTTGATCCGTTACGCGTGGATCCGTTTACTGCGCTGTTTGTTGGGTCCATGGCATTGGTCCGACCACCCATTAGTCCGACTACATCTCTTGAGTCTAACTCTGTGTTATGGTGCGTTGGACCATTAGGTTAAACCTCCCAATATGGTCCGAGCTCTGCTGGACTGTTTATGTCATTTTCCATTACAGCTGAGTTCTTCAGTTGTTGTTGACTCCGGTCTGATAATTTACCTTAGGCTTTCAACACGCCAAAGGTTCCCAACATTCACCATCAAATGATCATCAATAAACTGTATTCTTTATGACAGTAATGTTCTCCACCTTTCTGTCAATTTTTTTGACACTCTTGTCCAAGCAATAAAGTTTAGACGAGAGCTGTCATTACGCTGTCCACATTTGTTTGTTTACTTTTTTTTTTTTTCTTTCTTTTTATTACGCACGTTCCGACAGGATCATTGTAATTAACTGTTCAAAACAAGCACTTCATGACAAACTGTGGGTATTCTGCTTCTGGTCCTGTCTGACCCTACCTGGGGGGCAGTAAGGGCTCATTCACTGACTCACTGACTTGATGATCTGACAACGAAACAGCCCTCACACTCACAGAACGCGCAGGCCTCTAAATCAGTGAGTCCGTGAGTTGTCGGATTGGACCCTCAGAGTGTGTAGGCTATAGAGAATGTGAAGTTACGTCTTTACTCTGGACTCTGGGGTCATCTTTGGAGGATCGGGAGACTCTGGAAAAAAGTTCCCAAAGTCGCTTGTAATCATGGGGGACAGTACTGCTGCTGCAAAATGCTCAGTATTAATGGAAGCAGCTTGTCAGAAAAACGACATAGTTCACAATGTCTGGATAAGTCAGTGGAGGGAGTAAATCTGGGTCTTAATCTGTTGGTCCGTTTTACTGTCTGATTTTGTTTCTCATTAAATTTGAGTTTATCATGATATGTTCCTCCTGGGTTTCCCTTCCTCTTCTCCGTTTTTTTTGTTTTCGGTTTTTGTCTGTCTTCCACATCTTTTTCATTGGGACTTCGGACCAATGGGCAGTTTTCCCCACTTTGTTTATGTTTGCGTTCCTCCAAAGATTGACGTCCCACAACTAGAAAGCGGCGTTTACGTCAGACTTCATTCTCTATAAGCAAAAAAGTCTAAAAACTCTCTCCCTCTCACTGCAGTTCTCTGACTCAGCAGCTGGGTTAAACCTCCTGTTCCTCAAAAAATCGTGTAAATCTCTGCTCAAGATGAGTGTTTTGTCATTTTCCCCGTCATTTTGGCTGATCCCAAATTCAGAAAAGTCCGTTGACAAAACGGGGGAAAAGGGTGATAATTTACAATGATAAATGAGGCCCCAGGTGCAGCTGATCTCCGCACAAAGTGTGTTTTTTTTTTCGTCACCAGGACCTGTCAGGGGAGATCTGGCGGTGGACATCCCTCCATCAGCTGAACAAATGATCATCAATGCTGATGGTCAATCACGTTACTGACAGTAAACATGCCTATATGATTTCTCCTCAATCACTTGTGTTTAGTAAACTCTTGTCCATTTCAATGAGATCGCTGGGTTTCTCTGTCCACACTTGTTTGTTAACAGCCTCCATCCACTGGGATGGCGCTTATCAATCACAAAAACTATCAATCGATGTCCAGATATTTCATGTTGCCGCCCTCTCCCTGTTCAACACGGTAATGTCAGTAAAGTCCCTCTTCTTGGCCGTCTTCCGTGTCTCCATGTTGTAATTTAAGGGGCAGGGCGACGCCTCTAAAGCAGGAATATATCGGAGCGGGACATTTAAATTACGCTCGTTTTCAGCATGCTGGATTTATCACCACCACGCCGGTTCTACGCCGCAATCTGCAGCGTACACACTTTTAATAAATCACATGTGACACTTGGCGTACACTGATATTTACACCAGAATCTAGACCAGATCCTGCGCAAGTTTGATAAAGGGCCACTGTGTTTGTTAAAAAACTGTACCAAAGTCTTTTGGTGTATGTGACTATATGAACAGAGAACAGGGATGTGATGCGAACTAGTGATGGAGGAAAAAAACCACCAGGAGGTAATCCTCTAAGAAAAGATAATAACATGTAGGGTAAAAGAATCTTCTATTATATAGCAGGACACTGGAATTTGGCTTTGTTTAGCTATCATGGCATCAACAGGTACCTGAACAATCACTTGCCATTACATGATTTTACCTACAAAATAAAAGCATGTTTTTTGTTTTTGCAGTAATGCATTATTTCAATACATTTATTACATTTATTCTGAAAAGTTTCGACCGAACTTCAAAAGAATAAAAAAAAACTAACAGCAGTTATTATATTGCAGTATATGTGAACAATAACAAAACAAAATACAGCTGCATCTTTATTAATAACTTCTAATCCATCTAATGGATTAGGAGAAAAAAAAGCCAAACTTATTTGCCAGCTCCAACATTACATTCTTCAAGAGACTGCCTTCTGAAACCAGCACCCCCACTGCTTTTATATTCATGAGTGTTTTTAGGAAAAGGCCACGTGAACGTGAATGAGAGATTACTATGGGTTAGCAGTCACCCACTTTAGGTGGATGAGGTCCTTTTAGACTGAATTAGCTAACGACTTGACACCCAAACACAATCTAGCCCCCGATCAGGTGTGGGATCCTCCTGTCACCCCATGTAAGCTGACAGATCCTTTTCACATTAAAGTTTCAGGTTATATAAGCTGTGTTTGCCCATGGACTAATGGTACACTTAGTGAGAGACCCTGTTATGTAACATGGACAATTGTCTGACGAAGAAGAACACGAAGACAACAACGTGTGTAGATCATGGTTTATGTTTAATTCCTTTTTTCCCAAAGTGATCATGACAAAGTGTTTCTCTTCTCTACAGCATATCATTCATACCTTCCAGGAATTAATCACACAGATTGGTATCACACACTAAGTTGCAAGTCATTATTTTAGCACTATTTCTTTGGCAAACTGAGGAGCAGGAGCACACCATGTTTAGGCCTGAATTATTCACAGCTCTATAGTGATTAATTATTAAGTTCACTCCAATTTGTGATGTGATTTAGAAGGTAGAGGAAATATTTAAAGGTCCAGTGTGTAAAACGGGAGGAAAACCATTATTATAGGTGTTCAGATTCCACTCGCTAGCTCGCACTAACACTTCCCGTCGGCAAAGTGACGGTGGCCCTCCGAGCCGAGGACAAAAAACTTGTTCACCACGACTGGGTTGTCTGCTGTTTCCTCCTCTTCCACCTTCTCCTTCATTGGTTTATTGAACGCGAAATTCGCAAAACGTGGTCTCTGGTTGGCAGGATTTTCTGTTTGAGCTGCTGTACAAACATGGCGGCATAAGATGGCGACGCTCTCTAAAGCAGTGGTTCCCAACCCTTTTTGGCTCATGACCCCATTTTGACATCACAAATTTTTGCTGACCCCATCTGAACTGGGACATCTTGATTGACACCTGATCACAGCCGTCAATCAAGATGCGCCAGCTCAGATATTTCTATATGCTGCTTTTTTTTTTAAACTCGATTTATATTTGAGAAAAGGTACACAATACAGTTGTTTAAGATTCTATGTGGTGTTTTTAATCATAATTTTAAGAAGAATCATCAATTTAAAGAAGTATCATCATTTTTTCTTTTTTATCAGGCGACCCTATTTGCATTCCAGGCGACCCCACCTGGGGTCCTGACCCCAAGGTTGAGAGCCTTGCTATATATATAAGTATAAGGCAACAAAAACCAAACAAATTTTATTTTATAACAGTTATACACTTAAAGAAATATATTCATGGGTAGTAGATTCAGATTTTGCAAATAAACAATGCCAATTTTTAGACACTGGACCTTTAAGGTGTGAAGGTCTTTTGTTTTCATGCAGCTTTCCACCTATCACAATACTTCCTTTGTTAAACAAAACGAATTGTGTGTCTTGTGTGTGTTTGTGTTTGCATATCTGCAGTCAGACATTACAGGTGAAGATCATCAATGTGGAAGAATACGAGAAGCAGGAAAACTTCTTCGTCGTGCTGGAGGACCCCAAATGGCTGAAGCGAGGACTCTCAGGTGAGTGTGACATTTTCCCTGTGTTGTCCGACTGTGCAGCGTGAGATGGTAGTCAAATAAAAAGAGTAAATCCTCATTAACATGAACATAATAAAATACACAGTAAAGTAGTAAGGCCACAGCAACGGCCGAGATCAAATGTCAAAACAATAACAGCGCTGGCGCAGGTGGGTTGAGGCCGGGCTCCTGCGTCACAGCCAGTAACCTAAGATCCCACGCTGTCATTCACTGCTGTCTCCGTTTCACTGTAGCACAGGTGCCGCAGCCAGTTATGACTTTAGTATCATGGAGCTGCCCCATGTGTTGCTGTGTGGTACTGAATAGTTGTCTGTTTTGTTCACAGCATTGCTGCTAAACCAAGGTAACGTCTGATTCTTAAAGGTGCAATGTGTAGCATTATTAAGTTGCTATCAGATCTTTATTATTTGATTGTGCTGGTTGGGGGTGGAGTTTGTTACTGCATGACCATCTGACTGACCCCCCCCCACCACCCCCCCACCCCCCAACTTGTTTGAACAGGAAACACATTATGGATGCTACACACAGCAGCTTTAAAATGTCCATTGCAGTGTGTGCATCTGTGTGGGAGTGTTTTTCCCTGTCTTTGTGCTTTGGGTTTGAGCCTGTAGCCTACTCTGGGCTGAGGTGACGTGTGTGTGTTTGTATGTTGTGTAAATCAGTAATTCTGTGTCTCCAATGCATCTGTAGCAGATTCAAATGTTTATGTACGAGAGATGCTGCATTCATAACTCATTTCAGACTCAGAAAATTCAACACTTTTTAAGTATGTGATCTAAATGATTCCTCGCAGCGATACATTCACGGCCAACACTTTGGGAATCACTGATGAAGGTATAAATTGACCCACGGCAACCCAGGTTTGAGTCCATCCCATGGGCCTTTGCCTCACATTTTCTTGGGAGAAGTATCTTGTGATAAAGGGTCACAAATCCAGTTTAAAGGGATAGTTCAACATTTTGGCAAATTGGCCCATTGCCATAATCCCTATGGTTTTAGGAATAGGTTCATTACCTTTAATTGTTGGTGCAAGCTATTTTTGGAATGGCAGAGCAGAGCAGCGAGCTGCTCAGAGCTACGCTACAGAGGCTAATGGGATTTCTTGGTTTCCCTCATCAATCTCATCAAATATACAATCGAACAACTCCAAAACTATGAGATAATAATGGATTGTTACGAGTCGTGTTGAGCAGCTCACGGCTCTGCTCCGCTGATCTAAAAATAGCTTGCAACCGACAATTAAAGGTAACGAACCTACTGCTATGACTACAGAGATTATGGCAATGGGCCAATTTGCCAAAATGTTGAACTATCCCTTTAAGGCAAAACGTCCCCACCAAATATAAACCAAACCTTCCATCCATCCATCCATCCATCCATCCATCCATCCATCCATCCATCCATCCATCCATCCATCCATCCATCCATCCATCCATCTCATCAACCCCTTTTGTCCTCCCATCTCTCACATTCAGCCTGATCCTGTCTTCATTTATGGCTCACCAATATACTGAGGTCAAGACACTGGATTAAGAGCAGATTAAAGATGATTAAAGATCTAGAATGAGGACTACCTTGGCGCTCGTCCACTCTGCTACAGAGACATGGACACTGTGTGTATGCATGAGCTGTTACAGTCAAGATAAACATGGAAACATTGCTTTTGCTGTCACAGCAGGAAAAGCACAGGTGAGGATTTGGTGAACACCTGTCCTGCTACAGAAAAATACAAGAAGTTCCCCCATGAGCATGTGGGGCATGAAGCTAGATGTTGCCATTAGTTTGAATTTGAATGATTAATAAATCAGAGCTAATGGTAACTCTTTCCTCTGCCACTCCTTTGTTCTGCATGTTTACATTTAGAATTTCATATGATTTAAATGTACAGTAAAAGGCCTATAATCAGAGCTGCACTTGCAATGAGTCTGGGAACATTATTTTAAGGCCGATAAACTTGGCAATGTTGCTTTAAGGTCTGTTATTGATCCCAAATTGATCACAGGCTGAACACAACATAAGTTTTTTTTTAAACCATAAAATGGAAAATTCAATTAAATCCAAATAGCCTTGTTGGCATGAACAAAAACATGTTGTTGCCAAGATTAACCCAATATGCTGATGTGCTGATACAGTCCATTGATTTATATAGTATAATTGACTATTTAATACAAGTATTTCACATCATACAGATCTCTAATGTTGAGGATCTTGCTGTGAGTCCCTCAGACCGGGGCAGGCAGATACTTACTCAGCTGCAGGTTTCTCCTCCAGGGTCAACATTTGGAAGTTATACTTTGTATCCATAAGCATGATGATTAAATATATACATATGTGCTGTCCTGACAGGAAACCCCACCCCTGAGGAGGAGGACGCCAGGAGGATCTCTGAGATGGGTAAACCCATCCTGGGAGAGCACAGCAGGCTGGAGGTGGTCATAGAGGAGTCCTGTGAGTTCAAGGTGTGTGACTGTTAATGCACAAATACACTGAATACGAGGAGCTGACAAGTGTTTGTGTATTCATGGGTTTGTTAGAAAATAGTAGAGGAAACATTCAGTAGTGTTTTAATCCATTAACCATGTGCTGCCCTCTCACACCTCAGACTCCCAATGGAGTACTGGACCAGGTACGGTCACTGCCTGCATGTCGTGTCAGTGTCACACGCTCACTTCACCTATTCTCATGTCTTAGATTGAGATGTACTGAGGTGATACATGTAGGTGTGTGCCAGTGTATGCTGTGTGAACAATGCTTTTTGAGTTTAATGCAAACTCTCAAACTGTACAGTACATCACCCAAACTCACTCAATTATCGTCTATGTATTTATCTTGGATGTATCTCCACTCTGCATCCACTAGTCCATAGTAATCCTTCTGAGAGTTTGATTGTGATGTGATATACAGGTGCATCAATTAGAATATAATGGAAACGTTTGTTTATTTCAGTAGTTTAATTCATTGGACTACTGACCCCCTCGAAAACGAGGTGATACATCTCAAGGGGTTTTATCCAAATAAACAAATTTCAAATTACACACAGACCAAAATCTTTCATGTCATTATGCCTTTTAATTGTAACGATTAAGGCTTACATTTTATGAAAACCCAAAAATTTATTTAAAAAAATCAGAATCTAGTGGAAAAAGTTCACTATTGTAACCTAATGATGTCACACTCTAATCAGCTGATTAACCTCCTGCTGTCCTCCTGGGTCAAGAAAGGAAGGACGGAAGGAAGGAAGGAAGGAAAGAAAGGCTAAAGGGATAGAAGGAAGGACGAAGGGAATGAAAGAGGGAAGGAAGGAAGGATGAAGGGAAAGAAGGAAGGAAGGAAGGATAAAGGGATAGAAGGAAGGAAGGACAAAGGGAAAGAAAGAGGGAAGGAAGGCAGGAAGGAAGGATGAAGGGAAAGAAGGAAGGAAAGATAGAAGGAGGGAGGGAACAGATTGGGTCAAAAAAGAAGGAAGAAGTAAGGATGAAGGGAAGGAAGGGAGGGAGGCAAAAAGGAATGTGGAAAGAAGGAAGGGAAAAGGGAAGGAAAGAAAGATGGAGGGATAGGGAACAGGTCAACTGGATCAAAAGAGGAAGAAAGAAGAAGTAAGGATGAAGGGAAGGAAGCAAGCAAGGGAAAAGGGATGAAAGAAGGAAGGGACAACAGGAGGGTTAACTCCAAACACCTGCAAAGGTTTCCTGAGCCCCACTACCATGAAGAGCTGACCTCCATCATATTCTACTTCATTGAGATGCGCCTGTAAATGTGTTCATCCATATGAGCTGTGATTGTCTCTGTCTCCTCACTGACCTGTCTCATGTGTCCTCACAGAGCACTGTGGACAAACTCCTGAAGGACACAAACCTGGCTGTAGTGATTGGCACTCACTCATGGAGAGAGCAGTTCATTGATGCCGTCACCGTCAGCGCAGGTCAGTGGAGATTCTAAATGAAACAAAGTACATTAGGACTGTTGTTGTTGTTGTTGTTTTTTAGAAAGTCCTGGCTTTTATTCTACTACACTTAAAAGACAAATATTTTAATTTTAATTTCTGTTAAGCAAATGTATTCCTCCACTGTCAGTCATGTTAGAACTTGTCAGTGTTCTGATGACAATGATCTGATCTGAGGTCTGTGTTTGAAGGATTAGAAATAAAGAGGATTCATTTAGTTTTATTTATCTTTAACATTACTAAACTAAGAGAAATCTTATCTTATCTTATCTAAAAAGTATTATGGTACAACCTTCTCCAGGTATGTTATTCATTAAGATCTCCACATGGTGAACACCTTGACCTGCCACCTGATCTCAAAGTCTGAGTCACAGAAAAGATCGAGATATTTGCATCTAAATCTTGACCTAATTATCATGAAAAAATGTGATTGCATCATGTGTAACTGATGCCTTTTGTTGCTTTGTTTTATTTCTCTTCACTCTGCCTTCGTTAACCAGGTGATGAAGAGGAGGGGCAGGAGCGACGAATGCCGAACTGCTTCGACTATTTCATGCACATATTGTCTATTTTTTGGAAGATTTTGTTTGCCTTTATTCCGCCTACTGAGTACTGGAACGGCTGGGCCTGCTTCGTAGTGTCAATCTCCCTCATCGGTCTCTTAACAGCCGTTATCGGAGACCTGGCCTCCCACTTCGGCTGCACGGTCGGCCTGAGAGATGCTGTCACTGCAGTCGTTTTTGTCGCACTTGGGACTTCACTTCCTGGTGAGTGGGTTCCAAGTGATCCTGAAATTTAATGATTTAAATAATATATTATCTAATATTATGGATATCTTTATTCAACAGTGCAGTGTGTAAATTTTCATGACAATATTACATATCTGAGCATGAAATCAAGACATCATGCCCTTGAATTGATCAAATATTTACTTAATGAATGAAAGGAAACAACTCCATAAATGTTCAGGGCCGTTGCTAGGAATTCTGGGCCCCCTGAAAGAATACTAAAGTGGGCCCCTGACTTTTCCACTTTTTTTCTTAGACTGTGTATTATCATTGCTGTATTATCTGCTGTAATTGCTGTATTATCGATGCTAATGCAGCATTAGCCTCGTAAACCAGCTTCTCCCGGAAATGCATTTCATTTCATTTCTGAGGGAGAGGCTAGCCTCATTCCCCCTGTAAGCGTTTGGGATGGGCGGGAGTAGTACAGTAGCCTAGCGTTGATAGACAACCCCATTCAGCCAATCAGCAAGTTGGCCCTATATCAAACTTTTGCAGAATCCAGTTGGAAGAACAGTGCAAACGTTTTTTCCTTCAAGAAACTCAACGGGTGCTCTTGTTTAATTGCTGTAATGTATGGTATTTCAGTAACTTCCCTTGTTGCTGTTTTTAGGCTGCTACTGCTAGATACGTAGCTCTGCCATATTGATTGCGGTAAGAGTCGTGCAGTGTAGTGACAGGGCTTTGCACCAGTTGGTCCCTGATTGGCCAACATGCTGTGTCAATCACAGAAATCTGAGCGGTGACGCTGATTGGCTCGGCCTACTGAGGGTTTCAGGCTATACGCTTACAGGGGGAATGAGGCCAGACTCTCCCTCAGAAATGAAATTAAATGCATTTCCGGGCGAGGCTGGTTTACGAGGCTATGCACTATGCACTATGAGTATTAGTTTTATGCAGAATAAATCAGTCATACAAAGATTAGACTACTGGGGTTTTTTGTGGGCCCCACTGGGCCCCTAGTATTATCATCACCCTTCTCCCCTATTAACGGCCCTGTAAATATACATATTTCACTAACTTTACATTTTTTCCCCAGATACCTTTGCTAGCAAAGTGGCTGCAACTCAAGACCAGTACGCTGATGCATGCATAGGAAATGTGACTGGCAGCAACGCGGTGAATGTATTCCTGGGCATCGGAGTGGCTTGGTCGGTGGCTGCTGTGTATTGGGAGGTCAAAGGCAAGGTCTTCCGCGTGGACCCCGGCTCGCTGGCCTTCTCCGTCACACTCTTCACCATTTTCGCCTTCTTCAGCATGGGAGTGTTGATGCTACGCCGGAGGCCGTCCGTAGGCGGTGAGCTGGGAGGCCCGCGGATCCCCAAAATCCTCACCTCGCTGCTTTTCTTTGGACTCTGGTTTCTCTACATCCTCTTCGCCAGCTTGGAGGCCTATTGCCATATAAAAGGCTTCTAAGAGTGCACGGTCGCAATTAATTAACACACACACATCACCAGGATGTCGACCTGGACGCTACTGTCGCAGTACCCACTGAAAAGACTTGTCACCACTTGACAATTGCTGCCATGGTTCATAACAATATGTACACTACACACGCTACGTCAGTTCCACTCCAGGACAATTCAAGACATTGATTTAGACAGAACTGATGACTTTCACTTCAGTGAACTAAACCTACTGAGACTGTTTTTGGATAAAGGGGAGACATCCTGTGATTTCATAGACAGCGTGTCTGCGGAGTTGCTGGATTTCCCTTCACAATGGCTTCGCTTCACCTGGCAGCTTGTTTGATCTTGTGTCTCCTTGTGCTGACAGAGGCTGGATCTACAGAACAGACTTTCTCAAAGGAACTACATAAAAAAAAAGCAACAATGGAGTCATACAGATATGAGCAACGTTTAATGTCCCATATTAAAGACTTTACACTGTTTTATTTGGAGTGTTGATCCATTACAAAGTGTACCTGTGGTTTTAAAGGGATAGTTCAACATTTTGGCAAAGTGGCCCATTGCCATAATCGATACAGTCATAGTAGTAGGTTCGTTACCATTAATTGTTAGTGCAAGCTATTTTTAGAATGGCGGAGCAGAGCCGCGAGCTGCTCAGAGCTACGCTACGGAGGCTAAAGAAATTTCTTGGTTTCCCTCATCAAACACACAATTCAACAACTCCAAAACACTGTCATGTGACCTGCACATTCACCACATTATGAGATAATAATGAACCGTTACGAGACAGAGCCATTTTCGAGGTAAATACAGAGACTGCTTGCTGAAAAACTGTCCCTAAACACAACGCACATCAGTGGTTTTGCATGAATTTACCTCTAAAACAACTCTGTCTCATAATGTTCTGTTAATATCTCATAGCATGGTGAATGTGCAGGTCACAACTTGTCCACAACAGTGTTTTGGAGTTGTTGGATTGTGTATTTGATGAGTTTGATGAGGGAAACCAAGAAATTCCTTTAGCCTCCATAGCGTAGCTCTGAGCACCTCACCACTCCACTCGGCCGTTCTAAAAATAGCTTGCACCGGCAATTAAAGGTAACGAACCTACCGCTATGACTATAGCAATTATGGCAATGGGCCAATTTGACAAAATGTTGAACTATCCCTTTAAGAACCAAAAACCGTTTCAATGTACTTATTCATCTCCTCTCTCTGGCTTCTCTCTGGAGCTGTTGTAACAACAGGTTGGGGAGCGAATCAGAGGAGAGGAGCATCTGAGTCACTCTTTTAATTGGCTGACTGCTTTCTGAGTGATCCAATAAAAAAAAAATAGAGCAGATTTTAGGTAGAACGCTCAGAGAAAGCAAATCCTGGATGGTGGGTCCAGGTGGGTGAGGGCTTGGTGACTGCTCTGTTGTGACATCACAAAGTTACAAAAGTCCTGACGGCTGGTTTTAAGGCTCAGTTTCTGAATACAGGCTGTGTGCGTTTCTCTGTGGACTGAGGTTTTGGATACTTTCACAGTATTAATATAGAACCTAGACCCACATAAGTCAACACTAAAACACTGTTGTTCTGGCTACCTCCAGTTGTTTCTTATAGCTTTAAAAAAAAAAGTCAAACTGTTGATGGGAAGTGGTTACAGTCTGCAGTCTGGGAGATAAGATGTCAGAAATTGAACAAATGTGATACGTTTATGTGATATACTGCACCTGCTGAAGCTGATCTCACTGTGAATATTAATTATGGCAATGATCAGAAATGATCAGATCAGAAATATTTCAATGTATAGATGACACAATGAATTTCTAATAAGATGTGGAATGAAAAAGTACCTAGTATCTGCCATTTAGTGTTACCGTTTGAACGTGATTCATTCACCTCTGAAGTCTTATCTATTTATTTATCAATGGTGTAATTTAATGTCTTTATAATTTTATGTATTTGAACTGACATGAACAGAGATGTATTGTAATTTGTTAATTACATTGAAATTTGGGTGTCTGCATTGTATCCATAACCCACACTTGGTTGTTTAAATGAATTCCTCATTAGAGCAGAGGGCAAAACAGACGAGGTCTGCAAACCCAACACATTTGGCTTTGTGTCCTGAGAGTATCGTCAGTCTTCAAAGTAGATAGAAGTGAGGGACTGATGTTGAAGAATAATATCTTTTAGAGGCTGTTTCCATTATCAACTGATCCACTGATTATGTCTACAATTATTTGATTTGAATCATCAGATTATAAAAAAAATTCAGATTATAATTATTATTAGCCAAAGGCAATTATTATCAAATACAGAAATGAATTAAATCCTCTTGTTTTTGTTTTTTGATGAAGAAAATGATAAATTGACTCATTATTCCAGCTCTGGTCAGTATTTTGCATTTAGTTTTTTATAAAAAAATCTGATTCAATTTGAATTTTGATTTTAAAAAAGCCAGTCAGAGCTGAACACTACAGAGGAAGAGCGCCGCCATTACTCAACTAGGTGCTGTAGTTTGGGCTGTTTTTAGGTAACGAACCTACTGCTATGACTATAGCGATTATGGCAATGGGCCACTTTGCCAAAATGTTGAAGGACAAAAATGAAGAAGGCCAAAAAAGTGCTTCTAAATTCATCAGGCTACTTTATTTAAATAACTGTTTCACATTACACTTGTACAGTATTCAGCCTCCACTGTAGTTTAACAATTACGTAAAAACAGAGTTAAAATGGTAATTCCTCAACACAAACAAAGTTATCAAAGTTATGTAGTCATTATCCTCCAAGTAGTTCAGTGATATAACTGGTGTTCTCATTCATGCATTTGTGCAAAACTGACTCATCGTTTCATTTTCAGCTCAGTTTTTTTTTTTTTTGTGGTTGTTATATGGTCTAAACGTCACGTGCACCATCGCTGTGGCTACATAAAGTCCAAACGTCTGTCTTAGCCGGTGTTGACCTTAAGCATCGTTCCTATTATTAAAACATGAATGACAAGAATAAGAGGTAAACAGTAGCCGCTGCAGACTGATGCGCTACAGACCTGAGTGTTTATAAACTGTTACTTCAGCTTTTACAAAGGCTGATTTTCTGCTTGATCCATTATGGTAAATTTAAAAACTAAATGCATGGTAAAAGTAACCATCCATCCATCCATCCATTATCTTCCGCTTCTTCCGGGGCCGGGTCGCGGAGGGAAGCAGTCGGAGCAGGGATCCCCAAACTTCCCTCTCCGCTGACACTTCCTCCAGTTCTTCCGGGGGCACCCCGAGCCGTTCCCAGGCCAGCCGAGCAACGTAGTCACTCCAGCGTGTCCTGGGTCTTCCTCGGGGCCTCCTCCCAGTGGGACATGCCCGGAACACCTCACGAGGGAGGCAGCCAGGGGGCATCCTATACAGGTGCCCGAGCCACCTCAGCTGACTCCTCTCGATGTGGAGGAGCAGTGGTTCTACTCCGAGCTCCTCCCGGGTGACCGAGCTCCTCACCCTATCTCTAAGGGAGCACCCTGCCACCCTGCGGAGGAAACTCATTTCGGCCGCTTGTATACGCGATCCCGCTCTTTCGGTCACTACCCAGATTTCATGACCATAGGTGAGGGTAGGAACATAGACCGACCAGTAAATTGAGAGCTTCGCCTTTCGGCTTAGCTCCCTCTTCACCACAACGGACCGATACAATGACCGCATAACTGCAGCCGCTGCACCGATCCGCCTGTCGATCTCGCGCTCCATCCTTCCCTCACTCGTGAACAGGACCCCGAGGTACTTGAACTCCTCCACCTGAGGCAGGATCTCTCCCCCGACCTGAAGGGTGCATGCCACCTTTTTCCGGTCGAGAACCATGGCCTCGGACTTAGAGGTGCTGATTCTCATCCCAGCCGCTTCACACTCGGCTGCAAACCGCCCCGGTGCACGCTGCAGGTCCTGGCTCGAGGGAGCCAGCAAGACAACATCATCCGCAAAAAGCAGAGATGAAATCAAGTGGCTCCCGAACCGTACCCCCTCCGGCCCTTGGCTGCGCCTAGAAATTCTGTCCATAAAGATGATGAACAGAACCGGTGACAAAGGGCAGCCCTGCCGGAGTCCAACATGCACCGGGAACAGGTCTGACTTATTGCCGGCGATGCGAACCAAGCTCCTGCTCCGGTCATACAGGGACCGTACAGCCCTCAGCAGAGGGCCTCCGATCCCATACTCCCGGAGCACCCCCCACAGGATGCCACGTGGGACACGGTCGAATGCCTTCTCCAGATCCACAAAACACATGTGGACTGGTTGGGCAAACTCCCATGAACCCTCGAGCACCCTGCGGAGGGTATAGAGCTGGTCCAGTGTTCCGCGGCCAGGACGAAAACCGCATTGTTCCTCTTGGATCCGAGGTTCGACTATCGGCCGAATTCTCCTCTCCAGTACCCTGGAATAGACTTTCCCCGGGAGGCTGAGTAGTGTGATCCCCCGATAGTTGGAACACACCCTCCGGTCCCCCTTTTTGAAGAGGGGAACCACCACCCCGGTCTGCCAATCCAGAGGCACTGTCCCCAGCTGCCACGCGATGTTGCAGAGGCGTGTCAGCCACGACGGCCCCACAACATCCAGAGACTTGAGGTACTCAGGGCGGATCTCATCCACCCCCGCTGCCTTGCCGCCGATGAGTTTCCTGACTACCTCGGTGACTTCAGCTTGGGTAATGGATGCATCAACCTCTGGGTCCTTAGCCTCTGCTTCCTCGGTGGAAGGTGTGTCAGTGGGATTGAGGAGATCCTCGAAGTATTCCTTCCACCGCCCGACGATATCCCCTGTCGAGGTCAACAGCTCCCCCCCTCCACTGTAAACAGTGTTGGCGGAGCACTGCTTCCCCCTCCTGAGGCGTCGGATGGTTTGCCAGAATTTCCGCGGGGCCGCCCGGTAGTCCTCCTCCATAGCCTCCCCGAACTTTTCCCAGACCCGAGTTTTTGCTTCCGTGACCGCCCGGGCTGCCGCTTGTTTGGCCTGCCGGTACCCGTCAGCTGCCTCGGGAGTCCCATGAACTAAGAAAGCTCGATAGGACTCCTTCTTCAGCTTGACAGCATCCCTTACTTCCGGCGTCCACCACCGGGTTCGGGGATTGCCGCCGCGACAGGCGCCAGTGACCCTACGGCCACAGCTCCGGTTGGCCGCGTCGACAATGGAGGTGGAGAACATGGTCCATTCGGACTCAATGTCTCCAACTTCCCTCGGAATCTGGACAAAGCTCTCCCGGAGGTGGGAGTTGAAGACCTCCCTGACAGGGGATTCTGCCAGACGTTCCCAGCAGACCCTCACGATACGCTTGGGTCCTCCCCCGCCAGCGGATCCAACTCACCACCAGGTGGTGATCAGTTGACAGCTCAGCCCTTCTCTTCACCCGAGTGTCCAAGACATATGGTCGGAGGTCAGACGATACGACTACAAAGTCGATCATCGACCTCCGACCTAGGGTGTCCTGGTGCCACGTGCACTGGTGGACACCCTTATGCTCAAACATGGTGTTCGTTAATGGACAAACTGTGACTAGCACAGAAGTCCAATAACAGAACACCACTCAGGTTCAGATCGGGGAGGCCGTTCCTCCCAATCACACCTCTCCAGGTATCACTGTCGTTGCCCACGTGAGCGTTGAAGTCTCCCAGCAGAACAATGGAGTCCCCTGTTGGAGTGCTTTCCAGCACCCCTTCCAGGGAAGGGTTAAAGTAACATTACTAATATTTTAGATATCTCAAATTCACAAATTATGTTTTCTATTATTAAAATTCTAATTAAACATTGCGTCAGGTCGGACCACGGGGTTCTTTTATTTATTTATTTTTGCCGTGGTCCAGCCGAGAGACGCTTGTGAGTCCGGCGAGGTGTATTCACAACATTTTATTTGCTCAAACCTGCAGCCAGACCGAATACACAGCTTTTTTTCTTTATGATAAGTTATGGTAGGCATATGACGGTCTGGAAGCCAGACGCTACAATATGACGCCAATATTGCACGCCACTGACGGTGAGTGTGTAAATCTATGCCCGATAACAACCCAACCTCCATGGCCCCCCCACCTGCTTAGCACTAATTACCGAGACGATTTCACAGTTATCATTTCAAACCACAGGGATTTAATGTTAAAGCAGATATCAGCGGTACGGCCGTTTCAACTAATGCTGCGTTCAAGGCAGGCTTTTGAAACCGTAAGTTACAGCTTCAAGTCACAACTACGACTTTGTAGCGTCCCAGGCAACACGTAACTCGTGTTTTTACCGTCCTGTTGTCTGTGAAAGTTCACTATAACGGCCACTCGTAACTTCCGACCTGTGAACTCGTACCAGATCGAACCGGTATGACTTCACAGGAAGGAAAAAGACAAGTTACGAGTTTCCTTGAATGCACCATGAGTTAGCAGCCCCCGCCCTCGTCATGCATCTATTGGTCCTCGTGCTACGTCACCACAGTCACGCGGACCCCTTGGCTGAACACACAGCCCTTCAAGCCGTTCTCTCTCCTCATTGGATAACACTTGTATCCCACAAGGAAAATTTTCTCCTCGGGTTGCAGCAGAGCAGAGTGACGGAGAGACTTGTGTTATGGCTGAAACACTCCATGTAAGTGATTGCTGACGGAAAATAGGACTATTCAGGACTTATATTAACAAAAACATTCCACTGATATCTGCTTTAACTTAGATTTATTTATTTACTTGTTATATTTTTTCAAGGCATTATTTTCACTGGCCGCGGGGATTGCAGTTTTTTGAACGCGGAAGTGAGCTGCCCCCTTGGTTTCACAGACACCACCACTAATTAGAAGTACAGCCCTCATGTGGCGACAATCCGAGGTCGTCTAAACACTGTGACAATACGTAATTTAATTTAACATGTTAACCAGCTAGTAAGTAGCATACTTACCCAATCAATCCACTCCTCTTCCTGTTAGTCTTTTGGGACTTCAGATGCTCCAGGATGGCCTGTGTCTGCGGTCTGCGTCGTAAATTCAATTCAACTTCAGGGGCGTTCCGTAGGTGAAACGGCGTGTTGAGCAGCTGCAGGAATATGCAAGCCAGGGTAATTCACCCTCCGAAGCTGAAGGTGGCGCTAATGTGCATAATACAGTGATGGCTTACCGCTCTTTGGAAAACAATAGAGGTTTGAGCGTGAGCAGTGGTTAGCAGCAACAGCAAACACAGCACGGAAGAAGCGGAGGACTGCAGCCAGCATCACTGGACTTACTGTACGTTTTGAATGTTAATATTAACTAGAAAATTTCCTCTCGGGAAATTTTGAAAGGGCACCGGGGCTACTGCCGTTAGTACCATATCTGTCAACATGGGAATCAAACCCACGATCTTAAGGTCAAGACAGAGCTGATCAGACACATGATCATATGCACTGATATGGAGGAGCTGTAATCACATTAGGTTAACTGTGTTAGAGTGTGAGAGAGGAGTGCGCGCTTACGCGCGCATTTTAAAGTTACGTGTGTGTTTTGATGTGTTTGTGTGTGTAACTGTCATCACATTGGACTTGTGTGTGTTAGAGTGAGAGAGGAGTGCGCGCTCACGCGCGCATTTGCAAATTACCTGTGTGTTTTTAATGTGTGTGTGTGTAACTGTAATGACGTGAAGCTGGTTCTAGAGTCTGTGTGTGTGACTGAGCTGCATCCTGTATCAGTCTGATTTAGCTGTGTGTCTGTGTTTACAAACATCTTAACGAGCTCCAGGTGGATTGTTTATGGAGTTAACGAGCCCTGGCCTGAGGATCAGAGGTTACCATGACAACTTGAGCTGGTTGCCAATGACGATAGGGGCCCCCCAGGCTGAAGCAGACAGAAACGTAGAGAAAAAGACAGATTTTCTGCCTCTGCACTGGTCTTGCATTTAGGCTTATTCTGACAAAACGGTAGCTCTTATCAGAACAAAACACGGATCAACGGTGCCCTAAGAACTTCCTGAAAATTTTGGTACGATTTGGTGTTTCTACAGTAAATATATAGATCCCGATCAGGACGCACGTTTTGATATATAAGTAGCGAATCGAAAATCGTCCGGAAGATGGAGAATAATAACTAGGAAAAAATCCACAGAATAACAGAATAGCTGGTCCCTCAGCTATTTCATAGCTGTTGGGACCAGTGCCCTGGGCGATGGCCCGATGCCCTAATAACGTTATATTGTTAACATACTAGCATTTGTTTTGGGTGCATGTCTGTGTTTTTAATGCGCTCTGCCGCTCTCCGGAAGGAAACGTTGTGCTAGCATAGCAGGGCTGCAGCAGAGGTAAAGTTAGCAACTGTCTGCAGTGAGAGAATTAGAGTGCAACCGTTTTCATGTTAGAAAAGCGGTTACCGGGAGACTTTCCTCTTTCAAATACACACTACGTTATTCACAGTTAGTAGAGCACGGCGCAGGCACACAGCAAGTCTGTCTGTGTGCGTCTCCTGTATCTTCTATGGGCACTTGTTTTATATTCTGTGTGAGCACTGGGACGCGGAGATAGCTGTTAACGCATTGACACCAGATTGACGCAGAGCATTTGCGGAAATGCGGCCGTCATCTTGAAGCGGTCATTCAGTTGAGCAGCAGAAGTAACAGGGTGCCAGAGCACTGTGTAGCATAATGCTGTTCTAATCAGCAGACCATTGAAAACAGCTGGCTCTGCCCAAGATAGTAAAACAGGCAACATCAGTGACCAAACCTAACCTTAACGCTGATCATAATCATCAGAATTCTCATTTGTTTGTAGCTAAAAGACCTCAGTTCTTTCTGAACTGTATCGTGAACGCACACAGACATCGTCACCGTCAGTCAGGAAAATTTTTCTAAAAGCCAGCATGTTTTCCAGACCAATGAGTCGGGGTGATGCACCCGTAATGGAGAAAAAGACCAAAACCACTGATTTGGACGAGTATAATGGCTTTGTACCCACATCCTGTGTCCTTAACATCAGCTATGGGATGGGGGACTGCTTTTCTAACATGGACTGGACTACAACAAGTAGTAGTCCCCATGGAGTGGCCTCTTTTCCCACTGGTGTAACATTTATCCATGTGAAGGAAAAGAGTCCAAGTTTGGTCCTGGTGGACAATAGGTAAGTTTACATGCAGTGTTTTTCTCAATCTGATTGTAAACAATCGTATTAAATGAATCGTATCCGACCTGTTTACATGAACACTAAATAATGAGATCCACATTTAATCCCCGTATACATGGACCCAGCTGAAGCCGATTGTAAACAGCTGCAGTGTCGCTAAATCTGGCAACTTTCCAAACCCTCTTGCCGACTTTTTTTTTGTCAAAAGCGACTAGGGGACAAATCTAGCGACTTTTTGCAGTGATATTACAAACGTTTCTGGACCTGAAAGCACGTTATTACAGCTGTGCACCAGCACTCGCTGGTTGTCAGTTGGTGTCACAGAGTTGTCTCCTGCATGAGATCTGCTCCAGTCCACACCAGTCATGAAGATCGCCGCTGCTCCTCCCCCCTCTCCCTCCCCTTTCCCCTCCTCGACAGAGCGACTTCTAGCGACTTTTACTGACTTTGCTTACTGAGGAGTTGGCAGCACTAAACTCCGGTTCCTCCGGAGGCTGCATCAACGGCTGGTAAATGAGAGTATGAGACGGTCTATTGTGATTATGTCCGACTGTAAACAAAGTGGCGCTTGCAACGGCTCTTCCGTTCCTCCGCTCCTCACCTGTGCGGAGCCCGGCTCCGCCGGTGACCGCGCCTCCAAGCCGGCCACAGAGCGAGGATACGGCGGAGAGCCGCTAATAGCATGCTACGTTGCTAATAACAACAACGGCGCACCCACAAACGTCAATGTGACGCCTACGTACTATGCCGCGCATGCGTAGAATGAATAATCCACTCTGTCAACTGAATCCCCGTTTACATGCGGCATGAATCTGATTATCAATCGGCGTAGACTACCTCTTACAATCCGATCCGAATTACAATCAGATCCGGGTGAATCGGATCCGGTCCGGTGTTTACATGAGACATTTACAATCTGATTGATCTCTTAAAGCAGAAGTAAGTGGTCCGGTCGTTTTCGCTAATGCTGCGTTCCAGGCAGGCTTTTGAAATCGTAAATTACAGCTTCAAGTCACAACTTACGACTTTGTAGCGTTCCAGGCAACCCACTCGTGTTTTTCCGACCTGTTTTACCGGTGAAAGTCACTATAACAGCCACTCGTAACTTCCGACCGGTGAACTCGTACCAGATCGAACTGGTACCACTTCACGGTCGGAAAAATACGAGTTTCCTTGAACGCACCATAACAGTCCTCGTCCCTACGTCGCCACATTCACGGCGTTCCTTGGCTGCACACACAGCCCTGCATGCCGTTCTCTCTCCTCATTGGATAAAAACTGTAGGATACGATAAATGTTTTCTCCTCGGCTCAGAGCAGAGCAGAGTGACTGACAGACCCGTGTTTCAGTCCAAACACTCTATGTAAGTGATTGCTGTCGGAAGATATAACTATTTAAGACTTATATTAACACAAATATATCACTTACTTCTGCTTTAATCTGATTGTAAATGGGATTTTTGGACCCATGTAAACACACCTAATGACAACAATGTGGCTGTTTCTTCTGAAGAGACCAGCAGCAGCAGCACTCAGCACACAGGAGTCAAGAAGAACGGACAAAAATCAAGAATCCCAGAGAAGAGCATGGACTCAGGTGATTCTACTAGCTCCGGTTCCAGGGTGCCATTCCGAAGGGCCGCCACTCCGAACGTTTACTTTAATTTGTCAGAATGCCGACCCTTAATTATTTATGGGAAAGGGGTGCCATTCCGAACCTGAAAAAGAGGGTGCCATTCCGAACCTGAAAAAAGTTGAATGGTTTAGCAGGGTACCCAGCCCAGCAAATGCATTGGTAGTGTAGTTGTTAGAGTATGCGTTTTTGGTGCGGTAGATCAGGGTTCGACTCCCGGGGAAGACACCTATTAATAGTGATTTTATTGGCCTCTACCTAATCTTTTTACTAAACTTAACCAACTCCTTTCTACATTGCCTAAACCTAACCAAAGCACAGAGCAAGGACATTTATTTTCAGCAGGAGCGCCGTGGCTGCATCATCACTAGCACCTGGGTGAAACTTTGGAGGCGGAGGGGGGCGTTGTCCCCGCGGCGCATCGTGTCAAGCCGGGCAGGAAGTCAAACCACGAGAGAATCCGGTCAATTTTCAAAATAAAACACATTCGGAACGGCGGCCCCTCGGGAAGTTCGTAATGACAGACCTTCGGGAATTTTCGGACTGGCAGACCGTCGGAATGGCGGTCCTTCGGAGTAGTATCCATGCATGTGTTTCTATTGCCATTGTGAAGCTGCTCACCAAGAGCCGTCTTGCTGACATCTGGGATGAGAAGGATTTGGTCACTTACACTAAGCGAGTCGTCCAACAAACAATGCTGGGACTCAGTGTAAAACCAGGATACATCCCAGACACCAAGGATGTCAAGAAGATATGCAAGACTGTCTACAACAACCTGGAGAAGAAGTATGGCGGGAAGCTCAGGTCTACTATCCTCTCGGAGCAGCCCAGAGAGGAGACGGTCATCGCCCAGTGTGTGCAGGCCTGCATCTCACAGCACTCTGCTGGCTCTGCTGGAAATACAAAGAAGAAATCTAGGTGGATAATAACGTGGGAGATAACGTGGAAACTCCTGTTCATTGCTGGAGTAATCGCCTTCTGGGCCCTCCTCATTTGAAAGGCTGCCATCTAACCTCTGACAGTGGCACAGTTCACACTGCTGCCTCTCCTGTCAGACCTTTACACAGGAAACGGTCTCTTAATGAACATTTAAGACTCCATACAGGGGAGAAACCATTTGACTGTACATTATGCGGTAAAAAATTCAGTACTGGCCCTGCAGGGTCTCCTCAAGATATCAAGATATCAAAATTACCTGAGCTCCGGTTGGGTCGGACATAATATTATTTAACGCGTAATAAATTTAACGTAGTCTGTAAATGTTGTTTTCCTTAACTGTCATGATTTTTTTTTCTTTAATTCCAAACACTTGCTTTGGCAATATATACATTGTATATCATGTCAATAAAGCCAATTGAATTGACAGAGATGCACTTCCTGCTCCACTGTGACAAATACACTTCAATTAGAAACTCCCACTTAAAAGAAATAAATAAGAGAATCACAAGACTCCACCTGTACCAGAGGAGAGGATCTCGGTCCTGCTAGGAGAGGGGACAGCGGCTCCTCTGGAGCCAGATATGTGGCTGCTTGCCATAACCTGAGGGACTCTTTACTGTAACATCTTTAACATAATAACTTGCACCATTATATAGGCTACCTGATTGTACTAAGTTATATTGTAATATAGTTTATACTGTTTATTTGTTATTGAATATAAATTATTATTATTGTATAGTATGTGTTTACGTTGAAATTTGTATATTTGTTATAACGTTACTGAAATGTCTTTCTAAAATAATTTTTACAATGCTTTGTCAATAACACTTTCTGTTCTGTTCATGCCATTAAAGCTGTTTTGAATTGAATTGACATACAGACAGACAGAGGCTGACTGAGTGTGGTTGGTGTAGGAAACAGGCTGAACAGTTCATTTATTTAAATTATAAAGTGACAACTTGGCAACAAAAATAACTTCTTCACGTCTTAAAGGATAACTTTTGTTTTTTACAACCTGGACCTTATTTCTAGCATCAAATACGATCATTTACTCACCCAGACAACTTTGGTGTCATTTTGACGAAATTAGCCCCAATCGAGCGGCGCGTATATCCGTATAATGCGAGTACACGGGGAACGCAATGCAGCCTCTAAATAAAACTTCTAAGTAAAACAGGCCAAATCGACAAAGCCAATACGGAGTAGCCATGCGGAGATGAACGGAGCGAGCGGCTGACGGGGGGGCTGTGGCACTTTGTACTGTCCCACCATATACTTTTAAGCAAGACAAGCAAGTGTTTACATCCGCGATTCTCCAAAGATGGCGCCGGCATGACGTAACTTCACATTCTCTATAGGGCAGCGGAGCCTCCGTCCGGAGGAGAGCCAAACGAACGCTGGGTGGAGTACATGCGAGGGCCTAAGATCAGCCTCGCTAATCTAAAGGCCATTTGCACACTGATTCCGTGTTTTTCGTCCGAAATTGCAGCAAGTCAAAAAATAAATTTGACCTCATATTGTGTCAATCATGTTTACACACCTAGTCCGAAACTTTAGTCCGTCATTAAAGTTTTCGGAACAGGTTCGATTTAATGCGTTTTTCGCATCCGTGAAAAGCCTTTTGACCAATCACATCAGCGTTTTGAGACTGGAGAGGGAGAGAGGTGTGGGGGGATCGCCGCTGCGAGTGTGTCTGTGTGCGCCAGCCGCTGTTGTGTGTCAGTGTGCACCAGCCGCTGTTCAGGATCATGTAAATTGGCCTCTTCTGTTTACAGTGTGAGCTAATAATCAATATCTATCAAAGTGGACATTGACAAACTAAAATAAAATGTTGAAGTGATGATAGTCCCGCTGCTCATGTACAAGCAGCAGATCTCGCTGCTGCGTCCTCTCAGCATGGACTCTTTTTCTCTTTCATTTCTCGACAAGCAGAGAACCACAAAGTGCATCACTGCGTGACGATTTTTGTCTCCCTCTCCGAAATTTGGAACACAAAATAAAAACGCATGCAAATAAAACGCAACGGACTCAGTGTGCAAGGAGCCTGCGCGTAACATTTTTTGTCGGGTGACTATACGAAAAACGCATGTGAAAAAAACGGACTCTGTGCAAAGACCTTAAAGGTGTATAGAAATGGCCGTTTGTCCCGTCTGTCGTGCCGAGTTGTCACGAGCTGCAACACGAGTTTAGCCGAGTAAGGACAACGGATTTGATTGGTCGTTATCGAGCGGGCGGGATATTCAAAGCTTGGGCCGTGTCCGAGCTCTGTGTGTGTGTGCGAGTCTCGGACATTTGAATGACGGATCCAATATCAGTGGCTTTTGAATCGTGTACAGGCTGACGTATAATCTGTGCGCCTGCATTGTCCAATGCGGGAAAAAAATACCACACTTTCATCCCGGATTTACTCAAAAATAGAATTTTGCACAAAGTTTGGCCTACATCGTCTGATAGTTTTTACACTAATTTTATGACCCAGAGTGGGCTCAAATTCAGTTTTCTTTTCTGTACACCTTTAAGATCCGCCTGGCTAATTATTATTATGTGCCCTTTTTTTCCTTTTTGCCCCTGCCCTTCAAAAAGTCTGTGCACGCCACTGATAACGGAAGGTATACACAAGGCTGTTACAGGTACGGGGCTAAGTAACCAAAAATCCTAAATTAGCCAAGTCATATAGGGTCACATGACTTTAGGAAATCAAAATTGTTATGTTTTTTTTTTTTTCTTCTAAACAAAAACTGACTGTTACTGAACTAACCCTGTTTAGCTGCTCTGGGAAAGTTTCCCATCGGGGCAGGCAGACTTTATTCGTATGATTCCCATAATTATAATGTTGAGTATTATCCCCAACAACTAACGGGTGTCTTTAAAAGGGTTGAATCGTGTTATTGTACTGGCTATAAGCACAGAAGAGCCGGTGTGACTGATTCCGGCTGTCAAATTGTATCCCGTTTTTCCTACACACCGTGAACGCAGCAGCAGTGGTCTGGCTGACAGGACAACATGGCTGCGGCTGCGGGCCGATACTACGGAGAAGGTGGCAGAGCGACGAAAAGACAGAAAACTGAAGAGGGAGGGATGACGACGGTGAGGGTTTCTTACATGCTTCAAGAGTCAGTAGTTGACTCAGTCAAAATGCAATAGGTTTAGCTTTTCCAGGAGAGGACGTTAGGCTGACAAAGTAGTGCTTATCGCCTGCTTTACATGAAGAAGCTAACTTGCTAATTTAGTTCATTGAAGCAAACCGGCTCTCTTTAACGGCAGTTTGCTCGGGTTAAGATAGAAATACGTTTACTGTCTCCAGAGTTGTTTGATGAAAGAGCTGCACAACGACACATAACTTATGTGTGGGGAGAATATGCCGTTCATACGCTGTTAATATCAACATGAAATCCATCCACTGTCATGTCACGTTCAAGTCACGTTCATGACACTAGCTAGTCTGTGGTCTTACTCATCTCCAGCGGTCTGCGGCTGCATCACCTCTCCACCAGCGTCCTCGGTATCCTATGAACCCATCAGCATCATCTGATGTGTTTGCTTTGCAGGAGAGCTACGAGGACCCGCATAAGCCGCTGCCCTCCCCAGTGGTGCACATCAGGGGGTTAGTGGATGGTATAATGGAGGCTGACCTGGTGGAAGCCCTGCAGGAGTTTGGGGCCATCAGGTAATATCAGACCACACAGGACCTCATGTCTAACGTGCTCACAGACAATATTCACTGTGCTCATCAGATAGCCTATATTATTCAGATGATAAGCCCCAATGCCATTTTAGCAAACTGTTATTATTATGGCAGTTTTGATTGAGTTGGCAACAGTTATCAGTCCATTTTGTCTCTTGGTCTGTTAGGTGCTATTTGACTTATCTCTGCTGTTGATGCTACAGCACCTTACAAAGTATTCATACCCTTGAACTCTTCAACATTTCACGTTACAATCACAAGCTGTTTATGATTGGGATTTTATGTGATAGACCAGGTGTTCAGGATTTTTTTTTTCTTTTTTTACAAATCTAAGAACAAAATTATGTGTGGCAGAAACCTAACACTGCAACCTGCAATCAACGCAGCATCCCGTGAAACATGGTGGTGGCAGCATCATGCTGTGGGAATGCTGGATGATGGGGATGATGGAGCTGAATCCAGGGCAATCCTGGAGGAAAAGCTGTAAGAGGCAGCAAAAGACTTGAGACTGGGACGGAAGTTCAACCACCCTTGACACACAGTCAGAGCTACAATGGACTGGTTTACATCAAAGCATATCCATGTGTTAGAACGGCCCAGAGTCCTGACCTAAATCCTGTTGAGAATCTCTGGCAAGACTTGAAAACTGCTGTTCACAGACACTCTCCATCCAATCTGACTCAACTGGAGATGTTTTGCAAGGCTGGTAGAGACTTAGCCTGAAAGCCTTGTATCTGTAACTGCAGCGAAAGGTGGTTCAGCAAACGCACACCTGACTTTACAGATTTTTATTTGTAAAAAAAAATCTTGAACACCATGGATCATTTTCCTTCCACTTAACAATTATGTGTTACTTTGTGTTGGTCTATCACACAAAATCCCAATAAGATACCTTTAAGTTTGTGGTTGTAGTGTGACAAAATGTGAAAAGGCACAAGGGGTATGAATACTTTTGCAAAGCACTGTAGCATAGGCCAGTGGTTTTCAAAGTGGTGTCCGGGGACCCGCAGGGGTCCTTGAGAGGGTTCAACTTTTTCTTGATATTTTTACCACTTTTTTCTAGAATTTTTTTACTTTTTTTTTTTTTTTTTTTAGAAATGTTGCCACTTTTTTCTTAGGGTCCTTGATGTAAAAAGGTTTGAGAACCACTGGGATAGGCTTCACACGACTTGTGGATCTCTGTTGGAAATAGCTGCCCATCATTTTAAATGAGCACCTGGATGAGTGCAGCCAAACTCCAAACCAGTGAGCCAAAAAGTGTTATTTGGTATTCGATGTTTTAGTATCATTAAGACAAATGATTATATTGCTTGTTTATTATAGACAACCTCAGTGTAATTTGAATAGATAATCATAACGTCCAGCCAGGTAATTCTGACTATATGTACTGTAATTTTCCTCTTCAAATATGTATTTACAGTTATGTGGTCATGATGCCCAAGAAGCGGCAGGCGCTGGTGGAGTACGAGGACATGAACGGCTCCTGCAATGCCGTCACGTACGCTGCAGAGAACCAGGTTTACATCGCAGGCCACCCTGCCTTCATCAACTACTCCACCAGCCAGAAGATCTCCCGGCCAGGAGACTCGGACGACACCCGCAGCGTCAACAACGTGCTGCTGCTTACAATCATAAACCCCATCTATCCTATCACCACGGTAACGTGATTATAAAAAGCAGTTCCTGTGTACTATGAGAAAGTCATTCATAAGGTCGCTTATCAACCAATTTCCATAATTTTCTGTCCCTCCTTAACTGCACTTACAGTACACATACAGTCGTTGGAGCATTCAGGATACAATACAAATTTATTTATGAAGCACAGCGTTGACCAAAGGGCCGTACAACAACCCATTCAGAGCCTTAAAGGGATAGTATCATTTTTTTAAAGTGGGGTTGTATGATCTACAAATAGCCCCTAAGTACTTTAATTGCAGTAGAAGACTTTCTGCACTCCTCCCGTTAGCAACACCAGCCCATAGCCCTGCCCAGAGATTTACAACATACATTGTTGTGAATGGACCCAAAGAAACAGCCTATTTTCGTGGCCTAAAAGAGGTTTTACCTGAAAAAACAAAACAAAGTTCCATTGTTCGCTATAATATAATTTTTTCCAGCCCTTCCAGTCCAGCAGTTTCTATTTGGAGTTAACCAACTGCTGATCGGCGGGTGCTAACTTGGTTGGTTAGGTCCAAATAAAAACTGTGTTTTTCCTGCATTTTGAAGGGCTGAAAAAAAAAATATTACAGCCAACAATGGAACTGTGCTTTTTTTTTTTAGGTAAAATATCTTTTAGGCCGCGGAAATAGGCCGTTTCTTTGGGTCCATTCACAAGAATGTATGTTGTAAATCTCTGGGCAGGGCTATTATGGGCTGGCGTTGCTGACGGGAGGAGTGCAGAGAGTCTTCTTCTGCAATTAATGTACTTAGGGGCTATTTGTAGATCATACAACCCCACTTGATGCTACTATCCCTTTAAATGCAAATTATTTTTTTCACCTACATTGAATACAGAGTTCTATTCATTCATATAAATGTGCCAGTTCAATTCATTTTTTGACCTTAAATACTTTCTCATAGTTACGTAGCTATTTCATCTACTTTTTTTATTGCAATAACAAAAGCTAGCATTTTTAAATATCACAGCAGTCATCAAAGTAATTCTTGCACTTACAGATGTAAAATGTGACACGTGTGCTTTTGTTGTATAAATTAACCTTGTGTTTCCACAGGACGTCCTCTATACCATTTGTAACAACTGCGGCCCTGTACAGAGGATCGTCATCTTCAGAAAGAACGGTGTTCAGGCGATGGTTGAATATCCTTTTGAGAAACTGCCTCGTTTTAACTGGAACATAACAAGCTTATGTTTAATTACACTTATCCTCCACAATCTTGTTATAATCAGACCTCCCTTTAACTCATTGCTGCCACATTTGATTCGGTCCAAAGTGCCCAGAGGGCTAAAGCCTCTCTGAATGGAGCAGACATCTATTCTGGATGTTGCACCCTCAAGATCGAATATGCCAAGGTGAGTGTGTCATCATATCAAGATGTTAGAATAATATTAGTGACAGGAATTTGTTTGTATTTGTAAATTGTTCTTGCAATCCTGCCCGCAGCCAGCACGCCTTAATGTCTTCAAGAACGACCAGGACACGTGGGACTATACTAACCCCAACCTGAGTGGCCAAGGTAACACGAAGCCCCCCATCCCTTCCTCTCCCCATTTTTCTTCCTCTTCTCTTCTCATGCCACTGTATGGGATGGTTAGGGCTCTCTGCCTCTGGGAGTATTGCCTTTGATAACAGATGCATGGTTTCCTCACCATGCTGCATTACTTCTAGGTTTCACAGGCAGTATTCCTGCGATGCCAACACAGTCACAAAAAAACAACGGCACAAAGGGCATGAGGAACAACCTCAAGGGCAGCCAACCTCGATTACAGGCTCGTTGCATGTGAACAGGCCAACGCACACATCACAATGGCGTAATGCAGGCGCACCATTCCTCACATAGGTTCACCCCCCCCACCCCTGTAGAGCATGGCACAGCTGCACAGTCTCACAGCCTCTCTGCTCACTCTGATCCAAACACTACAGACTATCACACCTGTTGGCATTCTTTCAAACATAGTGGAGATTTTAGCATAGCTCAAATTAGACATGGTAATAGCCAGCTGAGGTGACTTCAGAGACTGGTAGGAACACGTCTGGTTAAAGGTCCCATCAAATGACTCCTGATAGGTGAAATATGCCCTCCAGTTATTATGGCTTGCATGAGGGCAGGGCTTTGGTAGAGCATAAACAGTATAAAGAACATTCAGTGTGATTCAATGATGCATTTAAAGGTCCAGTGTGTAAAATTGTGGGAAAACCGTTATATCTATTGTTCAGATTCTAGATTGCAGTGCTCACTCGCTCGCGCTCACCCCTCCCGTCGGCAAAGTGACGGTGGCCTTGTTGGTTAGTTATGAACACGAAACGTGTTCTCTGGCCGGCTGGATTTTCCGTTAGGGCTGCCGTACAAACATAGCGGCACAAGATGGCGGCACTCTCTAACGGTGATAAGATTATACTAAGTCAATGTACCGACGCAAATGAAGCAAACGTGAAATTTGCCATCTTGAACTCGCGCGAAATATTCATGCGAATGCTGTGAGTAAAAACAAATATTCCAGTGGGCAAACTCGAGCAAGTAGAGTGAGGCGAATATTTTACTCGCGTCTGGTATGAATGCACTGTAAGAAAGACCCTTGCTATGTGTAGATATAAAAAAAAATATTCTAAGGCTACAAAAACCAAACAAATTTTATTTTATAGTGATTCTACATTTATACAAATATATTCAAGGGTAGTATATTCAGATTTTGCCAATAAATATTTTTTTACACACTGGACCTTTAAACCATGATGCCTTTATCACATCATTGGATTGATGGCTCTTTTTTCACCTTAAGTTTATCATGAGATACTTAAACCGTGACACTAAAAACAAAGGAAAAGATGTGATTTTGGTCTTTTCTTCAACAATAATGGAACTAATTAAAGATTCAGGGCTCAGGAGCATTTTGCATTTCATGGGATCTTTAATGATAATGTGTAATACAAATGCACTTTGTAGCTTTCAAACCAGTTGTTGTGCAGTCATTAATTTTGGCTTTGTAGAAAAAGTGTGCTTTTTAGGAAGTATTGGATGTGTTTCCTGTAATAGCAAAGCAGTGTTCAAAAAAACAAAAAGAACATTTATGTTGCTTCATGAGCCACTTCCACTAACTCAGCTGTCAGGTTGTCAGTAGGATTTGCTGGTGTTTCAAACCTCATTACAGACTGGACATTAGCGTAGCTGTGTGGAGGAACTTTTGTATTTTCTGTAAAACATGTTATGATTCTCTTGTAGACCACCAGTCTAAAAAAACAAACATGTACCAGGCTAGGTACACTGCAGGCGTTCTGACATCCTGTCTAATCAAGAGCTGTTGTGATATTCTAGTTTGTGCTGCCTTATGAAACCAGAGGTACTCCTTGTGTCCTCACTGTGCAAAAACCCACACAGACTTTTTGCCTCAACCTCAAAGCAGACACATGCTGCAAAAGATACAGCGGCTTTTTCTACATCTACAGCACCCACAGCCACAACTAGTGTAAATCGGCTGTGGCATCCATCGGACACAGTGGGGCAACAAAACACCGGGAACACAACCTCAACTCAGTACTTCCTTATTCCAAGTCCATCATCATCCCCTATCTCCACCACCTTGACACGGGAGTTCCATTGTATTTCCGGTGGTGGACACGTAGCCACCATTTCATTTTGAGGGACAGAAATACTTCCAGACACCCCCACCGCATATCCACCACAGACTGACCATAGATTGATACAGCATCTACTCAATGCCCCTCGACACATTGATGATGAGGGGGCGGGAGACATGGTTGTGTACGGCTTGTTGCGGCCACGCCTCCTAAAGCCTCGGGATGTGCCTCGCCATAACACAACCACAGAGGAGTTTTCAGACACACTCCAGGGGGACAGATGAGATGACACCATATACTGGGGGCTGTAAAACAAAACAAACAAAACAAAAAAGACGCTAATACTGCTCTTCTCTACCCCATCCTGTGCTGAACACAACACGACAACACAACGAGCCGAACATCCACCGCCACATCGTCACGCAGACATCTAGACCGCCTTTTCACTTTGCAAGCGGGCCGACAGCTATTAAACCCCAAACAGTAAGCGAGCATCACGAGAACGACCATTTTTACATGAGAAGAAGTATCCACGGGGGGGCCTATGAAGACACAAGCATCAGACACCTATCAAGCATATAAGCACAGAGGCAAACAGATTAAAAATCCTCTCCCAAAGCTTTCTACATTTATGGACTCTGGTGTTCTGATTTTTTTCCCCCCCTGTGCCTTCCTTCCCATTTCCCTCCTTCTCTCTGTGCTGTTTTGGTGTTGTTTCTGCATTATTTCATTTCCTTTTTTTTTTTTTTTTTTACTTTTTCCTTTTTTTTTTTTGCACTGGCCCATAGTGACGCCTTTAACGCCTCCCGTGTGATGCAGGTTTGGCTCAGTGTGTGTGGACTGACAGCCCACTCTCAAATGGTGCAAATGTCCCGCTTTGTGGTCAGAGCACACGGTAAGCTGGAAATGAGCCCGCCCCCCCCTACCCCCCCTCCTCCTCCTACACTCCCCTCCTAATAAGCAACTTTGGAAAAACAAACTGGCAACTGGCAAGTCAAAACCAAGCATGGAGCCCCTTCTGGATGTACTTTTCTCTCGGGTGGTGGGGGATGCAAGGAAGGAAAAGAAGAAAAGACTGAAGAGGGAGAATGAGTTGAGGCTGGAGTCAGAGGTTGGCGGGTAGCATCCTTGCTGAAGACTGCCCCCTACCTGCCCACTGTGTCCCATGCTCCATGTGTGGTGCTGTAAGTACTTGATAAATGAATGAATAATCTGACTTTATGGTTAAAGGGTATTGTGAACCTCCATGTTAATACTACAGTACAGTGTCTTAGTAGGCCCGTAGTAACACCAGCAAATGACAGTTTTTTTGGGCAATTGTCCATTAAAAATGATAAAAGTGAGTGGCAGAAAATTCTTAACTGTGATTTCTGGGTAAAATGCATCTTGATTGGTGTTTAACAATCTGTGTATGCATCGTCCGCAGTAGTAATAGTAGCAGTAGTAGTAATTGATAGGAGCGTGGCTTTGGTGCTGTTTGTTTTAACTTGGTTTTTGTATTGTTCTTACGTTGCTGTCATTTGGTGGAGACGGTTATAGTGACATACTGTGAGCGTAGGGAATGTTGTTCTCTCAACAGAGTACAATGGAACCAGGATAAATGTAGGAGTTTCTCTTAACTCATTTTATAATTATAAAGTAATACTAAGAGGTTGAAGTGGTGCCTGTACTTATCGCCCCCTCTTATCGGTTTGTGTCATTACACAAGGAATTGCAAACCTGAAAATCAAGGCAAATTGTACACCAGACTGTTCATGACAGTTAAAGGGATGTTTCACATTTTGGCAATTTTGCCATAATCCCTATAGTCACAGCAGTAGGTTTGTTACCCTTAATTGTCGGCGTAAGCTGTTTTTAGATCAGCGCGGCAGAGATACAAGCTGCTCAGCTAACGCTACAGAGGCATATAGTATTTCCTGGTTTCCCCCATCAAACTCATCAAATACACAATCCAACAACTCCAAAACACTCTCATGGACAAGTTGTGAGCTGCACATTCACCACGCTATGAGATAATAACAGAACGTTACGAGACGGAGTATTTTTAGAGGTAAATACATAGCTGGAACTACATCCCAGACATGTCAGAGTAACTTGCGTGGTGAATGTTCAGGTCACAACTTGTCAATGAGAGCATTTTGGAGTTGTTGGGTTGTGTATTTGATTCGTTTGATGAGGGAAACCAGGAAATACCATATGCCTCCGTAGCGTTAGCTGAGCAGCTTGAATCTCTGCTCCGCCGATCTAAAAACAGCTTGCACCGACAATTAAAGGTAACAAACCTACTGCTGTGACTATAGGGATTATGGCAATGGGTGAATTTACCAAAATGTTGAAACATCCCACTTAATCTTCCAGTTGTGTGTACATGTGTAGCTAACCCTAACCCACATCATAGATATTCTCAAGGCTCTAGTTTTATCTAGGAAGTGAAACCTAAACAACTTTTGACATGACAGACCATTTTGTTGCTGGAAATAATTTACCTGCCGGAATGTCATGTTGTCAGTTTTAATTATTTCAGGGCTTCCAAAGATACAGTAGTTCAACATGAGATGATGCAGTAAATGCATCATTAAAAAAAACTTCCTTAGATTTTCCCAGTGTTCACGGTGTACTAGTGGCTTTTATAACCAGAATCAAGTATTAACTGAGAAATGTCTCGAAATTTTCAAATCTATTACTACAAAACAGGAGGAGGCTGATGCAGACAGTTAACCCTTTGTTTGGGAAATCTTATTACTACGTCAGTACTTACTTTTTGTCATGATGAATTGAACCTGTTTACAGTTAGTTTTTATATTTTTCTCTTTCACAATGTAAACTGTCTGATCCTGGTTTATATGAACAATTCCTCATACTGTAGTTCTGATAGAACAAGTGCTGGTCACAGCACTGATATATCCTTTAGTCTATTATCCTCTTTTTTTTTAACTTCTGTTTCCTGTCATGTCTGAGATAGAAAGGAATATGTTAATACACTTGCCAAATTTATACTTTTTTATTCATTGTCAGTTTTGATTTGACGTGTGTATATGTGTACTTGTACAGATGCTGATGGTGAAGGCAATTGGAACAATTCACAAGGTGTGTGTGCGTGTGTGTGTTTGTAGTAGGATGGCAGCTATTGGAGTGAATTTGCCAAAATTTTTTCAAAATCGCTGTTAAAAATCTTCCATTGTGTCAGCTAACCCTAACCCAATAGATATTCTCAAGACTCTTTTTTTTTATCTTAGGATTGTCCTAAACAACTTTTGACATGACAGACCATTTTGTTGCTGGAAATAGTAGCTGCTGTAATGTCATGTTGATCAGTTTTTATTTGCTGTTTTAGATCCAAATGGAAATCCCAACAAACAGTAGTTCAATCATGAGATGATTATGTAAATGCATCATCCCTAAAAAGGAATAATGGACCACATTCCAGATTTTCCCAGTGTTCATGGTTTTAATGGCTTTTTTTATAACCAGAATCAAGTATTAACTGAGAAATGTCTCGAAATTTTCAAATCTATTACTACAAAACAGGAGGAGGCTGATGCAGACAGTTAACCCTTTGTTTGGGAAGTCTTATTACTACGTCAGTACTTACTTTTTGTCATGATGAATTGAACCTGTTTACAGTTAGTTTTTATATTTTTCTCTTTCATAATGTAAACTGTCTGATCCTGGTTTATATGAACAATTCCTCATACTGTAGTTCTGATAGAACAAGTGCTGGTCACAGCACTGATGCATCCTTTAGTCTATTATCCTCTTTTTTTTAAAAAAACTTCTGTTTCCTGTCATGTCTGAGATAGAAAGGAATATGTTAATACACTTGCCAAATTTATACTTTTTTATTCATTGTCAGTTTTGATTTGACGTGTGAAATATGAAGAGTAAACCTGGAGATGCTGATGGTGGAGAGGGGAGACTGTTAATTGGAACAATTCACAAGGTGTGTGTGCGTGTGTGTTTGTAGTAGGATGGCAGCTATTGGAGGTCGTCCAGCCTTCTTTTCAAAATCGCTGTTAAAAATCTCCATTATGTCACATATTACAGTAGCAAACAGAGCCTGCAGACTTTTTTTTTTAACACTTAGGATTGTCTACCCTCTGTTGCATGTCAGTCACAGGCTTGTCCCTTAGCACTTAGTAGCTGCTGTAATGTAACTGTTTGATAGGCCACTTTTATTTTGCTGTTTTAGATCCAAATGGAAATCCCAACAAACGCCAGCGGCAGCCGGCTCTTCTGGGAGATCACCCGCCTGATTATGGTAAATAACTCGGCAGAGAAAGTAGTCCCTACATCAGGAATAATGGACCACATTCCAAAATTCTACCACTGTGCCTTATGTTTTTTTTTGTTTTTTTAATAAAGGTGGCCCTCAAGGAGGTTATCATAGTTACAATGATGACAGCTACGGCCCCCCTCCGCCCCACCGCCTGGGGCCAGGGATGGGTGGACGTGGTCGTGGTAGCCAGCGCTACGGCCCTGGATACGGGCCGCCCCCCCCTGAGTACGGCCCTCACGCTGACTCCCCGGTTCTTATGGTGTACGGCCTGGAGCCCTCCAAGATAAACGCTGACAGGGTCTTCAACATCTTCTGCCTGTACGGCAACGTAGAGAGGGTAAGTGACACTGTTGTCGCTGCTGGCTTCATCAGGCTTTACTTTCACATGGTGAAACAGTAACAAGGTGAACTGATTCAACTACAGTAGTTCCTGAAGTTGCAGAGCTGTTTGAAGTGATGTGTTGTCTGTCTGTGTAGTCACTAGTCAGCTGAATGCTTTTCTTCTTCAGGTGAAATTCATGAAGAGTAAACCTGGAGCAGCGATGGTGGAGATGGGAGACTGTTACTCTGTGGACAGGGCCATCACCCACCTCAACAACAACTTCCTGTTTGGACAGAAACTCAACGTTTGGTAAGAGCAGCACAAAAAAAACAACTATTTTTTAAATTTACATTTTCATTTTCAAACGTATAACCAAGACAATACATAAACACACCACAAAGACATTTCACAAGGTATTACAGATTATTTTGTCAACATTCACAAGAGAGAGTTTGAGTTTCAACCGACAAACCTCATTCATATTCATGTACCGGCATATCAACATTTACAGTCATTCTTACAGTACCTTCCTCACTTTTATGTATTTTTTCATAAGTGTCAAGGTCCATCTAGGCCATCTCTATACAGATCCAGTAGGGCTGAGGTTGCACTCTCCATCATTGTCAATTCTATAAAGTCCTTTAGCCAGTTATTAAAACAAAAGCAATTAGGTTTCTGTACTTTCCAGTTCATGAGTATAATCCTTTTCACAGAGAGGAATGCAGGTGTTAAAGACCAACCAGGCAGGATTTCTCCTGTGGCTATGCTTCATTTTTATCTTAATTAAAAAGCCTCCGGAATAATTGGGATAGTTAAAGGCTAGGTAGGCTGCTTTTTTTTTTGACAGTATTGGGCAAAAACTTACACACTAACCTTGGGGATAATGTAAATGAAGTGATGTGAAAAAAGATCAGACGTCTGCGTCTCCCCTGGGCTCTGTTTTCAGCCTGCAAAGAATCTACCCGTGACGGTAGATTTTGACCAATCACAGAGCAGCAGCTCTTATTTGTGTTATTTTACACAAAATATAAATATTATGTTATCGTTCATGTGTTCAAAAAGGTTTTTCTTACCCGTGACTCGGACATTATGGAGGATAACATTGAAAAAAGAAAAGAAAAGAATAAATGTGTACGGTTTGGATACTGTACCTCTCTCTATTTGTTAAAATAAACATCTAAATCTTTATCTTTTGCCACAGTGGTGCCCAAAGATAAACGTAACTGCAGTATATAGATTCAAATTCAAACTCAAACTATCTTTAACATCATTAAATGTCACACAGTGTGCTCCACAATTTGTTCCATGCCTATTCCACTCGTCCTCCCTCCCACAGTGAACATTTAAAAAAAACGTGATGATGAAACGGTGATGACGCAGAGCTGGGTGTACAGACGTATGACCTCTGGCCGTCTTCCCTCCGCAGTGTGTCCAAGCAGCAGGCCATCGTGCCAGGCCAGTGTTACCAGTTAGAGGACAACACCAGCAGCTTCAAGGACTTCCACGGATCCCGCAACAACCGCTTTACCTCCCCAGAGCAGGCGGCCAAAAACCGCATCCAGCACCCCAGCAACGTCCTTCACTTCTTCAACGCACAGCCTGATATATCTGCAGAGATCTTCAACCAGGTACAGAAAACCCCCAGGGACCCGTCTGAGGGAGAGGTTCTTGTTGTCAGATTTACACCTAAGTGTCTGCTCTCCTCCGCCAGGTCTGTGATGAACTTGGAATCAAGAGTCCCACAAGTGTAAAACTCTTCAGTGGAAAGAGTGAGTATTGAGTTAACCTGATGTGTTCTCATTAATAAGATCCATGACACTGAAGTAATAGACAAGTGTGTAAGAATACAAAGTACTAGGACTGACCCAAAAAATTTGAAGCTTTGTTTTCCGACACGAGTTCTCATCAGCAATTGTTACATTTAAATGAGTAAACTACTTGGCATCCTGGAACCTGCCTGATTTTGGAGATATGCAGCATTTGTTTGCCATTACTTTTATTATTTCACTCCAAATGAAATTATCCAGGTTAGGAATACGTTGTATGTTACCATGGTGATTTACTCTACAAGTGAGCCTCCTTCATAGGACAGAGACTTAAACCAAACTTAGAGTTACCTTGTTGACCTTAGAAGCTGCTTCGTGGTACAGGTCTCAGGGTGTCAGAACCAGAACCTGGTTTAGTTCAATGCAGTAACACAGTATCTGATGTGAATCTAATCAGTGGTCTTGTGTTGGGATCAAAGGTGAGCGGAGTTCATCTGGACTTCTGGAGTGGGAATCTATCAATGATGCCATGGAGGCTCTAGCTATGATGAACCATTTCCAGATGAAAAACCCCAGTAAGTAGTCAACTGATCACCTGAACTTCCTGAAGTGGTTCTTACTGTGTACTGTTCATAATCTTTATCCTTAAGGTGTGTTCTTGTCTCCCACAGGTGGGCCTTACCCTTACACACTGAAGCTGTGTTTCTCAACCACACACCATGCCAACTAAATATTTTCCCCTCAACTTATTTGTAACGTTTTGTGTCTTTACATAGTATACTGCAGTTTTTTTTTGCCATGTTCCATTAAACATTCAAGCAGTATTGACTAGGATTAACGTGGTTGAGAGCGTTTTACTTAAACTATAGTTTTGTATGATTTATTTACGTCACTCATGGTTTTTTTTTTTCAATCAATTGTTTATTTTATATGTTCACAACATTAGATTTGAATAATTCCCCACTACCGTGAAAAAACATTAAATGTGAATCTCTGTTTTTTGGTTTTTAAATAAAGTGAGCAGTAACCATCATGTGACATCTGATTTAACCAGTGTGGACAGCGTCGGTGAAAGTGTGTGTGTGTGTGTGTTGTATGCCTTCATTTCTTCTTGACAGGGAGACCTCAGGGTCACTAGGGATCATAATCAGGGAGGAGGCAGCGATGGGTCATATCAGATTGCTATTTAATCATGTCACTGACTTTTAATAAAAATGTAGAGAGTACTTCTTTGGTTGGAATGGATTAAAAGTTTCATTTTCCACATGATAAAACATTAGAAGACCTGGATCACACAGACAGCACATCAACACACTGGATCATATTCAGACCTGCATTGCTTACTCTCAGTTTTATGGTTTGTATTCAAGAGTGCTGTAATTATTAAAAATGAGTGATTGCCCCAATAAACCATTTTTCTTAGCTGCTCATTTTAATTCTTTGATATTACACACTAACCCAACCTCCTACTTATCTGTAACCAACCAACTCACTCAGTATTCAGTATTCCTCTGCACAGGCAGGGTTTAAAGAAGTAATTTGATACCCTGGATCATGAAATATTTAATCTCAAAATTATATACACATGGAGGGAGAAGAGTTGCACTTGATTAGTTGAAAAGTTATTTAGATAAAAGGCAACAATATGTTGAGTTTGCTAGTATGAATCTGAATTGTGGGGTCCCTCAGGTCGTTGTCCTGGGGCCTAAACTCTTTAATTTGTATATAAATAATATATGTGAAGTGTCAGATTAATTGCAATTTGCAGATGAAACTATATTTCTTTAGTTTGGGAAGTGATTTAAAAACTGTAGTAGAAAATATAAATCATGATATGGTCACTTTAAAGGTGGTTTGATGAAAATGTGGTATTTTTGAATCTGAATAAAAGAAGTTCATGTTTTTTACTAATAAAAAAAAAAAGAGATGACATCTCATTGTCCATCGATGGAGTTTCTCAGGAAAGTGTCCAAATTTCAGTTTTTAGGGGTGATAATTGATGTAAAAGCTCAAATAGCACCAGTAAACCGAAAATGTCTAATAACACATTTTATTTTGAATAAGGTGAAGTTTGTTTTTGACTGTAAAGTCATGAGGATTTTGTACCGTTCTCTTATCCAAGCATATTTAATGTAGACCTACTGTATGGAAATCTGGAAACACGTAGGCCTACTCAAGCAATATAAAACCATACAAAAAGATCAGTAAGAACAATTTATGAAGTGCATAATAGAGAACACACAAATTAACTTTTTATTAAATCATGGTTATGGAAAATTAAATATATTATTGAATTACAGTCTACATGATGATATAGTCTGTAAAGGATGAGAAGGTACAAAGAATAGTTTATTTAATTTTATTGGAAGTCATTGGCCATCATTGAGCTGCTTGTGTTTTCTTTTTTTGTCAGTTATTTATTTTTTAAGTTGGTATACCCTCTAGTGCTAATTAAAAAAATAATAATAAGGGACAGGGAAAATGCTTTCTTCATCCTGCTCCTTTATAAAATAATGTATCATTTTGTCAGTATGCTGAATCGAAAACAAATAAAAGTTAATTAAATAACTGTTTTGATTACTCGTTACTGAAAAAAGTAGCGCCGTTTGTAACGCTGTTTATTAATATCGCCGTTGTTCCCACCACTGGTAATAAGTGCCGTTAAAAAAAGCACCTGAAAATCCTTCAACCCTTCTCCGTCTGCGTCTCCCTGAAACAAAAAACTACAATTCCCATGTTCCCCGGGCCGCGGTCGCGTAGGTGTTTCCGGTGTCTTAAAACATTTTACTTCCTTCCACACAGACCGACGCGAACAAATCGAGAAAGAAGACATCGCTAACTTCTAAATGCTGTCGCCAATAGCAACGTTTCGACATTAGTTTCCGTTTAATTCCCGTCGATAAATCCGCGGCATGTGTCGAGTTGTGTCCGAGAACTGAAGAATCGTTGAGAAACGTTAGACCGCAGCGTGTAGGCCTCCGAAGAAAGTTTGGTCGAGGGCCTGTAAACAACATGTCCTCCGCCTCGCAGTCTTCTTCCAGACGGCAATGGTGCTACCTCTGTGATCTGCCCAAGATGCCCTGGGCCATGCTGTGGGAGTTCAGCGAGGCCGTGTGCCGGGGATGCGTCAACTACGACGGAGCAGACCGAATAGAGCTGCTCATTGAGACGGCCAGGCAGCTGAAAAGCACGCATGGAGTTTTAGACGGCAGGTCTCCCGGTCCGCAGCAGGGCAAACCCAGCTCGTCTGGGTCCATGGAAGCGGGGCGGCAACACGGGGAGCGTATAGACAGGGGGAGGGGTGAGTATGGGGTGTCTTCTCGCCTCCCCAACGGCCTGCACAGAGCTGAGGATGTGGCCTTGTCAGAGGGCAGCAGACAGAGCCCCAACACCCGCCGGGCTATAGCTGGGACAGTTCCAGGTCTCCATGGCACTATATCCCATGCCTTGATAGCTCAGGGGTTGGTAGCAGCCCCTCATGGGCTTTTAACCCCGTTATCTGGCTCCAGGGCCGGAGCCACACCTATTGCAGTTTCAGCTGGCCCCATAATGGATGCTGGCAGAAGACAGGCCGTGTCTCTGGGCGTGGGACCCAGCACCTCCACCCTGGTGGGCATAGACCCCGCAGTGTGGAGGAACAATGAGGTGATGTCCGAACTGAATGAGATTTCTCGCAGCAGGGTCGAAGGCTGGCCCAACCGTCCCAAGGCGGTGCGGGACGTCCTGGTGGCCCTCAGCAGCTGCGTCCCCTTTAACGTGCGCTTCAGAAAAGACCACAACCTGATGGGTCGGGTCCTGGCCTTCGACGCCAGCTCGACTCCGGAGTTCGAGCTCAAAGTGTTTGTGGAGTATCCCGCCGGGTCTGGGATGATCTTCTCGGGGGTCCCGGACCTGGTCAGGCAGATGTTCCGCGACTCCGCCAAAGACGCGGGCAAAGCGGTGAACTCCGGGCTGCGATACGTGGAGTACGAGAAGCGGCAGGGCACGGGGGACTGGCGCGGGCTGTCCGAGCTCTTGAACGACGGCGTGCGCATGTTCAAGGAGCCCCCGATCCCGGAGGTCCTGCCGCAGCCGGACGCGGTGCTGCCCATGGCGGCCGGAGGACGGCCGATGTCTGCCAAGAGCACCGCCCGGCGCCGCAAGGCCTCCCCCGGCTCGGAGAACGGAGAGAGCGACGGCAGGCCTGACCACCCAGCCAGAGAGCCCTGGCCCCGAGGCGCCTACTCGGGCATGGAGCCCCTCCCCGGCATGGCCAACCCTCAGGACGGCCCGCCCCGTTTACACAGCCAGCCATCGCCCATCTCGGCGCTAATGGGAGTCGCGGACAGTCTGAGCTCCAACCAGATGGCCAGAGACAGCCCCAGCATGTCGGCGGCCCACTCCTCCTCCTCGGCGGGACGTCCCACCAGCAGCAGCCCCTCCACCGCCTCCACCTCGGTCTCCCAGGTATCCATCGGGCAGGGCTTGAGCGCGGTGGGGCCCAGCGGCAACGCCAGCGCCGGCGGCGAGTCCTCGAGCGGCGCCCAGGGCACCCTGCTCTGCTGTACCCTCTGCAGGGAGCGTCTGGAGGACACTCATTTTGTCCAGTGTCCCTCCGTCCCGCACCACAAGTTCTGCTTCCCCTGCACCCGGGGGTTCATCCGCAGCCAAGGTCAAGGAGGCGAGGTGTACTGCCCCAGCGGAGAGCGGTGTCCCCTGGCCGGATCCACCGTGCCTTGGGCCTTCATGCAGGGAGAGATCTCGACGATCCTGGCCGGAGACGGAGACGTGACGGTAAAGAAGGAGAGCGACCCTTGACGTCTCCATCCTGTCCTGGTGAATGGTAAGACGCTGACGGAGGCTGCACTTCACACTGACCAGAACCTGTGAATACAGGAGGTGCATCTGTCCTGATGGCTGGAGGCGCGTCACCATGACGTCCTCAGCTTTCACAGGAAGAAAAAGTAGAAAACAGACCAGAATCCAAATTTTTTTATTTTTTTGACATTGATGGTTTTCTTTTTTTCCTCGGAACAGAGCAAAGTGTAGCTGATTGTTGCTGTGATATTTTGGTCCTCTTAGAATCTTCACTGTAAAACACTATCATCAACATATTAATGTTGTTATCATCCATACAACACAAAACAAGTGTTGAAAGTTGTAGGCAGCAGTGAAGGTGTGTCACTGATTGTTTAACATTCAGATTTACTACAGCAAATAATCAGTGTTAATAATACCAGGCCTCCAGACTAATGTTTTTTTACTAGGACAGTGGCCACAAACTTAAAATTTAAGAAGCCAGCAAAATTAATTTAGAGGGCCTGGCCTGACACCTGCAACGACAGGTTCCAGATTCTTTACATGTTGCACCAATAAAACAAAACAAAAACAGCACATTTACTGGTTGCACATGCACAATTAGGTGAAAAATTTACTTGCAGTCTCAAATTTTAGGGGCAAAATAGCCACATTGAGGGGCAGATGGAGCACTGCTACAGATCTACAGAGCTACAGGCTCCCGTATGTTCCAGTGTAGAAGAGGCCCACTGTCACCGGCTGTGCTGCGAGGTTTACCTTGTAAATGAATATTCCAACCTGTGGTTTTTGTGCTGTAAAGAAAATGATCTGCTGACTTCATTCATCAGCTGGGTGACACCTCCCCACCCCACCCTGTGTTTACAGTGCATTTCAACACAGACACACTTTTAATTAACTGTGGAAATGTGCCATAAATAGCAGGATCACGGATCAGAGCTAAACTGATGCTGCTGTGGGATATTCAGCTTTTCTTAGAAAATGGTAAAACATAATATTTGACTTTGCAGACTTTTGGTCCAACAATTTTACCAAAGATGTAAACACATACCAACAATTAATAATGGTTAATAAATGATATGTTGAGTTATCTGCTGGATTCCCCAAACATTTTTCACATTTCAAGAAAACAAGCAGCTGAGGAATCAATAATCAAATGTCAGATTGAAGAGCACAATGTGAATTAAAATCTAAATGAAATGATTGACAGGCAGCTGACTCAGGATTCAGCCTAAATGATAAATATGTGAATGTGTTTGTTTGATGTGTATCCTGATATTAACACGTCCTTTTCTTCTCTTTCCACAGTGGATCAAACACTTTGAAAGCACTTCCCTATAATCTCAAGCAGAAGTCCTCTTTGGCTGCAGTTCATCATTTGTGCCTCTGAGAACAGAGCAACTCTGGACTCCACGAGGACAACTACATACACACACAAACACACACCATTAACTAGAGACACGTCAAGGCTCGGCCATGAGAAGAGGGACATGTCCTTGTGTCCGGGCTTGGCTCACCTGTTTCAGGCTGAACTGCAGCGTCACGACCGAATGTCGAGTCCCCACCACAGGTTCCCCCCTCTCTCTTTTCTCTCCCTCCTTCCCTCTCTCTGTCTCTCTCTCTCGTGAGGCCTCGACTAAAAGCCCAGGATTGAAAGCACATGCTTGTTTTAAGAACGACAATCTATTTTGTCTTTCATTTGTGATTTTTTTGTTATATATGTTGTATACTGTCCTATACAGATGGGTAACGGCGACGATTGATAGATGGTTTAAACAGAATCATGCAATTTTTCTGAAAAAAAAGATGAATGTTCAAAATGTGGCAAAACCATTGGGTCCTTAAAGCCAAGGATTGAAAAAAATGTAATCCAACAATAGGTCTCTTAGGTATTCTCCTTATATTGTATGTCAAAAATGTGAATTTACTTTCAATATGGCTATGTAATTTCTATTTTTGATACAATACAAATTTATATGTATTTGTTTATAGTGATAAGAAGACCAAAGATGGCTTCATGCGCAATGTAATTTTATTGTATTGTAGCTGTGTATGCTGTATTCACTGATAACCTTGGCATCACTCACTAAGTTGTTCATCTATCACAGAGGTAAGCTTGTTTTGTCTATTTACTTTTTGACTTGTATGTATGGTAAGATAATTAGCACCACAATCTTCAATGGTTAACCCACATACTCATGTGATCTGAACAGGTCAATTCTACAATAAATTGCAAAATAGTTAAAACAGCTGGAGTCGTTTGAGTCCATTCAACATCGAAACCTGCTGCTCTTTTTAAAAAATATTTATTTGATATATATTTTGAAAAAAAAAGGCACAATTCCCACACCAGTCGTTAAAAATATAAAAGTCCTTGAAAATATGAAGGTGACGAAATGAACAGCATCTTGAACCAGAATTAACCAGCTGCTGACACAGCCGGTGAGTATTGGAGTGAGTAAAGTGCAAGAATAGTTCAAAAGTCAGCCATTGTGAACATTGCATGCATAATGTGGAAATTATTGTTACACCACCACAACCAGACCCACAGTGAACTTGTCAGACAACAGGCTTTGTAAACACATAATCATACACAAGATAGTGGTGTAAATCCTTAGTTCGTTTTTTTTCTTGTGGTTTCTTTTCTGCTCTTGTTCACACCACTTGTTTAAAGATGAGCAGTTGGCGTTCCCGGTTCAGATGGGAGTCCCGTAACCGTTTTCTCGGAGGGCCTCCTGAGCTCCCTTCAGAGTCTCCTGCTTCACACACTTCCAGAATCCAGAGAAGCCGTTCTGAGGCTGCACCTGAGGAGACAGACAGCAGCATCAGTCACAGCTGGAGACACCAAGGACACACGTGATGGGTGGTAGTGATGTTACTGACATGGGGTGGACAATTTCCAGAACGTTTCCATGGAAAGTGAAGCTGGAGAATTTTGAAAATATTCTAAATTGCAAACTTTCCATGGAAATTATAGGAATTTATGGGAATTAACTAGAAATTGGAGTAATCACTAACTATCATATCCAAACATAAATATGAACATTTTGTTTTATCATAAGCAGACATCTGTCAAAACTTATATTGAACAATCAATGCTTTTCCTTGGACAACAAATACAGAGTGAGTTGAGTAAAATATTAATAATCCCCCCTCCCTGGACCCTGACCCAATCAAAAAGTACTCCAAGATTCTCCAAGAACCCATCAGTGCATGTAGGAGTAGCAGAGATATTCAAGTCTTCTTGCATTAAATCTGGTTGTTTTCAGCCATGATTATTCTACAACATATTTTCCCCAACTATATTCCCTGCAATTCCCTGCTATGGACCACGCTGCAATTTAATTAAAGGGACAACGAGGAGTTTTGGAAAAGCAAAGTGTTTTCACGCTGCCTCCGCGTGCACCGTAGAATTCCTCCACCGGCGCAAGACGGACTCATGTTTTCATTCATCAAGGATTAAAGTCAGAGGTTCAAAGAGGTTCAGTTACCGTCGTAGTTCCGACCATAACGCCGCCCGAATCGCCGTTATTCTCATTTGGACCACTGGTCGGCTCGACAATTTAACTAATAATAACAAAATAACGATAGAGAGAAAACGATATATTGATTGAAAATGGAGCCATTAACAAGTAGATTCATCCACATTAACGTGAGACTGTTTTATAACCGAATAGAAACTCCTCGTTGGCCCTTTAACAATCTGGTTTATTCATGTATTCTTGTTAATTCCCATGGTAAGATTCCAACTCTGAAAATTCCTGGAATATTGCAACCCAGGTGTCCATCACCCTGTTTTCACCTGGCATTAATATGCCTCTCGTATCCTGATAAAATTTGACCGGATAGCTTTTACACCTGGTATTAAAGGGATAGTTCAGTTTTTTTGAAGTGGGGTTGTATGAGGTACAAATGTCCATTTAGTATATTATCTGCAGTAGAAAGGTCTCTGCCCCCCCCACTGAGAAACAGCGGTGCACTGCACTGCACCGAGACACAGGCAGTACACTGTTGTGAATGGGGGAAGATTAATCAATGTATTTTCTCCACCTGTCATGTGATCAAGCACTATGCGATTGCAATCTGATCAAAATGCATGTTGATACCAGCCGTAGACGGGGTGCATGAGAATGGGGGGGTATGGTTGGACCGACAGGTGCAGCAAAAACAACATTCCTGCATCTCGGAGGCATAAAAAGATGGAGAGCTCACCTTCAGCCCTCGGAGCACTCTGTCCTGCATCACACCGAGGAATTCCTTATGGCTCAGACAGTTGTCCCCGTCCATGTCGAAGAGTTTGAACACGGTGTCCAACACGTTTTCAGACAGGTCGTGGCCGGTGGCGATCCTCACTGCTCGCTTGAACTGGGCTGCGGTCAGAGAAGGGGAAAAGGGTCATGTACTGTACGTGGAGGTTAAGAACAGACCATCCTGAGCAGAAGAGAGCCGTTACCCATTCCAACAGGACGGTGTGCTTCGGTGACCATGCTCATTGAGAAGGCAAAGTCCTCCAGGTTGTTGGTGAACAGGCAGAAGGCTTTGAACTCATCGAACGTGATGCTCTGCCGCACAAAGAACAGTCAGGTTCACGTTATATGACAAAACATGATGTTTTTAAAGAGGCAGCAGCAGCAGAAGAAGAGGAGGAGGAGTCACCTGGCCGGCAGGGATCTTCTTCCTCATGTTCTCCCAGTACATTTCGTTGTCTTCTTCGTTGGTGTAGTGTAGCAGCCACTCTGCGAAGTCTTCTCTCCGCATGGTGTCCATACCTTTGGAAAACTGCAGGAACTCCATCTCCTGGACCTCGGCCTGCAGGTCCTCCATGAACCTGACGGACACATAGGGTTTATTAAGAGTCCTGCTGGGGTTTGTGGGAAATAACTGGTCTAGCCACTTACAGGACAACACAACACACACAAGAAAACACAATTTATACACATTAAACCCAATTTTTGCAAACGAGTCTGAAGTCGTTGGAGGCAATAAAGAAGTGAAAGTATCCTACCATGGTCTATTGAATCACCTATATTTAATCAGTGGGTGGATACTTCATTTATACCCTTGCCATTCATCACATCAACCACTTCCTCTGGCTGAGGTGTTGAACAGAGTGATGGCTCATGGTCAATCTATTGCTTGGTCATAATCAGTGGCTGTTGCAGTGTATTATGGGATTTGTACTATTAGCACTATATCGGAGGGTTATTAATAAAATACATTTTCTCAAGGGCCACATAAGATTGTATCGCAGGGTGGATCTGGCCCCTGGACCTTGAGTTTGACATGTGTGAATATAGCAGATGACCATGGGGACACAGGGGACGTCTTCTGACCTGTGGAACTCCTTATACTGCAGCTTGTTCTGTCCTTTCCTTCCAAAGAAGTAGGCCTGTAGTGACGTGTTCACACCTTCCCCTTCCACTGCTGGATTCTGTCAACATCATGTAGCACATTGTTACCAATGAAGATGCACGTTCAGATGTTATAATAATGTATTAGTGATAGCTTGTCCTTAAAGGGATATTTCAACATTTTGGCAAATTCACCCATTGCCATAATCCCTATAGTCATACTGTAGCAAGCTATTTTTAGATTGGCGGGGCAGAGGCGTGAGCTGCTCAGCTAACGCTATGGAGATATATGGTATTTTCGGCTTTCCCTCATCAAACACACAATCCAACAACTCCAAAACGCTCTTGTGGACAAGCTGTGACCTGCACATTCACCACGCTATGAGATAATAACGGAACATTACGAGACAGAGTTGTTTTCAAGGCAAATCCGTAACTGGAACTACATTCCAGACACGGCTGCTCGGCAGAGTGATTTCAAAAGGGCAAGAGTATTTGCTTCATGTGTCGTAATGTTTCATAAATATACATTATTATCTCATAGCGTGGTGAATGTGTAAGTCACAACTTGTCCACGAGAGGGTTTTGGAGTTGTTGGATTGTGTATTTGACGAGGGAAACCCAGAAATACATATGCCTCTGTAGCGTTAGCTGAGCAGCTTGTATCTCTTCGAATTTGCCAAAATGTTGAAATATCCCTTTGAGTAGAGTGTGAATACCCACCTCAGTAACAACTCTCTTTTTGCTTTTTCCGATGATTTTCTTCAGCTTCAGCAGCAAAAGAAAAAAACTCAAGTTAATTTTTAACAAGACAACAAAATGTTATTTTGTACACTGGCTTTTACTCAACAACACGAGTGTGTCACTGATCGCATCAGAGACACAACCTCCATCTAGGTCACACACAGTTGATAAATAAACTCATGCGCTAACTATTATTCTCCTGAATGCTCTAGGCCCGCGCACCAAGTCACAACATGAGAATACAAATACAAGGTGCATGACATGCCAGCATGCAGGCTACAAGTCCAGGCCTGATCTAGACAAAACACGTCCTCTCTAAGTTCACCACAGTCTGACTGGAGGAAGACAGACTGAACTCAGGCTGCAAACAACATGACAGGTAGACAACAGAGTGGAGCAGGTGGATGTGCAGCTTGGGCCTCACCTTCACGCGGCTCCACGGCTTCATACTTACAACTCCTGCAGCGTAGGAGCTTGAGGCAGCATTAAAAGTGGTAATAATTTGACATTTAAGTGCAACACACAGCAATGGATAGAGCTCTCACTGTTTAATATGACCTGTTATCTGCTCTGTTGTTGTGACATGTCAGAGGTCTCACCTTGAGGAACTCCTTCTTGTCCACTTGCTCGTTGCCATCCACGTCAAGCATTTTGAAAGCGATATGAAATCCTGTGTGAGGCTCTGGAACAGCAGAAGCATTGATGGTTATCTGAACTCTTCCTCAACACGGTGTTCTCGCTGAAGAGAATGCAGCACATGCAAATCCATGCAGCGCATTATTACTGCATGCACGGCGTGGGCAGGTCTAAAAGGGACTTACTGGTCAGGATGGTCAGCAGGAACAGGTACTCTGTGTAGGATATCAAACCTGGAAGACAACACAGACACAGACTCTATCTTGTATTCATCATGTAAGGATCACACTGATTTCCTCTGATGTTGGCACAGCCACATGTCTTCATACAGATGTGTACACTGTTGTTACTCAACAATTTCATCATTATGTCTCGTCCTGTCTAGACATTCATCACCAGTGTCGTATACAGTTCTTACACCAGGGGTAGGGGGGGCACACACTTTTTTTGTCACCCTGTACCTTAAAGGGAAAGTTCAACATTTTGGCAAATTGGCCCATTGCCATAATCCCTATAGTCAAAGCAGTAGGTTCATTACCTTTATTTGTCGGTGCATGTTATTTTTAGAACGGCGGAGCAGAGCCGCAAGCTGCTCAGAGCTATGCTATGGAGGCTAATGGAACTTCTTGGTTTCCCTCATCAAATACACAATCCAACAACTCCAAAACGTTCTGATGGACAAGTTGTGACCTGCACATTCACCACGCTATGAGATAATAACACAACGTTACCAGACAGGAGTTGTTTCAGAGGTAAATTCATGCAAAACCGCTGATGCGTGTTGCGTTCAGGGACAGTTTTTCAGCAAGCAGTCTCTGCATTTTCGTTCCATTATTATCTCATTCTCAAGGTGAACCAAGAAATTCCATTAGCCTCTGTAGCGTAGCTCAAGTGATAGTGGCCTCTGAGGACAAAAAAAACTTGTTTTCCACGACTGGGTTCATTATTTCAGGAGCACAGAAGAGCACAGTGAAGATCTAAACCATTTTACATTTGTCTGCTGTTTCCTACTCCTTCTTCCTCGTTGGTTTATTTATGAACACGAAACTCGTGAAACCTGCTCTCTGCTCTGTTTGGCTGGATTTTCTGTTCGGGCTGCCGTACAAACATGGCTGTGCAAGATGGCAACACTCTCTAAAACAAGACCCTTGCTATACGCAGATATAAAAGAATAATTATAAGGCTATGAAAACCAATCATTTTTTGCCAATAAACCTTTAATTTATCTTACCGTTAAATATAGAAAACATACAGTGCACTCACTCTTATTTCAAAAGTGACTCCAAACCGCATCATTAAGAACTATTATTACATTAATAAACTAATTTATAATCCAATCATCTCCATCACATGTGACAGGAGGAAGCACAGTTGCACTGGGCATTTCAAAATAAAAGCAAATTAAGATAATTTCATGCAGCTATAAAATAAACCTCATCAGTAAATCTCAGTAAATGAGTCTTTGATCTCACGGCCTGGTCAGGCCTGCGATCAGATCTGTCTAACACCATGATCTTATATAGATAATGCTCCACCCCCACTCTGATGAACAGCTGGATCTAGTTGTTGTGTGACCGGATGTGGATTCAGATCAGAACTTCCTGTCTATTAAATCTGATCATAGATCAATAACTCACCTTTGTCTCCTAGGGTTCTGAACAGATCGTTACCAGCCCGGGCTCTAGAGGCAGCTTTCAGCATGTCATTGACCTCCTGCAGAAACACACAACAGCACCACAAACTCAAACTAATGCTTGTGTTCTCACTGTGCCACTTGAATCTGTCTCATCAAGGAACATGTAAACATACCTCTGTGGTTAGAACCTTCTTCTGCAGCTTCCCTGCACGAGAGGAAAAAAGAAACACAACAAAACGCTTAAATAAGTTAAAGAGCATGAGGCCTGGACTGTGAGTTTGGTTTTCTGGGTGTGAATAATATGTGCAGGGTCCAACACAGCAGCATCGGTGCAGCAGACAGCCTACTTCCTGTCATCAATTGATGGCATGATCAACAACAAACAGCTCATAATCAAGGAAGAGGAAATCTCTGTGATGATGCATCTGTGAGGTCTATTACACAATGTTATCAGTGGAACCAGCAGCATTTATTCTTACCTGAAATGACCTAATTGCAGTAAGTAACACTGATGTAAGCATTATGTCAGCTTAATGACCCCGGTGCAAAATATTTCACAACACATCACGTGTGTTTTTAAGCTGCTGGACACCTGGATTTCCCTTATGGGGATGAATAAAGTATTTTTTCTATTCTATTCTATTCTTATAGACCCACTAACACATAGTCTTTTCTCCCTGAGTCGATGTGAGGGTCTAAGGGCAGAGGATGTTGTTATGATGCTATGTAAAGCCCTTTGAGACAAACTGTTGTGTACAACTGGGCTATACCTATACAAATAAAGCTGCCTTGCCCTTCTCTAGCCTGTGTTATCAGACTGTCAACAGACTGTGGGTGTGTGCAGGCCGGGGACAGAGGTCAGAGCATCTTACGGTCCACGTTCTCCAGCATCACAGAGTACAGGAAGTCTCTGGGGGTCATGTAGGCCTCCTGCTCGTAGACCATGGAGGCGAACTTGATGAAACGGACCTTCCTGGCGGACATCTGAGGAACCGGAGCCTCCTGCACCGGGGACAGAGACAGACATCACTGTACACAGACTGCTGCGTGTCCAGGAGCGACCGCTAGGGCGCGTCATTGTTTATATGACATGACTGTTGACTTTTTCGTCAGAACTCAGCTGGTATTATAGTGAGTTTAGAACACGCTGCTGTCTGTAGAGTGACGGACAGACGAGACGTGCACACGCCTCACCTGTACGCGTCGACGCTTGTGACTCACCTTCTGCTCCTCTGCGTGGACAGCGAAGGGCAGACTCCTGCTGTCTGTGCTGTAGTTATAAAAACAGAAAGCTCCGGCTCCGACCACAGAGCCCAGCAGCCCGGGCCCCACAACCCGGCGCAGGGCCGGACTCCCCAGGGCGCGGGGGAGCCTCAACAAGGTCCTCGCCGCCGCTGCTACCTTTCCCCAGCTGGCCATTTTCAGGAAGTTAGCCTCGGAGCTGGGAGTGAGCTGTGACGCTTCCGGAGCTGCGTGCGTGAGAGCGGAGCGGAGCCCCGCCCCCGGCTGGGAGACCGCGGGTCACGTGACAGACTGGAGCGCTCAAACAGTGAAGAGACGCCCGAGTCCTTCCTTTCCCTGTTATCTACCTCTCTCTTTACCTCGTTCCCGTGCCCGTACTTTTTCTTCTTTTTTTTTGCACCAATAGTTATGTGCAAACATTAATCATTTAACATTTAAGTAAAGAAACAGTTGCATGTGAGAACCCAGGGTAGGAGAAAAAACAAACAAAAGAAGAAAGAACATAGTCTACACACATATTTTTTACACGTGTAGGCCTACAAACCGTCTTTGATGTCTTTGACTATGCCCCCCCTAAACAAGACCACTACAGACGTGAGGAAATAACGTCAGGCGTCTTTTTCTTTCTTTTTTTTTTTTTTTTAGAACATCACCTACAGCGACGGCCGTTTCTGATGACGCAGGTAAAGCCGCATCCAGCTGCATCACAGGCGGATCAACTGCTGTCAGACATTTCAACACTTTAGGATTCTTTGGGTTGTATTCTCACATTCAGACTGTCCAGTAGTAAATCAGTAGTCGGATTAATAAAACCTAACTGTCTTTAGAATATTAAATATTCTGATTCTTATTAGGCTATAAATGACAACAATTGGATATTATCATTTTGACAATTTAGTCCGGGAGCCGAGGGGCTGAACCTTGTTTCGTCTGATAAAGTTTTTTTCTTTGCTGTTTCTTGTAGCTGAGTGGTACCTCTTCAAAATCCAAGAGGGTGCCCGATGATATCCCTTGAGCATTTTTAAATATTAACCCCTTAATGCCCAAAGCGCCAAAATCCCCGTAAAAATGATGTAAGCCCCAATTTGGTGACAACAAATAGTCATGAGTGTATGATATTTGGCAGGGAGTATCATGAAACATAGGGGAAGGTAAAAAAAATAAGATTCTGGGACGTGCTGCCATCCTATTTAAAAATATCACTGTCAATATCCCAAGAAAGACAAAAAAAATCACAAATTCCTGTCAAAAATGATATTTTCTACCACTTTATCTTTAACATCACTGCTTCATATGTATATAGAAAATTACCCAAGTTTGTATGCTTCAATTGGATGACCTTTCTATCTCAAAAATTGCACTTGCTATGGCCTGTCACTATACCTCAGATAAAACTAAACGGAATGTTCGGTCTGATGGTCATTCCAAGGGCTACTTTCCAACAGTTAATGGAGAAATCTGAATGTTGAAAGGTCAACAGAGATGGCCGGTATGTATTAGGTTTTTATTTTGATTCTGATTAATTTTATTATCATCATTATTATTGTTGTTATTATTATATTCATGTATTTATTTTTATTTGATTCTGCAAAGACAATCGAAATAACTCTCTTTTCCTCAGGCATCTCCGTGGTGTTTATTACCAACTTTTAGGCAAAGGAAAGGCTCAAACATACCATAAAACTGGGTCCTTTTATCCTGCTCAGGTGATTGCCAGCACTTGAGCTTGTTGTCATCAACACCAATAATGCTCTTGAGCACCCCACATGGAAACATGAACAGAACATTGTGCATGGCAAACCATGCACTTCACAGCTGCACTTCATGGAGTTGCATGGGCTTTTGCTCTTGCAGCCACACCTGATCATCTCCAGAATGTAGTCTGGTACAAGTTTGGTGTCTTCTAGTAGATGAACTGGGAGCAGTGAAGGTTTACACCAAGGTTCACTGACAGTGTCACCTTTGTGTCAACTATTGCTCTTTTCTTGCGGGGAGATTCCATGATTAGTCGTGCGTCCTGCCTGATGGTAATGGTGAAGGAGTAAGTACGTCTGTGTCATCAGAAACCACTGAATTTGTTGGGCTGCTATAGCCACTGCCTTCATCTCTGCCTGTTATGGCATAAAGGAGAGCATGGACATGCCGGGGGAAATAGAATGGGAAAGGACTGTCTGCTCCAAACTTAGCTTCTACCACCAACAAAACAATTGTTCATTGAAAATGTTAAGAGGGCCCACTTTCAGGCAATGTTGTGGCTAAACCTCAGTGTAAACCTTCACTGCTCCCAGTCCATCTACCACAAGACACCAAACTTGTACCAGACTACATTCTGGAGATGATCAGGTGTGGCTGCAAGAGCAAATGCCCATGCAACTAAAGTGCAGCTGTAAAGTGCATGGTTTGCCATTCACAATGTTCTGTTCATGTTTCCATGTGGGGTGCTCAAGAGCGTTATTGGTGTTGATGACAACAAGCTCAAGTGCTGGCAATCACTAGCCTCGTAAACCAGCCTCCCCCGGAAATGCAATTCATTTCATTTCAGAGGGGGAGTCTGGCCTCATCTCCATTGTAACCGTTTCGCCGAAACCCTGACGAGGTAATCAGCGTCGCCGCTGTGATTGACACAGCACGTTGGCCAATCATCACATCAACATTTTTTACATTGGGCCTTGTGTTCCCACAGCCCTGCGTTCCCACATTCAATGATTTATTTTCTAAATTAGGCCCTATGTTCCCACATTTCCGTTTTCTTAAATTTGAAACTGATTTCATTCCCTCACCCTTTTATGTTTTCATTTAGGCTAAAATGTCCAGGTGTGCCTGACCTCAGTAGTCACAACAATAATGATCAGGCACACTAATTTGTCCAATAATAAAAGACAGGAATTAGCTGAAGTTCAGGGAGTACTGGAGCTCTGCATAAAGCCATTGTAGATTGTAAGTGGGTGACAGGTAGGCCTAGCTTTCTTGTACACCTGTCTGGAAATGTAAGAGATATTGGAGCTTGGTTGGGAGGTGGGCTCGTGGTGGATGCTGGAAAATTTCCCTTATTTTAAAATCCAAAACTTGACCACACTGCCTTGTTATCCACTGTCTTGTTTTGCACCTGTTGTCTAAACTACACTCAACTGTCCCACCAACTCAAATTTATATATGCTTAGGCCTACATGTTATAGCTATAATAAAAAAACTTACTTCATATTTAATACATTTTGCACACCACACGTATTACTCTCTGACAGTAGCACTGGATACTTATATAAGTAACACAGTGAATAATATATTATCAGCCTATCATAATTATTAGATTAGATTTTATTGTCCTTTACAAGGATAACTGTTTCCACCTCCGTACATAGGCTGGCTATACCATTTTGCAGTGGCGTGCACAGACATTTTGAAGGGCAGGGGCGATTGGGGAAAAAAGGGCACATAGCGCATCCTTGCCACTGAAGGGGGCACTTTAGCACGCGTTTTGGCTCCTAGAGGGCACTTTAGCACATATTTTTTGCTGCCATGAGGGCACTTAAGCACACGTTTTGGCTTCTAGGGGGCACTTTAGCACGCGTTTTGGCTCCTAGAGGGCACTTTAGCACACATTTTTTGCTGCCATGAGGGCACTTTAGCACACGTTTTGGCTCCTAGAGGGCACTTTAGCACGCGTGTTGGCTCCTAGAGGGCACTTTAGCACACATTTTCTGCTGCCATGAGGGCACTTTAGCGCACGTTTTGGCTTCTAGGGGGCACTTTAGCACGTGTTTTGGCTCCTAGAGGGCACTTTAACACGCGTGTTGGCTCCTAGAGGGCACTTTAGCAAACATTTTCTGCTGCCATGAGGGCTTAGCACACGTTTTGGCTCCTAGAGGGCACTTTAGCACGCGTGTTGGCTCCTAGAGGGCACTTTAGCACACATTTTCTGCTGCCATGAGGGCACTTTAGCGCACGTTTTGGCTTCTAGGGGGCACTTTAGCACGTGTTTTGGCTCCTAGAGGGCACTTTAACACGCGTGTTGGCTCCTAGAGGGCACTTTAGCACACATTTTCTGCTGCCATGAGGGCACTTAAGCACACGTTTTGGCTTCTAGGGGGCACTTTAGCACGCGTTTTGGCTCCTAGAGAGCACTTTAGCATGCGTTTTGGCTCCTAGAGAACACTTTAGCACACATTTTTTGCTGCCATGAGGGCACTTTAGCAAACTCCTAGAGGGCACTTAAGCACGCGTTTTGGCTTCTAGGGGGCACTTTAACATGCGTTTTGGCTCCTAGAGGGCACATTAGCATGCGTTTTGGCTCCTAGAGAGCACTTAAGCACACATTTTTTGCTGCCATGGTGGCATTTTAGCATGCGTTTTGGCTCCTAGAGAGCACTTTAGCACACATTTTTTGCTGCCATGAGGGCACTTTAGCACACGTTTTGGCTCCTAGAGGGCACTTTAGCACGCGTGTTGGCTCCTAGAGGGCACTTTAGCACACATTTTCTGCTGCCATGAGGGCACTTTAGCGCACGTTTTGGCTTCTAGGGGGCACTTTAGCACGTGTTTTGGCTCCTAGAGGGCACTTTAACACGCGTGTTGGCTCCTAGAGGGCACTTTAGCACACATTTTTTGCTGCCATGAGGGCACTTTAGCACACGTTTTGGCTCCTAGAGGGCACTTTAGCACGCGTGTTGGCTCCTAGAGGGCACTTTAGCACACATTTTCTGCTGCCATGAGGGCACTTTAGCGCACGTTTTGGCTTCTAGGGGGCACTTTAGCACGTGTTTTGGCTCCTAGAGGGCACTTTAACACGCGTGTTGGCTCCTAGAGGGCACTTTAGCACACATTTTCTGCTGCCATGAGGGCACTTAAGCACACGTTTTGGCTTCTAGGGGGCACTTTAGCACGCGTTTTGGCTCCTAGAGAGCACTTTAGCATGCGTTTTGGCTCCTAGAGAACACTTTAGCACACATTTTTTGCTGCCATGAGGGCACTTTAGCACGCGTTTTGGCTCCTAGAGGGCACTTAAGCACGCGTTTTGGCTTCTAGGGGGCACTTTAACATGCGTTTTGGCTCCTAGAGGGCACATTAGCATGCGTTTTGGCTCCTAGAGAGCACTTAAGCACACATTTTTTGCTGCCATGGTGGCATTTTAGCATGCGTTTTGGCTCCTAGAGAGCACTTTAGCACACATTTTTTGCTGCCATGAGGGCACTTTAGCACACGTTTTGGCTTCTAGAGGGCACTTTAATGCGTGTTTTGGCTTCCAGGTGCAGAGAGAGTATTCTAAGGGGACTAAAATGAGCCATTGTACATTATTCTACAACTTGAAATAAGTATATTATGAGCAATCCTGCAGACACTGTTTTCCTTGAGTTCGGTACAAGCTATGTGCTCACTTGCAACTATTGTTGCCACTCACAGAATAAAGCTCATGAGCAAAAAAATATTTATCCCAGGTACAATTTTTGGTGGGAGGGTTACTCTAGAGGCTGGAATGATTAAAGCAGATATCAGTGGAATGTTTTTGTTGATAAAAGTCCTAAATAGTCGCATTTTCCGTCATCAATCACTTACATGGAGTGTTTCAGCCGAAACACAAGTCTCACTGTCACTCTGCTCTGCTGTAAACCCAGGAGAAAACTTTCCTTGTGGGATACAAGTGTTATCCAATGAGGAGAGAGAACGGCATGAAGGGCTGTGTGTGCAGCCAAGGGATGTGGTGATGTAGGGACGAGGACCTGACGAGGGCGGGGGCTGCTAACTCATGGTGCGTTCAAGGAAACTCGTACTTTGTGTTTTTCCGACCTGTGAACCTGTGATCTGGTACGAGTTCACGGGTTGGAAGTTAGGAGAGGCCGTTATAGTGACTTTCACAGGCAACAGGACGGTAAAAACACGAGTTACGGGTTGCCTGGAACGCTACAAAGTCGTAGTCGTGACTTGAAGCTGTAACTTACAGTTTCAAAAGCCTGCCTGGAACGCAATATTAGTCAAAACGACTGTATCGCTGATATCTGCTTTAAATAGGCTAATAATGAATATGTTTTGGGGGAAAATTATAAGAAATTTATGAAAATAACCTCTTTCCAGGAGGATTTGCATCCGCCATGTCTTCTGCCGGAAGGAGCAGGAAGCGGATGATGTCATGTGATAGGAAGCACTTAGAAAGCCTATAGCCTATAAATCAAAACCTTTGTCTAAGTTACATATAAGTGGAAAAAGTTGCATTAGTACCTTTGATATTTTCAATTGTGAGTAGAAAATGACAGTGATACACTTCGGCTACAATTGTTGCCAGTGGGGCCATCGAAAGTAGCCCTTGGAATGACCATCAGACCGAACATTCCGTTTAGTTTTATCTGAGGTATAGTGACAGTTTTTCGGCCATAGCAAGTGCAATTTTTGAGATAGAAAGGTCATCCTGGGCACAAATTGAAGCCTACAAACTTGGGTAGTTTTCTATATACATGGGAAGCAGTGCTGTTAAAGACAAAGTGGTAGAAAATATCATTTTTGACAGGAATTTGTGAAACAGGCAGTCATTTTTTTGTCTTTCTGGGGATATTGACAGTGATATTTTTAAATAGGATGGCAGCACGTCCCAGAATCTTATTTTTTTACCTTCCCCTATGTTTCATGATACTCCTTGCCAAATATCATACACTCATGCCTATTTGTAGTCACTAAATTGGGGCTTACATCATTTTTGCTGGGATTTTGGCGCTTTGGGCATTAAAGGGTTAATATTTTAAAATGCTCAAGGGATATCACCGGGCACCCTCTTGGATTTTGAAGAGGTACCACTCAGCTACAAGAAACAGCAAAGAAAAAAACTTTATCAGACGAAACAAGGTTAAGCAAAAAATCAGGCTTTGGCTCCCGGACTAATTTGATCTGAGAGCTATTTAGCTACCTTATGAGCACTTCCATGGAAAAAAAAAACAGCAACACCATAATCATCATATTTAGACATTATCACAGCTTGGGTTACATCAACAAAATTGCTTAAGTTATGAATTTAAACTTAAGCATAAGCAGAATATTTAATATTCTAATGACTGAAGACAGTTAGGTTGTTTTATTAAACCGACTGAGATCCACTGTCATTAATTTGAAGTTGAATCTGACAAACAAATCTCAAAGCTCAGGTGTTGTGACTTGGTTTTGGTAGATCCCTGGAGCTTGACTTCCTTAAGATGGAGAACCAAGATGATTATTGGGTCACACAAGGACCAGTAGGATCAATATGAGATATCATCATGCTGCTCCATGATACATGTCAGGCAAAAACCTCGAAGACATGCTACCTCAATGAGTCCTCAACTCATTTTAATACAACCTATGCTGTCATGTAGGCTACAAATAACTGAATGAACAGCATCTGTAGTGATGTGCCATGTTTTTAGCTTTTACATTTTACCTTCAGAACAAGACATCAAGTCTGTCAACTAAACACAGTGCTTATCCGCTCTCCTCCCTCCTTCTGTTGCGCATGCCCAAGAAGCAGATACAGAGGAATAAACCAGGAAGACAAAATGACACTGTGGGGGAAGAGTGAGGATCCCCTCCTGACAGTTCAAAAATACTTATCATATTTTATTGATGAGATTATTTGATCATTTCACTGTTGTAATGCAGGGCCTTCCAAACGGCTCAGAGGAGGTGAGCTGTTCAAACACACAGATATGCAAACTGAAGGGAGCATAAAAGGGTTAAAAAGGCAGTATACACGTGGAGCTCGCTGCTTTGACCTCAGGCAGCATCCACCATCTTTTCTCTGCGTCATCATACTGTCTCATATATCACAGCACATGGTGTCCAGGGTATGGAGGCTGCCAGATGAACTCTGCTCCTGCTGCAGGTTCACCTGCAGAGCAGCCACACGGAGGACAGGCAGCGTGACATTCACATTCATCTGCTCCGTTAGTCAGTCTGAGGCAACACCGTCATTCACGCCTACATGTGATCCCTTCACTGCAGAGAAGCTGCTCTCTGCTCACATTAGACGATTCATTCAATGAATGACAAACTTGCAATTAGTGCTTTGATTTTTTTTTCTGATAAAGAAACAGGTGAATCATCAGAGGGGCAAAATGTCGTCTACTGTTTGTCCTGACATCCTGCAGCATCACACACTTTCATTGCTTTAACTGGACATATTTGTTTTAAAAGGTTCATGTTCGTATTGTTGTGTACAGTTTTTCCTCACTCATTCTGGCAATTAAAAAAAAAAAAAGTCTTAATATTATCTCACATAGGTGCAATTCTAACCACAATTTCATGACTAGATCATCCAAAACATTTCATTCAAAGCCTATAGTTTTTGTCTGTTCATTGGCCGATGCCACCAAAAACGAAAAGTTGTTCTGTTATCATTTTAGCCAAGCTGTTCTAAATGTAAAGGTGCTTTTTCACCATGATATTCACAAATTACATCATGACTGACACAAAAGTAGCCTACATAATTCTAAAAAAGCCAAAGAACAAAAACAAAACATTGTATCTCTTCAGACTAGGCTATGTAGCCAAGTGATGATGAAGTGTGATCATGATCCACGTTCCATAGTTATTGTGATTCTTACAGTAATCACCTGGCAGGACTTTCAGGACAATATCACAGAGAATCAACTGATCAGTTTCAATCAATGAGCCATACACAAGTGATTATCGTGCAGATTTATAGAAAATGTATGCGTTTTCCTTCACACACAAGATATTCTGATCTGCTTTGAAGGACAAACTAATTGTTCAGAGACTGAAGCGCAATGTTTTCAAAAAATTGAAAAACTGTACACAAGACAGAAACTCAAAAGATCTCAGATCTGCTGCAGAGGATTATATGAATAGCCTACTTTGTGTGTCTCTGTTCTTTTCAATGGCTGGACAAAACCATAGAGAACATGCTCTCAGATACAGTATGTTACAAATTCCAAAGTCCAAAATTCAAATTTCACTCATTATCTACTCATCCTCATGTCGACTAAAAAGGGGGGCAGTATTTGTCCATATAATGGTTGTGAATGGGGCTCACTTTTCTTTGTCCAAAAAGACACACCAAAAAACATCCAAACATCCGAGCAGTATGGAGGTATTTGGATGTTTTTTGGTGTGTCTTTTTGGACGAAGAAAAGTGAGCACCATTCACAACCATCATATGGACAAATACTGCTGCGTGGATCCCCCTGTAACTCTGAGAAGGAACGGAGGACTCTGAAAATTCTCACAGCTCTTAGTCGACATGAGGGTGAGTAGATAATGAGTGAAATTTGAATTTTGGGTGAGTTATCCCTTTAAATTCATGTGAAGCTTGTTAAGAGCACCCACTGGATATTTCACTTGAGTCTTGCTGTCACATTATTGTCCATCATTAGCTTGTGCCTTCGATGGGGAAAAAAGACAATGGCAAAATTAAGGGATGAAGAGATTTTATGAGACAATACCATATTTCATATTTCCACAGACAGATATTGGCAGATGTTATTCAATTCAATAAACAAATCATGATTAAAATGTACATTCTTAAAACATACATCAAGTTGTGCAGAATTTGTGCAATACTGTATACATGTATGTATGTTTTTTTTCTCCTTTTTTTGTTGTTGAAATTATAGAATAGACCCTGCGTCACCACTACTGTTTTACACTGTGCATGGGACTGTACCTTAGTGCATAACAAAAGTTTCATGTACCTTTATTTTTACTCACATAAATTATTCACATGTCCACTCACATTTTTTTTTTTTATTGGAATCTGCACATACGTTAGCCTGGATGAGATCCAGTGTTTTCATTGGTTGCAATAAGAAATGCCATAAATACAGCGCAAAAATGTTGTGTCGTACCAGTTACTGTATGTACAGAAGCAAGTGGGATGGATCTGAAGCATATTTTTGGATAAACCCCTTTGACATGGACACAGTTTTGGAAAAACACCAGCCCTTCAGTTCAGTTTCCACCAGCGATTCAGTCCTGCAGTAATAAAGGCTAGTTCCGCTCTATGTCCACCATGGCACTCTTAAGAGACATTCTCAACGTTTGTTAGTCCATCATGTCTGCCATGTTAGTGTTGTTGAGTATATGTATATCATCTGCACTGTCTGACCCCCCAAGACTTTGTTCCATGAGGTTGGAAGCACCGAGGCTTTAGAACAGAGTGAATGCAGTCAATGCTAATCAGTGCTGCTGCTGCTGCTGCTACCTCATCATGATAATGTGTCCATTCAGCTGAAGTCTTCAACCTTTACACAGTCATGATACTAAGACAGTTGCAGCGACGAGCGACTGAGTGAAGATCCACACTACAGGTATGTGTAGCTGAAATCAATGTGATGGATAAAGTGTGTGTTTGTGTCTGTGTGTGTGTGTGAGAGAGAGAGAGAGACCAGCATGTATGTGTCTATATCAATTCCACGTCACGTTTGCATCAGCAGGGTTGGAGGTTTATTTAATGTCATAGCAGCAGGTTGTAATGTAAAGTAACAGACATACACACTTTAAGACCATCAATGAAGGAAAACAGAATTTGCACAATATTTTTTTTTTTCTTCAGTCATGGTTTATGCTGCCTATTTAACTTTGACTGTTACTGTAATAACATAGTGGGGGGGAAAAATCCTCTGTGTTTCAGAAAAGTGATGAGAAGCAAACACTTAAAACACACATCGTGATGCAGGCTAAATATCTGTCATGAGCAATGAGTTAGAACAATTACAGCCACATAAAAATACTATAGCTCCTATTTCAGTGATAAAAATATGTATTGCAAAGACAGGCCTTCTGTCAGATGAAACCTTATAGCTCATTTCTCTTCTTCTACCACTTGTTCAGCAAACTGCAAGAAACGGCATGTGCGTGAGGACGGACCATGACAATGAATCAAATGGAAGTAACATTTTACATCATAATAACACAGCTCAGGTTTCTCTGTGCAGGCTGCAGACAGTCACACTGTTACCCAGCTCCGTCTGAGTTATGCTTTTGGTGACTTAATAGAAAGGAAGACTAAGTTTATTAAAAAGAAAAAAAAAACACATTTGCAGGGCCGTTGTATAGGGGAGAAAGGGGGCCCAGCGCCCAGTAGGGCCCACAAAAAAAATAAATAAATCCCAGTAGTCTAATCTTTGTATGACTGAATTATTCTGCTTAGTCCTTGACTAATAATCATAGTAATGCTGCATTAGCATCTAAATGAAGTTGGCTAAATAAAAAATAATACACGTAGTCTAAGGAAAAAAGTGGAAAAGTCAGGGGCCCACTTAAGTATTCGTTCAGGGGGCCCAGAATTCCTAGCAACGGCCCTGCATATTTGCAGAGTCTGACATAATGACAAAAAAAACAAACAACACCCTAACAGCCAGATGTGAAGGAAGCTTCAGCTGCCCTCCCTCCTCTCCCTGTCATATAAGAAGGTACAGCATCAGAATGGCCACATGTTGTATTACAGACAACTAGGGGAAGCTTCATTGTACTTATACATGTTCAAAAAAATAACCGACATGTTACAAACAAAACGTGAATCGATGCCCGTTCGTCTCTGTGATCCATGTCTCAATTATCCAGAGGAACGTGTGCGCGGACTGCGTTAAGCTAGCAGATTTTTTTTTATTTTTCTCATTGGTAATACATAAATTTAGATTTAGCACACCTCTCACAGACACACCAACTACTCAATCAGCTATTACAAGTTCTTATTGGGGCTGCGGGGCAACTCCTGAATCTGATATGAATAAATATAGGCATATAAAAATACAACAAGCATACCTTGCAGTATGTCCTGCTGCTCTTCCCTGGTAAAAGGTGTTTAATACAACTGGATACGGGTGTACCTATATACACTATGATAGTTAATAGTGACACCTAATTTGCATATTTTTCATTTAAATGTCATAAACATTAATATATTTGAATGATGTTTTTTCTTATTTGTGGATTAATAGAAATGTTTTAATTTTTACCCATTTCAGTTCAGAGTATTGTTTTTATTAGAGCACAGGATTTATTGGTATACATACATACAAAGATAGATATATACAATTCTTGACCGGACTCATGTCAGTTTTACATTTTACCTTTGCATTTGGTTGAGAGAGATCCCAATTGGTTTTAAACGTCAAAATGAAAGACACAGGGTATACAGAGAGTTCGGAGCTCTCGCTGAACTGCTTCAGGGTTGTTTTTTTTACAATTTCGGGCACCACAGGCTCGGTGGTGATTGAACATTTCACGGCTGAGATCAGTTACATTCAGAAGGAAAAAGAAACTGCAGTGGTACAGTACAAACAGTGGAGGGGGGCCTTTTGGCATCTTGATTTATGATACAGATCAAAGAGTAGTCAATACTCTGGTACAAGTATGACCCCCCCACACACAACCCCCCCTCCCCCTCCCCACCCCTCCCTCCCTTTATTGTCATGCTTACTGTGATAGAAGACAACCCTCCTGTCAAACTTTTGGAGAAGTGGCCCTGGAACCACCCGCCCCCTCCCTCCTCCCCCTCCCCCTGACGTAACGCTGAATTATTGCAATTCCAGTTCTGCCCAACTTATTTCAAGAACACAAAAAATTAAAGGCAAGTTTTAATAGGTGCACTAACAGACTATCTCATGCAATGTTCTGCTTTTTGTCATGTATACAAAGGCATTGTGTCACACAGGCTTAGTGTTTACTGAGCATTGCCACTTTTGAACAACACACCTCGGGTCGATGGATCAGAATATGGAATATGATGGAGGGCTCTTCTCTTGTCATGGATCATTGTGGACAAATGATGATAATAATAATAATAAACAGAAAAGAATGTGTTGTCATGATAAGTATACAGATGTGTCAAGTGTCTAAGGTGCACGACTGCCTGGAGTTAAGCTGACGTGGAAGTTTTTTTTTTTTCTCTCTCAAACAAAGAGAAGAAATAAAAAAGTATATTGCTTCAAAAAACATTTTTCCTTTTTTTTTTAATATTGTGAAACATTTCATTCACCACTTCTTGGGTTTGTCTAGATCGACAGAGCATTACATTATCAGTCAAAGATACATACAGAAGGATGCTGTGAATCCAAGAGATTAAACGATCATCAATGGGACATGACAGTGACTAATTCCTGGGACCACTCGCTAAAGTCGGTCTTGTCTATCTGTCTGTCTTGTCTTGTCTCGTCTTGTCTGTGGGTCTGTCTGTCGGTCTTGTCTGTCTGTCTGGGCCAACCTCCTATCTACCAGCAGGTGGCACGATGCAAGCACTGATGTATTGCCTGGGTGAAGGGGAGGGGCTGAGAGATTAGTCTGTCACAGTTACAATAGTCAGTCCAAGGACTGTGGCCTCAGTGTGTTCCAGCTCTGTGACTGAGGATCTGCAAACCTAGCTGCACATGCTCTTCATCCATCCCTCCCACCCGCCGCTCCCTACGCCTTTTGTCAGTGAGTAGCATTAAAACGCAAAGGGGAAGGGAGGGGGGGACTCCTCATTTGCTGCTCTTTCCAGACGTGCTGGAACCCCCCGCCCCGCCCTCCATCTTGTCTGCAATTTCGGACGTGTCTAACTTCTCGGAGGCATCCCCTTTCTCTGACCTCTCCTTCTCAGACCTCTCCTCGCCTTCCACGACCTCAGACCTCTCTGACCTGGCGTCCGCGTCCCCCTCTGATTTCTCCTTCCTCTCCGAGCAGTCGGGGTCCATGGCGGAGGTGCCGGGCTTGTCCCACTTGGCCATCATCTCGTGCTCGGTTATACTGGTGGTGATGTTTGAAGTCCAGGCCTTCAGGTCCTCCTACAGAGAGCAGCAAGAGACACAGCTGACATGAGGACTCATCTTTCTCTACTGCATCTTCTTCATTGTGTGCTTTGGAAATTTCATAAACCTGAGCCGTATATACACTTTTCGGTAACTCTTTACTTGATGCCTATCTCTATAACGCATTATGACTACACTTATAATGAATCATAATGCAGTTATAACACTGTATAACTAGCATGTATAAAAGCATTTTATCATGACTTATAAAGTCAGGTATTGTAATATAATTGTTAGTAACTTGCTGACAATGCCCACATTGATAATGCATTATAAAGATAGTTATAATGTGTTACAATTGTCTTATAGACGTGTATAACCATCATTATGAACACTCATAAATTACCATACGGCTTTATAATAACGCATCATAGAGCAATTATAACTCTATTATAATAGTTGACCTTATAAGCCATTATTAAATGTTCTGATATGTTATGCTGAGTCATGATAAAATGCTTTATAGTGTTATGATTATTGTTAAAAAGCATTATGATCATTTATGATAACTATAGTTACACAGTGCTATAACTGCATTATAACTCATTATAAGTACGGTTATAATGCGTTATATCAGTATTAATTGTACATTGTTGATGAATATTTGTTTTATATTTTGTGCTGTTCTGAATATGAATTGCAATGCTGTGGTGCATTGTTAAGTATTGTGTAAAATGCTTTGGCAAAAACAAATCTCTATTCATGCCAAAAAAGCAAATTGAATTTGAATTTGAATTTGATAGGTGTCAAGTAAAGTGTTACTGAGTTTTCTTTCCTATAGACTACCCAAACCAACTTGTCATTGGATTTAAAACATGGAGGGTCAACGCCCCACCAGATGTCCTGACTACCCCACCAAATGGTCTGCGGCCTCAACACTTTAACGTACGATATTCAGAGTTTGTGGATATTTGATTGGTCGGTCTGACAAGATAAAAACTGGCTTTGCTTACTTCCTGTTCCCTGACCCAGTTGCACAAGAGGTTCACAGGCTTTTTAAATTGAAAACTCACAGTGTTAATTATACTGTAGCACTGCATTTAAATGGAGAATACATTAGACTACAAAAATATAGTACTGGATTAAGGGCGATATCTTATTTTTAAATATACTGCACCATATAAGACTAGATAATTACATTAAATTGTCCTCCTATGAGAGGTATGGGAATGGGATTAAAATTAAACACATTATGACATTATTTATTGTTGGCATTGGCGTGCACAGACTTTTTGAAGGGCAGGGGCGAAAAAGAAAAAAAAGGGCACAAATAGCACATCCTTGCCACTGAAGAGGGCATTTTAGCACACGTTTTGGCTCCTAAAGGGCTTTAGCATGCATTCTGGCTTCTAGAGGGCACTTTAGCACACGTTTTGGCTCCAAGGGGGAACTGTAACGCACGTTTTGGCTCCCAGGGGGCACTTTAGGGCCCGCACCCCCCACTCTTGTGCATGCTACTGATTGTCAGATTCTATGACTTTAAAGCAACACTGCAGAGTTTCAGCTCAGTGCTCCCACCATCTGTTTGAGAAGCGCTATCGTCTGGCGGAGTGAACAAAACTTAACGAAAACGAATTGCCATTATTAAATGACAGTATTTACCACATGTTTGCATGGTGGGGGAAGGGGGAGAGGGGGCAGGGGGCAACGACGACCAGAGGGGAACCGTAAGCTTCGCTTTTACCCACCATGTTACCCAGTGTTTCGTACCCGTGCAGGGAAGTTACATAGTGTGGTTTCAGCCGACGCGACCCCGCTCAGACTGCGGCGGCAGCACCATTCATCCTATTAACCATTTTTCTACCACTGCATTGAGTCTGGAAACATTATTTTAAGGCCAAAAAACTCTGCAATGTTACTTTAATTCCAGGTTTAGTGATATTGTCCCTCACAGTCCCTGGTAATGGGTCTAGCAGATAGTGACCAGTCAACATCTTGTTTCCTTAACCTTTTGGCTCATTTTTCCAAACATTTTTAAAATTCTCTCAAGTGCAGTTGTCACAACAGTTTGATGGTTCATCAAAACTCTAAGGTCATAAATCATCCAAACATTGCATTTACATTTAAAAACCTAGTTTTTGTGTCAGTTAGTTGGCTGATGCCACTAAAATGAGAAGCTGTTTCAAACTGGCCAAATATGTAAACAAGCTTCTTCACTTTGTTACAAATTACATTACGATTATGATTGACACAAGATTATGTCCTTGTAAAAAGATAAATCAGAAACAAAAAAGAGCCACAACAATAAAGGAAAACATGAAAAAAACAAAAACCTTTGTTCCTCTTCACAGTCTACGTAACACTATACAGTATGTTCACGGACATCCTGTCAGCCTGAACAGATATTTTTGTCAACATCACATCTGATGCTTTCCTTGTGATGCTTGAGGAGAGATCTCCTTGCATGGTGCACACAGCAGCCATAGCAAACACATTGTAAAGGTGAAGGTAATGGAGAGGAAAGTAAATGTAAAAATGATCAACTCTGCATCGGAACTAAGGAGATGACAGGATGGCCTTGATTATACAACAGTAAATTGATTTGTTCTAACTACAGTGGTCAAGGTCTGAATCCAACCCATGGCCCTTTAAAGGGATAGTTCAACATATTGGCAAATTGGCCCATTGCCATAATCCCTACAGTTTTAGGAGTAGGTTTGCTATCTTTAATTGTCAGTGCAAGCTATTTTTAGAACGGTGGAGCAGAGCCGTGAGCTGCTCAGAGGTACACTATAGAGGCTCATGGGATTTCTTGGTTTCCCTCAACAAACTCATCAAATACACAATCCAACAACTCCAAAACACTCTGGTGGACAAGTTGTGACCTGCACATTCACCACGCTATGAGATCATAACAGAACGTTACGAGACGGAGTTGTTTTAGAGGTACAGTATATTAATGCGAAACAGCTGATGCGCCTTCCTGTCAGATTTTCGGCCAGCAGTCTTTGAATTTGCCTCAAAACAACTGTGTGGTTTTTTGACAGAGCCAGCTGAAACATCTAATATATGACACTAGGCCATTTGTAAATACAGGTTTATAGTAATCTTGTGCTTGGTGTAAATCTCAACTTCTAAATCTATTGAATACACTACTAACCATAGTGCAGAAAAAATACAAGTGTGAAGTACTGTACAGTATCTGGCGATTTTAGTTCTTGTTTGGATAATTTATTCACAGTAGTAACACTGTTTACTGTGTTTACTTTTTTTTCCGACACAAAAGTTCTGGTTTCAATTCCCTTGATTCTGTGTGGGGTTTGAATGTTCTACCTGTGCCTGCCTGCTCCTATAGTCCAGACATGCACTTTTGGATAAAATATAAATCATTCATAGGTGTAAATATGAGTTTGTGAGGTTTTTTGTCTCTATATGTCAGTGATAGACTAGTCCAAGCCAGTTTGCTGTTCGAAGTGTGGATGGTGCAAAGGGCTTGTGTGGTGTTAAGAGGGGGGATCTGTTAAATATAAGTGGTCTTACCTCATCTTTTGCATGGAATACAAAGTTGTTCCCGTCATTAATTCTGTTGCAAAGAGAATCAAGACAGACAATTAATCTACAGTCCTTTAAAATTATGAGTCTAACTTTGTCAAATTTTCTCTTCTTTTTTCTTTAGATTCTAACTTCATATTTTAAGTTGTAATAAAATGTGCTTGGAAAATTACTATTTACTCATTTACAACAAATAGTTCTTACTTGAGAATGAAAACATTTTTCTTCTTTTTGTATCCCAGTGACGGATCAAACGTGCAGTTACTTAGGTCAACAGAAGCCTCTCCATTGTATGTGACTGTTAGATTCCTGGCGTCCTTGTAGAAGGTCAGCATTCCCTCTTTCAGCACACAGTATACATTCACCCAGGACTTACTGTGAAATCAAAGGTGCACAATAAGTGGAAGTTGAAGGCCTTTTCTTTTAAAACAAATCAAGTGTCTTTTAAAAATTGTTTTCTCTCTTGTCTTACATAAGTACTTATAGGCTATGACACATTCATTACAAAGGTGCAAGAGCAAACATAACCATGGCAGAGATAGATTAGGTTGACAGATTAACTTGAAATGCAAATGAAAATGCAATTTATACAACTGACTAGTTTCGTTTGTAAAACAGTGAGCTGAACGATCTCTATACCTAATATAATCAAATGCATAAATCCTGGGTGATGGTGGCTGAATTGTCTACAGTTTGATTTGTGTAGCCTACATGGTAGCTAATGTTGCTAATGTGGCTAATATGTTGCTAATGTTGGTCAGTGGTGTTTACCATTATGAAATATCTTATTCAGAACCCCAGCTTTGTGGTTGCTGTCTTTACTAATTCATTGTCATAAACCCCACCATTGATTTTGGTTGTGTATTTCAACAGTGCAGTCATTCTGTTTAAGGGCTCATAACCCTAAACAACCTGCGTTTAGCCTCTGAACAGCACAACACAATGCCCAAGAGATCTTAACATGCACTTGGTATCTGTATACACAATACTGTGGTAGAAGACTAAGACTAAATCTACTTTGAGTGGTAACATCCAATAATCCAAGGATGAAGGAAAGATGCTAACGTTAGCAGCATCCAGATTTGACTTCCAGGGGTAAATGCTGCTATGAACACTTTATTCGTTTAACATAATTTCTCAAACTACTGCATGTGGTTCATTATATGCGTTTTTCCCAATGTGGTAAGTTGACTGAGTAGTTGCTAACAAGTTTACCACATTTTCTATATCTTGGCTATTGTGGTCTTGTAAAAGCTTTTAAAAAAAAGATGCCACCCTCCAAACTCTTTACATGCTGGGTACAACTTATGTCAGAGTTGCATGCTCATCAACAGTCTACTGTGTGATTGGCCACTGATGGCTGTACCTGTTGGGGCTCCTCTGCTGAGCCTCTAGGTCAGTGCTGGTGGCCTTCTTGCGATAGAGGAAACCTTCGTTTTGGGCAGTGTGTGAGGGTGGCTGGGGTGTCGTCGGGGCTCCAGTTGCCGGGGCAGAGCGAGAGCGTCGTGTCTCCTCTGGCTCTTTAGGGCGGGGCCTCCTCCTTGGTTTCGGACGGTCCCGGGCGCGAGGACGTCCATCAAAACGAGTCACCGGTGCTGAGAGGCTGCTGGAAGGCCGGTAGGGCTCTCCCCGTGCCTGAGACAGAACAGTGAAACAAGAATGGGACAAAGACACAGAAAATATGGAACATACCAAACTGCAAGTAACTGCAACTCACATGTGCTGCCTCTCTCTCCTGGACCTGTTCTACAATCTCTGCCATGGTGGATCTCTTCTCCCTGCAATGACAACAACAATGAGTCACCCAAACAGCAAACAAAATAATTATGCATCCTTAGGAAAATCATTAGGATGAGACGAGACAGTGCTGACTGGGCATTAAGTGTGAAGATCATTTGAATTTCACAGTCACCTACCCTGAGCGTTTGTCAGAGCCCTCCTTGATGGAGCCCTCCAGGTCACTTGAGTCTTGTCTCTGCAGCCTCTGCTTGCCGCTGCCCTCCTGCTCGCTGGATGATTGCCTTTCCAAACGCCTCCGGTAGCGCTCCTGTCGCACGATCATCGGCAGCTCGTTCAGCCTGGCCTGGATCTCCTGCTCGCTGGAGGTCTGCCTGCCCAGCTTGTACTCCCTCTCTCGCCTCAGATGATCCATTTGAGGGTCGGAGCGGCTGCCACGGGGATCCCTTTGGAGGCGGCCGTGGAGGAGCTCCAGTCCGGACTCTGGCCCCACCATATCGGCCATTGGGATGTCCCCATACTGTTCTCGCTGCACTCTGCTGGCTTCTAGGAGGGGGTTCACAGCCTTGTGGATGTGGTTGATCCTGGGCTGCATGAAGTCAGCTTTAAGGTGCTGCCACGCATATGCCATTTTAGGGTCCATGATGCCACCGCTCTGAGCTAGGTAACCGGAACTGCCCAGACTTCCACTGCTGTAGTGATTTTGTGCCAGAAGGCCTGAGCTACCTAATCCCCCAGGGCTCTGATAATTCTGCGCTAAGTATCCAGAACTCCCCATATTAGGCTGCTGTGCCAAATATCCTGTACTCCCTAAATTAGGCTGTTGTCCCAGATATCCAGGACTTCCAACATTTTGTGGTTGGGCCAAATATCCAGAACTGCCCATATTCTGTTGAGGGAGAAAGCCAGGGCTTCCCATACCTCCACCGCTTGGCTGTTGAGCCAGGTTTCCAGAACTTCCTAATCTGCCAGTGGTGTAATGGTTCTGCATGCCACTCGCACACCCAGCGGTCAGTCCAAAGTAGCCAGAGCTTTCTGCACTGCCAACAGTTCGATTGTTTATCCCAAGGTAAGTAGAAGTGTCTACTCCAGCGCTCTGGGAGGTCAGCGCTGAGAAACCAGAGTCACTCCCCCCTCCAGCTGCCTGGTGGTTCATTCCAAGGTACGGCGAGGTCACCAACTTCGGACTGCACTGCTGCTCCAATCCGTGGTAGCCCGATCCGTTTAAAACTGGGTTGTAGCTTGATAGTGTTGAGGCCAATCTCTGGGTTGCAGGGGTGGCACCTAGATCCAGACTGGTCTGTAGGGGTTTGGGTTCTAGATGCGCCTGTACTGTTTGCCTCAAGAAAGATGAGGTAGCACTGGTTGAGGGAACGTTCGGAGTCAGACAGGATAATGGGAACATCCTTCGGCTGGAGAGTGGGGTCGTCTTTTTCTCCTCCTCTTTTTTCTTCTCAGCCTAAAAGAAAGAGTTTAAATAAATAATAGCATGACACAAACAGAAATCAAAGGCGGGCGGATCCAATAGAACCGAGGTTTTAACGAGTTTTCAGGACTTTTTGTTTTCCTGGCTTCTAAACAACGCCGCATGTGAAGCAGAAGCGGTGAAGATACGCCACATGAAGCATGCGTCATGAGACAGATTTAAGCCCACTCACCCATAACTACTGAGCAAACACAACACGCCAAGGTCACTTTTTTTTCAGTAGCAGCATTAAACTGTGACTCCAGCAAACTGATTAAACATTTATCTACAGTCGGGCTTACTGCGGAGAGCTGGCGGAGGGAGCTGAAGCGCTCTTTCCAGGTTACAGCAGCCTTGCGGAAGGCCTCGTGGCGGAGGATGAGCTGCTCAGCCTCATCTGTTTGGGCCTGGGCCGCTCCTCCCTCTGGCTCCCTGGAGGTGATCAGCGGCTCCTTGGCTTTCAGCCAGGCTTCAGCCTTCACCGTCTCCTGGGCAAACTGGAACTTTTCCTGCTCTGGAGGTGACAGCAGACCCAACAGCATTTTAACGCACACACCAACAGAAGCAGTTGAGTACATGCTTGTGCGTTTATCATGTGATGTTTTACTGTATGTGTTGGATGGCAGCCTGGATGTTTATCTTATCGCCCAATTCATGTTCAGAGAGAGTGCGTTACAACAAGAACAATAAGATTCATGCATGATTCATGATACATTAACTGCACATAACAGGATGAAGGGGAGGAAGTGTTTGAGTCCATTTAACTTTTACATTGTTACATTGCGTTGTGTTAACATGCAGACATCTAGTGTGTTACTCACTGCGCTGTAGCCTCTCCTGGTGTTTGTCCCATTTTTCAACAAGGTCCTTCTGCTTAGTCAGAAGACTGTCCAGCTTCTCCTTGATCTGTGGTGACAGACACATCACAGTCAGGACCACTGCATCTTAGTGAGGTACATGTTTTTATTTGATAGACCGTGTTGTACAGCTCCTCAGCCTGACCTCCTCGGACGCAGGGTTGCCCGCAGCTATCAGGATCTTGCCGAGATCGGCACACTGCTGTATGGTCTTGCTGCGGCCGTCGATTTTGGCTTTCAGCTCTTGATGTTGTTTCATCATCCCCTCCAATGCCAGCAAATCCCTGAGGAAGGATGGATCAGGTTGTCCAGATTAGTTAAGTAATGAACAGTTTTAAAGGGCCCCTACACTTGCAGAGTCTAAAATGTTCCACAAATATCAGTTTACATACTGCAGCGCAACAATAAATTCAACCTGGTAGTCCAGTAATTTTAAGCCAAAAAGGGGTCAACGTTGAACAAATTACAACAGAAGCAAGCTCAACTGATTTTATATCGTCAACATGTCCCAAATTAGGGGAAAAAAGCCCTGAAGAATGACCAAAATATAGCCCATTCATATGCCTATTTATTATTTTTCTCACATGAACAGGGTAAAATCTTTAGCCTTCAGATATCTCCATGAAAATTACTGAGTTGATTACTTACATTAAGACAAATAAAAAATGTATTACAAATTTTTAAAAAATTCTTTGTTAACATGGGCAAATTTGCATAAATTTGCATAAAGTCCACCTCTTGACAGCACATGTATAAAGGTGCTGTTGTGGTACCAGCACGAAAATTGGAATGAGTTGACTTGGTCAACTGACAAGAAACCACTTTAAATTTCAAGATGACTGCAATTTTTCAAGAATCCGTTGCTGCGGGAAGCACTGACTGGTTTTACATGGTAGCCTAAGCGTCCTACCTCATTAAAGCTACAGTTGGTAAGCTGACCAAAGTGAAAGTAAACTCCGTGACTTGGTCCGAAATTTCAAGACAATACACCGGTTCCTTTATGAACCTCTGGAGTCAACTCATATCAATTTTCCTTGCTGGTACCACCACAGCACCTTTATGTATGTGCAGTCAAAACAGTGGAATTTATGCACCTATGCAAATTTGCTCATGTTAACAAAGAATTTCAAAAAACTTGTAATACATTTTTTGTTTGTCTTAATGTAAGTAATCAACTCAGTAATTTTCATGGCGATATCTAAAGGTTAAAAATATTACCCTATTCAAAAAATAATAGGTGTATGAATGCGCTATATTTTGGTGTTTTTCCAAACTTTCCCCTAATGGAATTTTTCTGGGCTTTTTTTCCCTCACTCAGGTCATGTTGAGGATACAAAATCAGTTGAGTTTGTTTCTGTTGCAATTTGTTCAACCTTTTTCATAAAATGACTGGACGACGGGGAGTAATTCTGACATGGTAAGCCCACCAATGCCCAAAGAAAAAAGAGCAAAACAATTCTTACCTGGGCTCATCCCATCCTATCTGACCCATGATCCCTTCCATCCACATCAGGTTCTCACGCACCACGGAGAAGAACTGCACCTTGTCGGTTACCGAGGTGACCTGGATGCGACTGGCCTCGCAGGAGCCCAGCAGCTCCTTCCACGCCTCCATCACTTCCTGCTCTTTGATCATGATGCCCTCAGCCTTCTCACCAGCATAGATGGTCCTCAGCTGGGCGGCGTTCTCCTGCAGCTGCCTCACCTACACCCACACAGGATGAGAGGAGACGGTGGCTTTATCGCAACTTAGTGGAGGAAGGGTTAGACTAAGCTGTTTCTGACTGTTGGTGAGACAGAACAAGCTCTTTAAAATACACACAAGCCAAGGGACTGGGTCAGGCCCAGTTTATTTAACAGGGAAAGCGCTCAATACATATATTGTGCCAGATTTATTTATACGCTAATTTTCATCTGCAGTCCCTGGGCATAGACAACGGTAAACAAGATGAGAGCAAGTCGGGCATTAGTAAAAACGTCTAGAAACAGTTACATCCATACATGGAATTGTCAAAATATGAGATTTCACACAGAATATTTGAAAAAAAATATATCCTTGTCTATCATACAGTATATTCACAATCATACATGCATACAGGCCAGGCGCATCCACACCCACACACAAACACACCCAATGCCACTTCACAAATACATAATAGAGATTCTAATTCAATTGGTGCAGGACTGTTTTTTCTTTCAGTCACTTTTTAATACCAGCTTTAAAGCTGCTCAGTGTTACTGTATGCACTCTCTGATACTGTTTGGCAAGGTGTTCCACTGTTCTGCTGCTTTAACTGAGAAGGCTGTCCTGGCAAATTTTGTTGATTGAGATTGTACATAGCAGTCTCTTCTTGTGGTAGATCTTGTAGATCTTGTGCCACTTTTAGAATAATGAACCATTTCTTTGAGTGGTAGTGATGTGAGGCAGTGGAGAACCTTACAGAGTAAACAGACATTAAATATAACATTTTCAAAGGTCAGTGAATTCAACTTTTGGATGATGTTACAATGGTGATAGCAGTTTTCCCCCAGTACCTTTAAAGGGATAGTTCAACATTTTGGCAAATTGGAACCATTGCCATAATCCCTATAGTCACAGCAGTATAGGTTTGTTTCCTTTATTTGCCGGTGCAAGCTATTTTTAGAACGGCAGAGCAGAGCTGCAAGCTGCTCAGAGTTACGCTACGGAGGCTAATGGGATTTCTTGGTTTCCCTCATCAAACTCATCAAATACACAATCCAACAACTCCAAAACGCTCTGGTGGACAAGTTGTGACCTGCACATTCACCACGCTATGAGATAATAACAGAATGTTACGAGACAGAGTTGTTTTAGAGGTAAATTCATACAAAACCGCTGATGCACATTGCCTTCAGGGACAGTTTTTCGTAGCTCTGAGCAACTTGCGGCTCTGCTCTGCCATTCTAAAAACAGCTTGCACCGACAATTAAAGGAAACAAACCTACTGCTATAGGGATTATGGCAATGGGCCAGTTTGCCAAAATGTTGAACTACCCGTATAAGGTCTGTTTGTTTCTGAGTTAATGAAGTGGCTGTACAGTTGTACTTCTTGCAGTTGTACAGTTTTCTGTCAAAAGTACGTCTTGTGAAATTCAAATGCAGTTAGTGAGTTCACTGTGTGACTGATGGGTTTGGAGAAAAGTCTCATCACTTACCTGTGCAACTAGCAGTTGAAGGGCATGCTCAAAGGAGTGCATGAGTCTCTGCAGGGTGGCTGGATTGGTGATGTTGGCTTGGCACGCCCTCACCTCTGGCAGCTGCTTCATTTTCCCTGCGATCTGAGCCAAGACCTACAAGACAGGACAACATCCTCATGATGAGAGCTTTAAAAATAGAAGCTGCATATCACAGGGCCAGACAGTCCACCTCAGAAACGGCGATGAAGAACACCACCACACCACACCTGAGTCAGACACCGATAGTCATCACGACCCGTTACCTCTTTGCAGTCGGTGAAGAACTTGTGCAGCTGGTGCGACGCCGCCAGCATCTGCCTGCGGGTCTCCATGAGCTCCAGGAGGTCGGCCCAGGACTCGTTCAGCCCGTCCTTCCACTCGGCGATGGTGGCGGCGTCCGAGTGGCCGCAGTCGATCATCTCGTTCACCATCTTGTTCACCTGCTCCATGCGCTGCTGGCCGATGTTGTTGGTTTCTGAGGCAAACTTGGTGAACCGGTCCTCCAGCACCTGAAACACATAAACTACACAACACTACAGGGACTGGACACGACGACGTCAACTCGTCTGGTTCAACGGCCTGAAGTAAATATCACCTTTAATGTTATTTCAGATGATAGGAGATTTTACATTATTGTATTTTATCTGTGATTCTCCGTGCTGTGTCTGGGGCCCATCAAAGCCCATTCAACCTACAGAATATTAGCAGATGCTACAAATTACCGATGTCCCCTGAATGCTTCATATGCAGACAATCAGAAGATACAGATATAGTACAGTATTTCCCTCTATCTCAGCATTCAATTTAGAATTTGTTTTCATAACTGCAATACACATTTGTCATAACCCAATACACCAGATGCATGTTATTTTACTACAGTATGGCCCTTTGTCTCCCCATCTTCATCATCTGCCTCCTCATCCCTCCCTGCCTCTGTTCCTCTGTCTGAATCTATATCCTCATTTTTACCCCTCACATTCATTTCCCTGTTTCTATCATTGCCAAAAATGTGACACATGAAAGGCCATCTTGGGCCCCGAGCATTTGCTTAACCACCTCTCCTGTGTAGGCCAGGTAAAATACTGCCATATCAGGTCATCAGAGGTAGCTCCAGCTAACCTCAATGCACGGAAATTACTCAAAACCCACTGAATGTTCCATGAACTGTGTACGTGCTTGGGCTTGGTTTCCATGTCAACATGACAGTTATCCTGAATTTTCCATGTACCACGCTCAGGTGATCATTCACATGTCACAGGTAAAAGTCAATCTGCTGGAACAGCAGTATCATTGATAAACAAGTTGAATACAGTAAACCGCTGTGTTGTTACAGTTGTTGGTTGTGTCTGGTGTTTGTCAGTTAGCTACTGTCTGGTGAACAGTGTCACTGTGAACTGACCGGGTCACCACTATGTTGCATGTAACTTTTAATTCTAAAGATACAGAGACATTCTTAGTATTTCCTCATGCAAATTTACAGACTGTGTCGTGTATGTACAGAGGCGTGCAAAAGATGGGACACCCCTTTTCAAAATTTCTGTTAATGTTAACAGTTTGGAAGATAGATATATACTATATATAATCTCCAAAATACATAAACTTAAACAAGAAACAATATTGCAATATTTTAAGCAATATCAGTGTATTATTTTAGTTTTCTAGGAAACAAAGCAGCAGCCTGCAAAAGAATGGGAAACCCAGGAGACTGGAGCTTTCAGATAACTCTCTCTGACACCGTTGTTGCAGGGCCTTTTCCTTTTCTGTCATTTGTAAAATGTAAAATGAAAAACTATATAGTTTAAAATGTAAAGGGAATGTGTCATCTGTGACTTATACCTTTTGGAGATCATTTCATCTTCCACTTGCTAAACTGTTCATATTATCAAAAATTTTGACCAGAGGCGCCCAAACTTTTGCAATAGAGTAAACAATAAAAATGGTTCAGAAATAAAATTTAAAAAAAATATTGAAAACTCTGCTTGATTGTCTGTACTTTTACAGTGTAGTAAATCGCTGCAATCATCGTTTAATAATTTGACTCTAGTCCTGAGGGTTTCAGTCTCTGTCTTGCGGTGAGAGTGGTGCATCAGCTTAATGGAGCGTGCAGGGACTGACCGTGACATCCTCCAGGTCTTGGCCCAGGTCGGTGGAACTGGCCACGGCCTCGCGCTCCGTGATCCACTTCTCCAGCTCCTCCACCTCCTTGTTGAGCTGGTAGAGCCAGTACTGCTGCTCCAGCTTCGTCTTCCTGTGCTCCACCATGTCTTTCAGAGACACATACAGCCGGTCTATGTGGGACTGCTGCTTGGTGATGTGCTCACTAGTAACAAACAAAAGCAAGCAAGATCATTAATGACAGATCATAGGAAATTAGAAAGGTGCATGTGTGGTTGAGGCTCATGCTGTACCTGTCTGGGTGTCCCAGCTCCAGTAGACGCTGGCATTGCTGGGACAACATGCCGACCGTCTCTGCATACGTCTCCACTGTTTGCTCCAGAGCCAGATGTGCCTTCAGGAGCTGCAGGGTGCTTGACTCATCCTGAAACACACCAGTATACAAAGTCAGGATGTGATGAGATGATGTAAGAGGCATTTGCTGAGGTTTCATCATGTCACCAGACACCGGCTCTGTCCGTACCGTGCCTTTCTCCTCGCTGGCCAGGTGGAGCTTCTGCCCCGACAGCCACGACTCAACTTTGGCTGCCTCGTTGTAGTACTGCTGAGACTGCAGGGTGGCGTCCAGCATCACGGACCTCCTCTCTGCCTCCAGCTGCAAAACCTCCCACAGCTGACGCACGTGCCCCGCCCCCTCACGTACAAACTCCACCTCCGGAGTCCTCAGAGATGCGATGATCCCCGCCCGGTCCAGAACCTCCTCGACGCGGGCCCGCCGCCCCGTCAGCTCCCTCTGGAGAGTCTAGAAGGACCAACCGGAAGTGAGTTCTCCAACCTTGAGGTGAGGTGGCCATGCAGAGCTGTTGCTAGGAATTCTGGGGCCCCTGAACAAATACTAAAGTGGGCCCCTACCCCCTAACTTTTCCACTGTTTTTTCTTAGACTACGTATGTATTATCATTTTTTATTCAGCCTACTATGTTTTGATGCTAATACAGCATTACTATGAGTATTAGTCAGGGTCTCATGCAGAATAAATCGGTCATACAAAGATCAGACAACTGGGTTTTTTTGTGGGCCCTACTGGGCGCTGGGCCCCCTTTCTCCCCTATACAACGGCCCTGTGGCCATGACCAAACATTATCTCTGACACTTACCTGGTTCTTTTTGACATGCTGCTGCACACTCGGGAGGTTGTTCCCATAATCCTTACAGGAGGCCACAGGAAGCCTCTCCTGAATCCACAGCTATCAAATAACCAAAGTCAGGTCAATAGGAAAACATGTAGGCCATGTGAAGACTCAAATCACTCATTCTTACAATACATGGAACATGAGACCATGTTCTAGTGACTCTTGGTCATGTTACTATAAGAAACTGTGTGTATATGGAAGAGAGAATACATGAAAGGGAAGAACAGGGTCACTCACTATCTCATCCTCCAGGTCCTGGGCGACTTGGTGCATCTCTTTGGAAGCCAGCAGGATGCGGCGTCTCTCCTTCAGGGGCTCAATGAGGCGGACGATGCGCGTCTCTACCATGCCTGACTGCTCGCCGCCTTCCCTGTCACCTGCCATCAATCCTCGCTGGGGTAGACAGACCCCCTGCAAGCTCCCCAGCTCTCCCACATCCTTGTAAAAGTCCCCAATCTGAGATTCCATAGCCTGCGCCAAGGGAAGGGGAAGGTCATGTTACAGGCATGGACAAAGGCATATATCAGCTTTCTCCTATCAGAACATTTCAGGGTTATGTAACGGGCTGCCTCACTTCAAGCAAAAAAAAAAAAGCATATGATGCATTTTTTTAATACCACTGAACCTTGTGTTTAAGAACATGCCACAACAGCAACCTCCATGGACACATGTCAGAGCTGGTAAAATTATATAAACCACAATGAGCTGAATGGTACAGTTAGTCAAAAACATTAGCTTCATCACTGCCGATCAGAGATAAACATTTATTTATCATGTGCTGCAGAAAGAGAACTCTCATTGGCTGAAATAAATGTCAGAGGGTGGAGTCAAATAAGCAGAACACTGTTAATGGCAAAACTGAGGCCTTGTGGTAAGAAGTGCCAACTGAGTACACACTCATTCCTTATTGGTGATGGAATATATTTCGTTTTTGGAGTTTTTTTTTGATAAAACATCTCATTATTAGCAGCACTGCTGAAGCCCAGGGAAAAATATAATAGTGGCTAAAAATATAGCTTAGTCACCTTTAAGGACAATTCCGACAATTCAACCTGGGGCTATAGTTTCCAAACATTTTAGGTCTAAAAGAATGAATCGGAGGATTTTCCTGTTCTGCAGTAGCTCTGTCTGTCCCTGCATCGCCATGGCAGCGTATAATGGGAGCGGACGGTAGGCTGTTTACATCCCACAAAATTGCATTTTTTTTTCACCATGTCAGATGGCTATTTAAACATACACGAGGAGATTGTTTACATGTTTGTAAACGGAGCTATAATACAAAGTCTCGCGTGATCTTGCGAAATCTGGCACAACAGTAAAGTTGACTGTCTCAGTATATTTACAGATCGTCTGAAGCTCCTGTTTGTTTTATCAACAACGGAACATCAACTCAGAGCCATGTTGTCTTTGTAGCAGTCAGAGTAAGTCTAGATATTGTTTGTTCTACCTGAAAACATACTGAGCGTGCCAAGTGACTTTCGCGCGAGACTTTGTATTACAGCTCAGGCTTTTCTTGAAGTAAACAAACCTCTCAGTGTATGTTTGAAGCCATCTGATGTTGTCTGTGGAAAACAACTGTGGTTTTGTGGGATGTAAACAGCCTAAACAGCCTAAGATCTGTCCGCTCCCATTATACGCTGCTGTGGTGATGTGGGGACAGACAGAACTACTGCATAGGAGACATTAAAAAGACAATCTTCAGATTCATTCTTTTAGACCTAAAATATTAGTAAACTAAAGCCCAAGTTGAACTTTCCTGCAACTGAAACCACACTAAGTTTGTAGTTCATTAGCTATAAAAACATTAAAACAGAGCCATTCTTTTTTATTATGACCCAGTTTTTCCTTCAGATTCAAGACTATTTGCTTTCACAAATCTTTTTTGATGAAAAGCTAAATAAATCTGGTCCTTACTTGGGCAACTTTATCATATTCTTGTGGCTCTGTATAGTCCTGGTTCTACAGTCCAAATCTGGCCCATATACAGCATGACTGTATATGCTGTATACACATATCTAGACCAGTTCTGGTGCCCATACAAGAACACACTGCATCTTCTCAGTCAACACTGGAGGATAACTGCTGGAATCTATCCAGATGTGTGAGTATATGGGACAGACTGGGGCAGGCAGGACCCAGGCAGATGTTTTATTCTGCTGTCAGTCACATGCCCATACAGTAATGTACAATGAATGTATTATAAAATAACAGAAAACTACAAATAATTAGAAAAAGAAAGATCATGGATATAAAATGGGAACAATTTAAAACAGGTTGATAACATTATGATAAATAACAGTTACAGGTAAACAGCTGACATTGTGAAAGAGGCCAAGGATGTGTAGAGGTCAGACAGTGACCAATCAGTGGTTGTAACTCGAAATAATAAAATGCTCTCCTCAGAGTGACCCTGGAGACTTGCCTGGAATTTCTGGAGCTGCTCATTGAAGGTGGGCAGGTGGTGTGCTTGCTCAAGCTGGGGGGGCTGCTGCTCCAGGTGGGAGAGCTGGTTGTCTAGGTCCGAATAGCTCTTCACTGCCGGCTCGGCCTTGTTGTTCTCAAAGAGCTGGCGGGCCTTGGCCTTGGTGGTGGTCTCCAGGTCGGACCAGCACTCCCGGATCTCCTCCAGCTTCTGCTGAATGACCGGACGTAGCTCCGGCTTCTCCTGGATCAGCTCCTGACCCTCCTGATGTGACAGCGACAGAAGAAACCCACTGTTATAAACCAGTGACAATCAAAAACAGTTTACTGTGCGTCAGTTAAACCTCTCCTCTTTAATCACTGCATGTTCGATGGTCATTTCCTGGCTCAGTCTTCTCCTCTCCGCTCCCTTTAAAGTCAGCTCTTGCTTCGGGGATGTTCTTATGCTCTGAGATAATTGTTGCCTCAGAAACCTGCACAACCACAGCACAGAAACTGCCTGCCACCATTTTTTTTTTTTTTAGCACAAATTAGGTTAGATTTTTATTTGTGAAATCACATTTATTCATTATGAGTCCATTTTCAGACAGCTGGTGACCTTGTGTGGCTTGTGTTTATCAAACAGACTTGGCACATAGAGAGAAGACTGCAAGCAAGATACATCAACACACGACCCCCCATTCTACACTCTTAGAAATAAAAGGGCTCTGTAGAACCATATAAGGTTATTCGGCTTGTCCTCGTAGGATAACCCTTTTTGGCTCCAGGTAGAACCTTTAAAGGTAGAACCCTCCAAAAGGGTAGAACCCAACTTAAAGGGTTAGGGGCCGTGTCCTCCAGACGCGTTTTCAGCGCTCTGGGCGTCTACTTTCGATTCAAACCCTAATGAGTACCTTGGCAGTAAAATGCCCTCTGCGCTTGCTTCTTTTTGTTGCGGCGCTCAGAGCGCTTCGAGTTGAAATCTGTTCAACTTTTAGAACAGCGCAGTGCTTGTCAATGTCACTTTTCCCCGCACTGACCAATCAAAATCAAGAAGGGGCGGAACATACGTTACCAACAGCAACACAACCAGAGATGTGGCTCGGTTTATATCATGACCCACACTTGTATTGAAGGTAGGCTGACCTCAGGGTCCATGTCAAAAGCTGCCGCTAATGCTATTGTGTATTTCTGACACTCGTTATAGTGTTTACATTAAACAAGGCAGGAACAAGTTAGTGTCGGAGGACTCGTTTTGAAACGTAGCAACAGTGGCATTCTAACGAGGGAGAGAGAGAGAGCGCTAAGCACTGGGAAAGCAGCGCTGAGAGCGCTGTCAGCACTGAAAGCGCGTCTGGTGGACACAGCCCCTTATACCGATAACCCAACAAAAAGGGATAAATCTAGAACCCAACACATAAAGGGTTCTACCTAGAACCATCTGTGAAAGGTTACACCTAGAACCTCAATGAGAGGTTCTACAAAAATCTCTTTTATGGCGTATTGGTTTCACCTACTGTAGAAGCCTTACTGGGGGTTTCATCCAGAAAATGACCGACTTCTTATGGTTTCATCTAATCTACACATGGAGTTCCACCAAGAACCTTTTACTGGAACCCTTAGTGTTACCAAGAACCCTTGAAAAACCGTTTCTTTGGGGAAAGGGTTTTTAAGGGTTCCCTGGATCAAAAATGGTTCTTACTGGAACCCTTAGTGTTACCAAGAACCCTCGAAAAACATTTTCTTTGGGGAAAGGGTTTTTCAGAAGCAAATGGTTCCAGGTAGAACCTCAGCCCTTGTAGAAGAACACTTTTGGAACCCTTATTTCTAAGATTGTACAGCATGGACCTGTGAATCTCGTGTTTATGCATTATTTCAGATGTGTTCGGGAAAACAAGTGTCTAAATTCAGTGTTGTCCCCGACCCCCATAATAGCCCGGGACGACACAGCCGCTCACTGCCAAGGCTCAGAGTCCCCTGCCTGGCCTGCAGAGAGGCAGGTGGATGGAGCAAAGTTTTGGCCTCGGGCTGACCCAAAAATCCTGCGTGGTAAGTCCAATAAAGCCTCAGTCTGTCCTCTCTGCCTGTGCTCCTCTGCTCCCCCTCTTCCCTTCCCCTAAATCTCAGGCTTTGTTCATGACGTGATCTGGATGAGGAGATGTGGTGAGATCAAAGCTGGTGGCATTTCCCCTTTTGTGTCAATGAAGCTCTTCCCTGAAATAGATTATTACCAGTCTCCTCCCAAACCTCGACCGTGTAAAAAGGTGTTTTCCTTCTCTCACAGGATTGTGGATTTTTTTTTTTTTTGCACCAGGTCCACAAAAGCTCGTTTACAGCACTGGGACTTAAAAGCTTCTGATAATGTTGTTGATTATTTAATTTTTTTTTTATGTTTTAAGAAGCACGTTCTTCTGCTATTTATGATAGTGGCTGATGTATTTATTATTTACTCAGCTTGTATTGTAATAACAACTGTGCCCATGATGGATATTATCTTCCAAATGCCGCTTCTTTCCTTTATCTTTCACAGAGAGCCGGACCTATATCCTACAGCTTTCATAATGCAGTGCTGCATTCCTCCTCTTGGCACAGGCTCACTGCTTAACTGCTGCTAGTGCTCACTCTCTCACACCCCCGCCCCCTCCTCCCCATCTCTCTCTCTCTCTCTCTCTCTCCCATCCTTCCTGAGCCTCCCTCTCCCTCTCATAATGCAGAGCCAGCAGAAAGCAGGTCTCTCACTCTGCTCTCTCTTGGCTTTACTGACACACAGAGTGAAGCAGAGGGAGAAGAAATCAGAGAGGGGGTGGAGAGAGGAGAGTAAAAAGGAAGAGAGAGGAAGGAGGGAGGGAGGAATAAGAATCAAAGGTTTGTGGAACAGGAACAAGGCTGCGGGTGTGTGCGGGTGCCGTGCTACACCCTGGGCACAGTTGGATCCAAAGGGCATCTGCGAAAGTAAAAATTTTCAGACAGTCATGGCTGACTTAGTGTGATATTTTAATGGCCGCCACCACACGTGATTCATGTTATGATGGCAGCGTGGTTTTTGCCAAATTCTGCAGGGTCTCGCGTAATGCTGATGCAGCATAGTGTACTAGTGGGTGGTGTTACAGTTTCTCTCAGTGGCTTTGATGCAGTTCTCACATCAGAAACATCACAACTCTTAACGCAGCTCTCAGAACTGCTAATGCATTTGGCTAAAACCCCTAAAACAATCAGAACCTAACCTGCAAAGCCAATCCCAATCCCAATCCCAATACTGTTGTCCAAATGTGTATTATGGACACACATCACCTTGTTGTAGTCCAAATGTGTATTTATTATGTATGTATTTATGGACAGTTAGTATGTGTTTCATTATTTCATTCCATTGTTGTTCTTTTTAAAGGTTTCCTTGTACAAACTGGCAAAGGGACAATCGATGAAAACTAGCTTTTTAAGATAATTAAATTGCATTTAGGGGTCTTTTATACAATGTTTATTAATGTGCATTGTCCCTTTCAAATAAACTAAACTGAAACTGAATCAGTCATGTCAACATTGTCACCAATGAATGAAACCCTGTCACGAGAGCCTCAAGACTCAGACACCAGGATGTTTTTATACAGACCTGACCGACCTTAGAAAACAGAGAACAGCACAAAAATAGAAAATGAAATAATATTCAGACACAAATGTGTGATGGAGTTACAACATAGCATTTTGGGAAAATAACCACATTCTATCAGCCTCCTGCAGCATCTCTGTATGGAAATATGTGAGGCTATAGAAGACAGAAGAGCCGTAGATTTAAAACAGTGTTTGACATTTGAATCAAATGATTGATTTTGGTTGATTTTGATGTTTTTATTGTGAGATATTTTCAGTGCAGTATTTAATTTCGCAGCAGATTTGCGGTACAGTACATTCGCTTTTTGATTTGTGTGTATAGTCTTGGAAAAAATGAGACCTGGATGAGAAAATGTATTATTATCTAATTTGTGAATGAATTCTTTGTAACAAGGGAGTAGATAATATAAGTTTGCTTCTTTCTGCCCCCTTTCATTCAAGAGTATTGTCATTTTTACGAGTTTTATTTTCATTTTTTTGGTTTTTATGCTTGATCAATGAAATAAATAAACTAAACTAAACTAAAACATGTAAGAACATTGCAAATTAGCTGTTATCTGTTAATTCAAAAAATAAACCATGACTGGAAAACTAATGAAAGCAAAATGATAAACAAATATGCATCAGAGGATAGCCACCATAGAACAAATCAAAATGTCTATATTGACACAGTATGTGTATATGTGTATGCTGGCCTTGCTCTTTTATACATATGAAGAATGATTGAAAACACTAGTGGACTGTAGGACTGTATCAAAGAGTGAGACGTCTGTTATTCTGTCTGATGAAGGTACACATTGATTTCATGAGTTGTGAGTCAGATGAGAAACATATCAACACAATGAGAAAATGTCTTTAGTGAAACATGTTTGAATGACAAATGCTGATGTGTGTGAAGAAAAGATGAACTGATCTGAGAACTGCATTAGTGAGTAGTGAGACTGATGTTTCTGTTCAAACTGCATCAAAGCGATTGAGGAAAAAAGGCTGTAACGCTGTCAAACCCACTATCAAAGGTTTATCCAAAGAACACCTGAGGCCTGAGCACAACTTCACATTCACACTCGGCTGATCACAGACTCATAATGGTGCCAGCGTCGCTCCATGGTATTTGGTATCTTTGTCAGCATGACCATGCAGCACGGGTGCAAATGGACAGCAGGGACATGTCCCTCTACCAGTATTTGGTGTTTTGTGCTAAGTCTTGAGTGAAGTCATTGGGTGATCCTGCTGTGCATGCTAGCATTTCATTGGCTGGAATTCTGTTGGAAGACTTATGTCACGTGCAAATATCTCACTGCAGACACAGAGGAGGTGAGGCAGATCAGTGTGGATCCAGACCTCAAACACTGGTGAAAATCTAGTACCTCTACTGCTTCATGTTGTGCATGCTAACTTTTTATCACTCGTGCTTTCACTATCAAAGAGTTGTAATATAGTGGAACTGACCACACAGCAGCCAGAGTGAAAACCTGCTAGTCACCAGCCCTTTATTAGATTATTACTCTTGTAATGTTCTCCAACATGTTTTTCCTCTCTTGCTGATTTTAAATGTAAATTGCCCTCCAATTGTTTTTCAATGTAACTGTATTTATGCTCGTCGCCCCTGTGAATGAGGGAAACCTCAGTGACCAATTAGTTAAAATAAAGGTTTAAATAAATAAATTAGTAGGCCTATTTGGTCCAGATGGAGCTGGTTATAAATGTGAAATCAAATGAGGTATCTTTTAAATGTGATGTTGAGATCAATTATATACCATTTACATTCACTACCAACTTCCTCTGTTACCAAGTCAGGGTTCTCGGTAACACTTTAATTTACAGGCTGCTAATTACCTGATAATTACATGATAATGTCAATAAATAACAAGTAATTGTGTAGTAATGTCAAGAAGTAGCCTAGAAAAACATGACATAAATGTCATCACTATACAGGCCACATACAGAAAAACATGACATTACTAATGTCACCACTACATACTACATACTAGAAAAACATGTAAAACATTACGAATGTCATGGTTTTCATAAAGGCAAAAGATTACACATGCTTTTCATGCTTTGGATTTTTTGTGGAAGGCCAGAATTTTTCTCAACCAAGTTCTCTCAATTGATCATTATGTCTGGGCTATTTCTACACAATCAATCATTATTTCTTGGCTATATTTCTCAACATTATTCTGAAGTTGACCATTTTCTCTAAGCTATTTCTAGACATTATGACGCAATTACTTGTTATTTCTTGGCTAATTCTTGACGTTATCATGTAATTAGCGGCCTATAAATTAAAGGGATACCAGGTTTTCTTCTCTTAATGCAAACATTCAGCTAGAAGCACTCATGAGCTTTACATAGATTTAATTTAAAAAGTTTCACTATGCATCAATGTGTGAATAAAGAGACTACATTGTTAAAAGATTTGTATGCAAAATTATCACTGTACAAGACAATGTGTCATATTCTTTTCTAAACTTTGGCCTCAGCTTTAATTTTTACTATGATTATAATAAATCAGTGATGCAGGGGTGGTAGTATGAAAGTAGCATTAGCATCAGACAGATATGATTATCCATTAAGCAGTTACTTTAATGCATATTTTTATGGCCTAAGCTAAATCTTATCTACATCATGGGCCTGCAAGCGGCTATAAATAAGTGTTCAAATATATATTTTTATTTCTAATGAAAAAGAAAAGGAAGAAAGAAAGAAAAAACAGACACAAAAACAGATGTGGGGGAGGGGAAAAAAAACAACAACAAAACAAAACAAAAATTGTCCGTATAATGACTGAAGCACATGAGGGAAACAAATAATTTTAAAAATAGTGACAGAGCTTTGCTTTGACAGGGAGAGTGTGTACTGCATGTGAAAACAGGAGGAAAGTTCACAACAATGTAGTTTGTTCTAAAACAAATCATATCAATGCTGGATATCACTATATATCAATATGCTTGCTCAAATGGACAAACATACTGTACTCAGTACTGTATCTATGGTAGGAAATATAATGGGCCTTGAATCTGAGTGTCATTGTTGTCACTGATAACATGATTGTTGGTTTTGTTCAGAGGCTTCAGTCAGCCGACAGTGTGACAGTGACACCTCTTTACTTTTGGTCTATTGAGCTTTTATTGTTCAGCCATGGAATTTCCTGACAAAATGCAGAACATCATCAGCCAATCACACACTGGCAAATGTCATAAATGTGCTCTCAGTCTGACCAATCACATAAGAAGGAAGAGGATGAAGACAATTCAATTAGAGCTGTCCAGTAACTACATGGAAAAAGAAAAAAATAGACATTTATATTGATTCCAGATGAGTGGAAAAATGGACGAGGTCTGGTGCTTATGACAGAGGCAAGTGTTCCTATTTTAACATACTGTGTGTGGGATGGGTTGGATCTATGGACGCCATCTAGACAGGCCTTGCTTCATCTGTGTGTTTACAAAGCTTTGACCCCTGAGCCCACAGTGAGTCCTGGCACAAGGTCAGGCGGGACTGAGTCCTCCCGCTGTAACAGAGAAGCACCCACAGATCCTCCACATGCAGCAGCCGGCCTGGAGCTGCGTGCCTGGCTTCATGTGCTGAGTAAGTATTGAGAGAGAACAGAAGTAAGCGGCTGAGGCCGGAACCCTTCCAAAAGGACGCAGAGTTCTCTGCTTGTGGCAGGACGCAGCGTCATCTTTTCTCCCTGTCTCTCTCTGGGTTCTGACAGAGAGAAGTGTGGGGGTAGATTAAGTAATTTTACCGGGGCTGTGGAGACAGGAGGGCCACTGTGACTGTGTGACACAGGAACTTTAGGAAACCATCCCAGACAGTACAAGAAAGACAAGCTGCATGCAGCAGCCTTCCTCTTTCAGAGACAATGTTTTCAGCTCATTTCTCTGCTATTTGAAAGATTAGACACATACGCTGACTATTTGCAAGTGAAGCAGGATCCTGTTACAGTTTTCTGTTTTCATTTCAAGCTGGGAGGTCTTTCTGTAAACAGGGCCTGCACAGGCCATCTAACCATATAACTAACCAACCTACCAACCAACCAACCATCCAACCATTTAACAACCAACCAACCATTTACGGACCAACCAACCATCTAACCATCCAACCAACCAACCAACCAACCAACCAACCAACCAACCAACCAACCAACCAACCATTTAACAACCAACCAACCATTTAACAACCAACCAACCATCCAACTGTCCAACCATTTAACAACCATCCAACCAACCATCTAACCATCTAACAAACCAACCAACCAACCAACCAACCAACCAACCAACCAACCAACCAACCAACCATCCAACCAACCATCTAACCATCTAACAAACCAACCATCCAACCAGCCATCTAATAAACCAACCAACCACCAACTAATCATTTAACCACATAACCATCCAACCATCTAATGAAACAACCAACCAACCAACCAACCAACCAACCATCTAACCATCTATCCAACCAACCAACCATTTAACATCCAACCAACCATCTAACCATCTATCCAACCAACCAACCAAACAACCAACCATCTATCCAACCAACCAACCAACCAACCAACCAAACAACCAACCATCTATCCAACCAACCAACCAACCAACCAACCAACCAACCAACCAACCATATAACAATCTAACAAACCAACCATATAACAATCTAACAAACCAACCAATCAACCATTTAACTATATAACCATCTAACAAACAAACCATCCAACCAACCATCTAATAAACCAACCAACCACCAACCACATAACCATCCAACCATCTAATGAAACAACCAACCAACCAACCAAACAAACAAACAACATTTAACCACATAACCATCTAACCAACAAACCAAACAAACAAACAACATTTAACCACATAACCATCTAACCAACCAAACAACCAAACAACCAACCAACCAACCAACCAACCAACCAACCAACCAAACAAACAACAATTTAACCATATAACCATATAACCATATAACCATATAACCATATAACCAACCAACCAACAGCTGTATTTGGTCAGGTAATAATAGTAATCAAGTCAGGTACTAATAATGCACTACTAATAGACTCCAAGCATGAATCTGTTTGACAATATTAAATCTTTCACACCTCCAGTTTCATTCTGTCACAACTAAATGTCTGATTAGTAACACTCTCTGTACATGGCATTAAAACTCATGTGTGTCCACCTTGAGTAAAAAGAAATGTAGCAATAGCCAGCACATGAGCACCATATTGCCCTGCACCACAGGGCCTGTAAAGAAAACAAATGAAGATGGCTGAACCTTCAGTTCAAAATGAATTGCCATTTACTAAAAACAGAAACCTATAGCAATATGTGTATTCACCACAGTAGTGGAAAAAGCCATGAGTGAAATAAACCAAGGTGGGAGGGTCTAGACCATATAGCATGATGAGCCTTAAAACGCATTTCACACATGGGCGACCAAGATGGCTCATAAAGATCTCCTCATTAGGTCATTCTGAGTAACAGGGCTTAATAATATACAACCATATCATAAACAGTTCATAACACTGTGTGTAGGCTACAACAATGCTCTATTGAATGTCTTAATGTATTAAAAAATAAATGAATAATTAAATGTCAACAAAACATCTCAGGATGTGAGAAGACTTTTTAAATTGATTTAAGCAAGGTCAAAGACTAAAGATGAAACTAAACTACTACTACACACTCTAATCTAATCTAACATGTGTCTATGAGGACTTGTGATCAGAGCTTTATTCAGGAGCCATTTGACTGCTGTTAATCAGAGGAAGCTAAATGTCAGTCACAAACAGACACTGCCTGAAAGAAAATGATTGGTAATAATTAAAATAATCTTAATCACAGGCTTCTATCTGCACACCTGGTTTCTGCCAAACATGTTGCTAATGTTCCTCAGCTCTTCTCTTTAACCACATCACTGTTTTCTCCCCCAAGATCTGATCAATTTGAATCAATTATCAGTCATCATTATACATTTACCAAGTCAGCAAAGACCCATCAGAGGATGTGATGCTGAACAAAACAGATCAACTACAGGTTTTTTACATTATCAGCAGAAATCAACCTTGCGACCCAATTGAGAATGACATTTCTGACATTTCCTATATATTTGAAACATTAACAGGCCTGCTATGTGCCATCAGCAGAAATGGGGCCTGGGTGCATCTCAAGAGCCCCCCTTAGCTTCACCAAGGCAGAGGGCAAGGAGAACACTGGATGATGGGATGGTGCTCTCTGTCAGGGGAGCAGAGCATGATGGGAAATGCAGGGCAAGCGAAGCAACCCCGATAATGTGATGTGAGTTGACTTCGTATCAGCTGTTGTGTTTGAAGCAGATGCCTTTTTGTAAATACAGGAGGATGAGAGGAGTACGTTCAGACCTTTCGCTGCTGCAAAAGGTTCACGTGTCCTCTACATTATTCACTGTAACCTCCATAACCAGGCGGTTGAAATCCAGAGGCTGTGCTGTCGGTGCACAGGAGGAAAAACCATAGGGATCTCACCACCTGTGAGCCTGAACACGGCGCAGCAGCCACCTCAACACTGTAACCTTGGCGATGTAATTCAGGATGTCCCTGAGCAAAGTGATGAAATGAAAACTGAGTGATGACACCTCTCTCCCACTTTCACCTATACTCTGTGTCACTGCCACCACACCCACCACCGTCAACAATGTGCCGTGGTCATGTGCTCTCTCTTTTTTTTTTTTGGCATGGCGCGTCCATGCCCGCCTCACCTCCTCTGACCATCTGTCCTCCCCCATCTGACCCATCTCTCTCCCTCGTCATGCCCCCCTCCCCTCCTCCCTTGGTCCCCCCACTCCACTCACCTGTTCTATCTTGGCCAGCCATTCTTTATTGCGGGCCAGTTCTGCCATGAAGGCCTGGTGCTTCAGCCACTTCCTGTGTAGCTTTTGAGCCTCATCCCGCGCCGTGTCTCGGGCCATAAGCATCTTCTCCTCCACCCGCTGTCCCAATCACTCAGCTAGGGGAGACAAAAATAGCCACCATCAGGAGCCCAACGCTCGAGCCAGCCCTTCTTCCCACCTTTCCCACAGGACGTCCTGCCTGCCTCCTCAGCGCGAGAGCCACCCGCTCTTGCTCTGCAGGGGCCTGGGTACCTGTGCTGTCACCACCCTCCCCAACCCCCACCAGACACCCTTTTCTGGAGGAAAAAAAAAAAAAAAATCAAGATAAGCACCTCAGCAGCAGTGGTAGCAATGGAAGCACTCAAGCCCTTCTGTTGGGTCGCCCCTGGGTCCTCATGCCCTACCACTTCGTGGGTCTTGCAGTCCTGATGCTGCAGTGCCTGCTAGCCAGTCTCAGAGAAGGCTAAAAGCAACCAGCGAAAAAAGAGGAAATGCGCCAATGACAACACTGGTAAAGAATGACACACATCCAAGATTCCTTGTGGGGCCGTGAGTTATCTTCGAGCTCTCGATTGTCGATTAAAATCCAGCCGTCAGTGGAGATGTTAGATGGAACATAGCCACGGAAGAGTCTTTCAGCCAGGGCAACAAAAAAAAAAAACCTGACCATTCACCACTCTCCAGTCCCGGTCAATCTGTAGTCCTGTCTAACGATGCTTTAGACAGGAGGAGGAGGAAGAGTTGGAGTGGGAGGAGCAGGGTGAATGGGATGCAGAGTCAGTGCAGAGCAGGCCTGATAACATAAGCTATCCGCTCCTGAAATATATCATCCCCGCCGCTGAAAAGATGCACACACAGGCTGGTGTGAAAATAGCACACTATATTCTCTCCTCAGTTCCCCTTCCTCATGTCCCCGAACAGCTCAGCCGCGGTTGGTGCATGCTGCTGCAGTCCTTGCCTCTCAGCTACGCTCCTGTGTGTGTGTGTGTGTGTGTGTGTGTGTGTGTGCTTATGTGAGCGTATGTATGTGCGAGTGTGTGTGCAATCACAATCAGCACTGCAGTGCCGGAGCAGAGAGAGAGAGAGAGAGAGAGAGAGAAGGAGGGAGGGAGGGGAGAGACAGAGAGAGGAGGGAGACAGCAAGAGAGAGCGAGAGAGGGAGACAGGCAGAGGAAATGGAGAAAGGGGGGAGCGTCAGAGCAAAAAAAAAAAAAACGAAAGAGAGAGCGAGTCAAAAGAGGGAAAAGATGTAGAGGGTAGGGAGGTAGTGAAACACAGAGAGGAAGAGAGAGTCTGCGTCATCCCTCAGTGTCACCAGGGACATTTCTCTGCACTAGAAATGACTGCACTCGGAGCAGGAGAAGGATTTGGGAAGGGGGGGTGGGGGCGTTTGTGGTGGTGGTGGTGAGGGGGTGTCGTTTTAAAACAGCTGAATGAGAGGGAAGGAGGACGCATGCACACATGGTCTACAGTGCAGCTGACTGATTCTGATCACTGTTAGCTCACCCTCTTTAAGGGGACCTGCCTGCTGCAATTACTCTATGTCATTTAGGTCCATGGGAGGGAAGGGGATGGGTGGGGGGTGAGGGGGTTACTGTGTTCAGCTCCATCCAACCTGAATTACAGACAAACGTCTTCCGAAATCAGTCGAGTCTGGTTCTAAATTTGAATCTGCCTTTGTGATGCAGCACTGGAAAATATATGTATATATTTATATATGAATATATTGTTTTTTTTTTCATCAAATTGAATCATCAGAGCATCCAGACATGATAAAAGTTTCATGAGTGGAGGCTGAAGTGGAGCACCAAACCCTGAACAACAACCCTTCAACTCAGTGTGAACACTGCAGGTATTCTCAATATTGTTATTTCTTTTTTCCCTCTCATTTCTTTAAGAATTTGATTTATTGTTGTTGTTTTTTTTTCAATTTCTAGATGTGCCAAACATAGGCTAATAAAAAGACACCACACATCAGTGTGAAAAATCAACTTTGATCAATAAAAATACACAGAATAAAAACAAAGTATCCAAGCATGCAAATAATTAAATACTGTATCCATAAACCCTCAGCTATAGGCTATTTATTTTAAAAGGAAAATACTACTACGACTACTACTACTACTACTACTACTAATAATAATAATCTATATGGGCATAATTTGTGTGGAGGTTTTGGGGTCATAATCCCCCCCAAAATCTAATCCAGCCAATGTAACACCCTAAATAGAATTGCAGTGAATACAAACATCTGCAAGCTGGTGTGAAGTGATACTGATTTAATTTCACTTGTATGCAGCCATTGAAGAGGAGGAGAGTGCACACCTATGCACACCACTTAAACAGAGGAAAAAGGATGTGGCACACTCGTAGCCGTACCATGCGTTCACACCAAACACGATGGACACGATGAACGCCACAAGTTTCCATTCAAAGTCAATGTAAATGATGCAATGACATGTGATGTTGTGTCAGGCGATGCGTTTCGGGTGATAAGAGCGAAGCGATGAAACGTCCATTGCGTGTTGAAAAATGTTAACTTTTCCAAGCGACATCGCGTGACACTGTGCCACATCCAATCAGCGTTGATATTCGGCCACGTCACCAACACACACACATTTCAAAATATGGTGGAGAAGATTACTGTGACTGTGTAAAAAAAAAAGAAGGTTGGGGCTGTGTGCGGTCAATACATGGCCATTTCCCGTAGCTCTAGACACGGTGTCATTTTACCGCGATCGTAATAAAAAAGATAATGCCTGCAGGGTCAGTGAGGAGGTGAATATTTCGCATGTATTTATTAATATTTAAATACTCAGCCATGGTTGACGAGAGACAGAAAATAACGGGAGGTGGGTTGCGTCATCGCGTGATGTGACAAATGTGTCAAAGCGACGTGATACTCGCGTTACGGGCGATGACATCGCCTCCATCGCATTTGGTGTGAACGCACGGTTAGATGCAGAAAAATCTATTAATTCGACCATGATGGTATTTGTAAGCAGTCAAAAATAATATTTTTAACAATCTGAAAAGATGTAGCTATGTTGATTGTGGAGGTGATGACAATTCTAGGGGCCCACAAAAACCCCCAAGTCAGAGTGGCTCCACTTCAGCCTGGAATTCCTGGCAACGGCCCTGTTTGGTGCCAATGAAAAGCAGCACCTCTGTATTAAAATAGTATTTTGGATTCCATGTCCAAAAGGTAAAGGTCATTGTTGTTAATATGGTCACAACAAACCTCTACCAAGAATGAGAAGTCAAGAAATAACTGTGGTTCTGTATGATGAGAAGTAATGCCTTTGTTTTTTATAATTAATTCTTGATTTGAGCAATATTATTTATTTTGAGATGTATTCGATTCCTAAGATAATTTATATCAATGTTTATAGAATATACTGTACAGGAAAAAGCCACGTTTTAGTATGTTCTCAAAAAAGTGACCTAAATGCAGTACAATCTTGAACGTGATAAAGAGTTCTTTATTCAAACCTCTGGCAACAATAGGCAGCAGGTAATTAACACAGTCTTATAGGATACCCAGCCTCGCGTGAATTAATTCACTCTGCAAGTCAGCCTGGAAACCATGGACCCAATTTTTCCCTCACAGAACGGGGGAGGGGGCAGTAAGATGATGACGACACACCAAAGTGACTTTGTTGATAGCTTGTTGATCCAACATAGCGGCTGACGCTTTACGTTTTGATGCAGCAGAAAAAAGTCTTTTAAAGGATAATTAGCGTTTTTACAAACTGGACCTAATTTCTAGTATAAAATATGATCATTTACTCACACAGATAACTTTGGTGTCATTTCAAGTCGTTCCAACTAAATTAGATCCAGCCGAGGGCCGCGTATCTGTATATCCATTTCCGACTGCGGTGCGGCGCGACGCAGCTAACTTGCTAGCGCTAATGCTATGGTTCGTTTCTGCGTGTTTCTGACTTGTCAGAAGAAAATGAGCAGCTGGATGAAGTTCAGCTTCCACAGGCTTCCTGGCTACCTGGACTCAGTAAAGCTCCGGGTAGTTGCGCTAAAAATGGAGCCGAATGTTGAAGCGGATTGATTATTATCAGAATGAGCTGGGTAGCGGTCGGAGTTTTGAAGTAAAAGTAAGGTTACTATGAGTGTATCTCAAACAGATGCAAGTCTTCTGTCTGGGTCCAGGTTTGAGAAAATAAAAGCTGGTCTCAATTAGAAGTAGGGTCTATTTCTAGTTTCTAAAGTTCTTGTGAAAGAACAAACTCAAAGCCCATGATCGTCTGTTTGAGCAGCAAAGCCTGTCTGAAATGCTGGGTCTGTTTGGCTGTATTGTTTGCTTTACCCACCAAAATGGCGCCAACAACCCAAAATGCACTTTGGCTTTGCGAGAGTGACGTCACTTGTCAGAGACCAAACGAAGTAGGTTTATAATCGACTCGGCTTACAGTGGGAACGTCAGATTGGGGTCAACCTGCTAATTTACAGGGCGTAAATTAGCGGTTTGAATAACAAGATAGGAGAGCTTAATGTGATCTGTGAGGTGGTTCAGTGCCAGTGGACGGAAGAAAAAAAACACAGACCACAGCTGTAGTGTTTATGTAGCGTTAGATGCTGTTGGAAGATGACCAGATACCGTCATAGGTCCGACCATAAATGGCGATTCAACAGTGTTAATCCCATGACCTGCTGGGCAGCGTCTGGGATACCGAAAGTATGAAATGCTGGCCGAGCCGACCACTAAATAACGATATCAAAATCTCTATAAAGATAAAACGATATATTTATCGAAAAGGAACCCAAGTGTGGGTAATGTAGACTCATCAATATGAGACTCTTCTATAACCAAAAGCAAACTCCTCGAGGTGTCTTTAAAGCAGATATCAGTGGAATGTTTTTGTTAATATAAGTCCTAAATATTCCTATTTTCCGTCAGCAATCACTTACATGGAGTGTTTCAGCCGTAACACGAGTCTCTCCATCACTCTGCTCTGCTGTAGCCCGAGGAGAAAATTTTCCTTGTGGGATACAAGTGTTATCCAATGAGGAGAGAGAACGGCATGAAGGGCTGTGTGTGCAGCCAAGGGGTGCGCGTGAATGTGGTCACGTAGCACGAGGACCAATAGATGCCTGACGAGGGCGGGGGCTGCTAACTCATGGTGCGTTCAAGGAAACTCATACTTTGTGTTTTTCCATCCTGTGAACTCGTACGAGTTCGATCTGGTACGAGTTCATGGGTCGGAAGTTACGAGTGGCCATTATAGTGACTTTCACAGACAACAGGACGGTAAAAACACGAGTTACGGGTTACCTGGAACGCTATAAAGTTGTAGTTGTGACTTGAAGCTGTAACTTACGGTTTCAAAAGCCTGCCTTGAACGCAGCATTAGCCGAAACGGCCGTGCCGCTGATATCTGCTTTAATAACGGGGGGCGACCGCCATTCCGAAGGACCGCCATTCCGACGGTCTGCCAGTCCGAAAATTCCCGAAGGTCCGTCATTACGAACTGCCCGAGGGGCCGCAGTTCCGAATGTGTTTTATTTTGAAAATTGACCGGATTCTCTCGTGGTTTGACTTCCTGCCCGGCTTGACACGACGCGCCGCGGGGACAGCGTCCCCCTCCCCCTCCGCCTCCAAAGTTTCACCCAGGTGCGACCGTGCGAGTGATGATGCAGCCGCGGCGCTCCTGCTGAAAATAAATGTCCTTGCTCTGTGCTTTGGTTAGGTTTAGGCAATGTAGAAAGGAGTTGGTTAAGGTTAGTAAAAAGATTAGGAGGCTAGTCTCGCTCGCCAGACCCTCCTCCAGAGAAGAGGCCAATAAAATCACCGTTAATATGTGTCTCCCCTGGGAGTTGAACCCTGATCCACCGCAACAAAAACAGGAACTCTAACCACTGTACTACCGCCACATGTAGTAGTTAGGACACCCTGTGCTTTAAACCATTCAACATTTTTTAAGGTTCGGAATGGCACCCTTTTTTTCAGGTTCGTAATGGCACCCTTTTCCCATAAATAATTAAGGGTCGGCATTCCGACAAATTAAAGTAAACGTTCGGAGTGGCGGCCCTTCGGAATGGCACCCTGGAACCTTAATAACTGTTATATTGTTAATAAACAACCGCCTCACCAGCTTCCATGCTGCTTGTTTTCTTTTTCTTTGCTGCTCATTTACTTCACTTTTTTCTTGCACTGACGTTATCATCATGTGGCCACGAAGCTCTCCAGTTGAAGATCAGACGTGGGTTTTTGGGCCAGTGGGAAAGGCGCCATATGTCAATTGTAAGCGGATCAACCTGCATTTAAGAAACCGGCGTTGATCCACTAACTTTAGTTGGACAGCATCTCTCATAGTAAGTCTCTGGGCAATGCTGAGTTCCTGGGGTCCTTTGAAGGAGCTCCTCCATACAGGGTACAGTTCATCAAGAGAAAATTAGCAGAATTAGCTGCTTGGTGAGAGAATGAAACTGAGGCTTGAGGTGAAGGTGAAGGCGAGGAGGCGGGGCTTTAGGCGATCGATGCGAACTCTGGATCGGGCAGAGCAGGTGCTGAAGATGCTGCACGGAAAAAGAAGCAAATGAAATGATCCCCCATGAAGAAGCTGGAGCAGTGAAACACCACACAGGAGCAGGCGGAACAAGACCAGGAGTAGAGTTCAGGGTCAGAGTTGGAAGGCAATTGGGTTTACTGGGGCAGAAAAAAAGGATTGTGGTCAGGAGTGAAATATTTAGCCTATTAAAAAAAAAACTAATTTCAAACCAGCTTAAAAATAGTTTTAAACTTATCTGAGCCCAGCTACAAATACAATAAAAGTTGAAATATCCATAAAAATCTGAACTTTGGGAGTAGTTTCCTCTTCTTCTTAATGTTGTATACCCACTTGACTGTCTTGGGTCAGTATCACAAAAAAGGGACAAACAAATATACACAAAACACAATAAACTCAATATAAGCCTATTGAAGTACAAGTGGTACAAAGGGTGTACACTGCTTGACATAATGGGAGAGAGATGAAGGAGAGCCATTTCCTCCACCAAAGACACAGTCCTGAGAGACGGCTCTGGTTTAAAGGGCCAACGAGGAGTTTCTATTCGGTTCTAAAACAGTCTCACGTTAATGTGGATGAATCTACGTTACCCACACTTATTAATGGCTCCATTTTCAATCAATATATCGTTTTGTCTCTATCATTATTTTGTTATTATTAGTGGTGGCGGAAATGCTGGTCGAGCCGACCAGCGTTTCCTTACTTTCGGTTTCGCGGACGCAAATGAGAATAACGGCGATGAGAGTTATGGTGGAACTACGACGGTAACTGAACCTCTTTGAACCTCTGACTTTAATCCTTGATGAATGAAAACATGAGTCCGTCTTGCGCCGGTGGAGGAATTCTACGGTGCGCACGGAGGCAGCGTGAAAACACTTCGCTTTTCCAAAACTCCTCGTTGTCCCTTTAAGTGGGTTGCTGCCTGGTTTCAGTCGAGGGTCGCCTGGGGAAACCACCCAGGTAACATCACTGATGATGTTGCCCTAGCAATAGCATACAGTACATAGCATCACAAATCCGTTTTTGTAGGTAACACAAAAAAATGAAAGAAAAACGATGCATGCAAATTACTGTAACAGAACAAGGCAGGACAATCATGGTGTACTTCATTAGTGGGGGTTTTTTTTTGTCTACGAAATGCTCATATTAAAAAGTCAAAACTGCAGCCAAAACTGTAACCAAATTAGGATTTATTTTTTGTAACTTCTAAAACTTTTTTTTAATCACATAACACTAAATTCAGCTTCCCTTCCCTGGCTTCCTGCCCATATCAGATCAGACTTCAAGGTGCTTTATAACATATAACATAAGTTGAGAGAGAGACCAGGTCATGGAGAGCACAGGAACAATGGCACAGGAGAAACAAGGGGGGAAGTCTACAGAATGATGCTACTACCAGTCTGTATGGTTTTATGTTTACACTTTAAACTGTATAAATATGATTAGACCCATGATTTTAAGTTGAGTATAGGCTATTATCCCAAACCTTGGCAATACTTTCCCAAGCTACAGGAATCTCTTATTTTATTACAGTCCTTTGTGTCACTTGAATCCTGTGCTGAACACTGTGTAACACAGTGCAGACATGAAATAGAAGAAGTTGCACACTCTGCAGCCAGCAGAAACCCTAATCATTCTTGTTTTTTCCCATTTGATGGTTTGCATCAGTCACTGTTATGGATCACATTAAGTCATTACCAGCGTTTTTCCTCAGTGCCAGCCAGTAGCTTAACGTCCGGACATTAAAGCATCTCCACCCGCGGCCTCCAGCCCTACTGACATCCTGTGTCTGTCAGAGGAACACATTATTGTGTTTTTCTTCTTGTTTTTGATGCAAGATCTCTGTGGATCATGTGTTAAAAAAAACAGCTTTGTGTCCATGAGTCTGTTGAATTTCACTGCCCCATGTGTGTATGTGTGTGTGTAAAAGTTTCACACAGACTTACACACACTGATGATTCAGATTACCCAAGTTGACATAATAGTTATCGTAAATAAGTGCACCATAAAACCTGCACAAAAGCCTGCACAAAAGTTTTCCACAGCTTGATATTGTACAAACGAGTGGAAAACACTGTATTACCATTACACAATCCCAAAAAAGTGCAAGCGAACAGGTGAAAAATCAGTCATTGGGCATCACTGGAGGAGCGCACTGGTTGCTGGTACACTGGTTGGTTCATTAGTATTTACATTGAATTCTTATCATAACTGTGGTGTTTTCTTTAAAGTAGCACAATCACAAATTCCAATTCTTTATTCGGCCACTAGATGGGGCCAGTGGTGCAGCGTATCAGATATGAACATCCTCGTCCTCTTTACATAGCGTGTCGTTCAGGATGTGGGGCTGAGCGCCAGCCGGATTGTCTCATAACAAAATGGAATTCTGAATTCTCTCCACAGGCACTACACCGTTGGCTATATTTTGTGTACACATACAGTAGTCATGGCTCCCCTGGACCTATTCATTGCATACTTCAGTTTCTTATTGCTGCTCTATTTGCGATAGTGCAACTTTAATGTGCTGCTTTTATATTTCAGTATATTCAAACTATTACTATAGTGTTCATACTGTGTAATATCTCAGCATATTCACGTCAACATTATGAAAGTATTCATAATATTCACATCTTAACACACTATTTTACACACACAACCAACATGTCATGTTATTATGTACCATACATATCATCAATCTTCGTCTACTAATCCCTCATGCCAAGACAAAAAGAAAAAAGACATTTTTAATTTTTCACAGTCGGAAATCCAAGATCGCCAAAAGACGGTCAAAAACAATAATTTGCGCAGCGATCATTAAAATTCATTCACTAGACACCTTAAGGATACACACACCAAAAGGTACAACAAATATTGTATTGTATATATTGTAGACTAGATGAGGCAGAGAAAAAATATCTGCAACATTTTATTGACTTGAAATCCATGCACTTCTCAACTAAGTACATTCTGTGTAGCACACTAACTTTAAGTGGATTTCAAAACGTGTTAATAAAGCCAGTATTAATTGATTTGACTGTGTCTTCCTGAGTGAATGTACGGCTGCAGGCCTACAATGCATTAAAATGATTCAAACCTAGGCAATGTAGAGGCCACATTAATATTTTTTTGCTGTTTGTCAGTCACCTAAAAAATGCCAGGGAGCACACACTCACTGCTTATGTTGCTGCTGTTGTCTTATTTACCAGCAGAGGGCGCACACACACTGAAGGAGTTCACCAGTGAGAAATAAATCAGCTGGTTTCAGGTCAGGCCTTCACAGCAGGAAACACTGTCCCCGCCTCATGTAAACCAGGGACAGCAGTGAACGAGCAGCTTTCAGAAAGGACGCTGCAGGACTGGAGCATGAGATGGAGCAAGTCTTCATTAGAAAACTCCTCATTGTGTGATGTTGGGAGATTTGGGAATAGTCCTGTTAATTCTCAATCCTTGATGCATTAATGAGCTCTCAATTCACGAGAGAGAGCCAGAGAGCAAATTCTGCCAACTAAGATAATCAAAATCATTTATATAAAATTTGATTCTCTTATTTTTTATTTTCAATGTTGTAGTCCACTATTACGATGCAGTCTAATAACAAAACTATAACGTCCAGCATTGCTGATTGCTGAGAATTCTTGAGATGATAAAGAAACAGTAAAATTAATAAAACAAAATGCATTTTAAAGGACCAAAGAGAAAATAGTTCACCCAAAATTCAAATTCACAAATTCAAACTCATCATCTACTCACCCTCATGTCGACGAGTTAAAGGAGGGCTCCGTGCAGCACTGCATGTCCATATGACAGTATTGAAGCCCCAGCATGAGAAATTGTTCAGAAAAAAAGAACTCTATATTTAAGCTTAAAATATAGATTTAATTTTTTTTTGTTTATTATATGTTGTTTTTAGTGTTAAAATCATAATGTCTTTCACAATAAGCAGCTGAGCGGACTGTGGCTGCGGTGCACACTTTTTAATGGGCACCCTGCAGCAAATCAGAATCGAGTATTTATCCAGACCATGGTATAATTATGATTAACGTATACAAAGCTGTAAAGATGTGATCCATTCAAACCCATTCAAACAAGATCTTCAGCAACTCACAGGTTAATATGAGCTAAATAATACTGCTTATGCTATTTTCCCCCTGGGATTGTCCACTTGTATGAGAGCTATGACCAACAGAGCTGCTGCATGTTGCATGTTTACTCTGAAGGATGGGTGTGGTTACCGGTTGATTTCCCTGATTGAAGCATTCCTTTCCTCTCTCAGACCAGGATATCAGAAGAATGGGGCAGAAAAAAGGACCATGTGATTTACAAGAAACAGCTCCCACTGACTGTAACAGGCAAAGGGCCTTGTCTGTTTATCTATGGAAGCATTCAGACACAGGGTGATTCAAAGCTCTCTACAGAGGAATGAAACATTTAATAATAATAAAACATTCAGATGGCCAAAATAACAACAAGAATTGAAGAAATTCAAACATGTAAAAAAAAAGAAGAAAGAAAGTGAAAGTGAAAGTGAAAAGAGTCTAACAGATGAGGGAGGTTTCCCTATGAGTTAATCTCAGTGGAACTTTCCGTCTGTGCCCTGCATGACCTTAAATTGCCCAAGATAAAACTACCTTCCGGTGTTTGAGCGATTTACACAGACACACAGGCTTTCTCCCAACTAAACAACAAAGTGGACCCTGCTTATCCCAGCCTGTCCTTCTGAGCACCTTTCTCTAAAGCTCCGGTAGTTTGAACCTCCATGATGTCTCCATAGAAACAATGCAGATGTGTTTGGTTAATTTGATTGTTTTCCTACACACTGGCATTAGCAAAAAGGACTGAAAGAGACTTTACGGTCTGAGCACATGTTCAGACACATTAAAGGGATAGTTAAACATTTTGCCATAATCCCTAGTCATAGGCTAGGCTCATGGGATTTCTTGGCTCCCCTCATCAAACTCATCAAATACACAATTCAACAACTCCAAAACGCTCCGGTGGACAAGTTGTGACCTACATTCACCACTCTATGAGATAATAACGGAACGTAAACACAAATATAACACTTGTCCATTCATGTTTATTTTAGTAGAATTCATATAGTGTGTTTCAAGTGTTTCATTCATTTCAGCACTTTTGTTGTTCCAGCTGCAGTCATCGTCATAACAATAATTGTGATTTTAGAATTATAAGGTTCTATCTCCATTTTTATCAAAATTTAGTTTTTTGCATAATATCATCCATTAGTGGTCTGTTAAGTCTGTGTGGTGTTATTTTTTTAATTGTCAACATTTTTTTAGTTCATGAAATAAAAGTTCATAATACACTACATAGATTCTATCAACCAAAACAGAAGCCGAGTTGGAACTTGGATGCAAGGTGGAGGAGGAAAGAAGAAAGAGTAGACAGGACCTACAAATGACGAAGCTATTAGAACAGGGATCCCCAATAGGCGGCCCGCGGGCCACATCCGGCCCGCGAGAGCAAAACATCTGGCCCGCGACGATTATGCCATTCTGAACGTTTATTTTCATGTTTTACTTTTCATGTTTCCCTTAATTATTTTTGAAAAACGGGCGTCATTCTGAACCTGAATACCATTTCGAAAAGTTGGTTAAATCTGCTGTTGTAAAGACCAAGGGTCATTTGCTGCGGTAGTACAGTGGACAAAGCAATTGACTCCCACGCAGCGGAGCGCGGATCGAATCCCGGAGCGGGGGCTCAATGGTAGCTAATTTTGTCTTGTATATTAGCCCACTGCTACTTCGGACCATGTTGTGTCATTCTCACACACCTGCAACAGACGTTTCAGCTGGTCTGTTTTCAGCGAGCAACGTCAAGCTGAGCAGGAAGCCACGCGGTCGTTGTTTTTTTGTTTTTTTTTCCCCATCGCGCCGTACGTCTACACACGCCAGCTGATCCGCCGCTGGTCCTCTGAGTGAAATATCCAAGTAAGTCAGGTAGGCTGATTAATAACATGACCTGCACCAAAAGGTGGTAAAGTGACTGGGCTGATGAGTTAAAGGGGACATATTATGCAAAACTCACTTTTTCATTACTTTAATATGTGTATTTGCGTATCCAGAGTGCCTCCTCACCCCTTAAACGTAAGTTTTGACAGCCATGTCAACATTTTGCAAACTGCCATAGTCAGAAAAATGTCTCTAAACGAGCCGTTTTAATTTCACCCGGCCTGTGACGTAACAGGGCGTGTGATTTGAATAATTCCAGCCCTTGCTCCCATGGTTACCTCAGCTACCTGACCGAAGATTCGCAACTTTTTCATCCTCACTTCACTCACCGCTAGTTACAATGTATAACGCGAAGGCTAAACACCGCTGCTCTGTCGCCGGATGCAGGGACACTCATCTCTCCTTACATCGCCTCCCTGCCAAAGAGGAGACCAGAGCGAAGTGGCTGAAATTTATTTATCAGAACGATTAACCATCGTTATCAGGTTTCTTTCTGGCCAAAACCTATCGGTTGAGGCGGAGGCGGCGGCGGCGGCGGCGGCGGGGGGGGCGTGACACGTACCGGAGTCGGATCAACAGCTGAGCATCTGTAGGCCAGTAATGTGTTTTTGGTGTGGAGCAGTGCGTCTCTGAATGCATGTGTACAGACTGACAGCCAGCGAGTGCTCGCGGCAGTGCCGCTGCTCGTTAAAAACAGCTGTAATAACGTGCTTTCACTGTTTGTAATATCGCTGGAAAAAGTCGCCAAGAGGGTTTAGAAACTCGCCAAAACAGCCACTTTAGACTCAGTATACCTCGCTAACCCATTAAATTCGCTTCACAGTAGCTGCACCGCTCCGTCTCCTCCTCTCTCTCCACGCTCTGTGCCGGTGGGGTGTGTTTACTCTCAGCACCAGGTTTGACCGTAGCGGAGCTCTACTGAGCCCCGCCCCCGCGGGCACATAAACAGCATGGGACAAGCCGCGCATCAACGTCATCTCTGTTCTTGGCTGCCTAACGTGGTTTTCTTCCTCATTTTCTGAACCGGAGTCCGACTCCGGCTCAAACATGTAGGGCACAGGTTCAGCTGCCATTTCTTGCACTCAACCGTTGCCATGCTCACGTCTTCCGCCCGGCAGGAAGAAGTGGCTACAGGTAGCTCATTAGAATTTAAAGGGTTCTAAATTTAAAGGTTCTAAAAACCGACCATTTAGAGCAGGGCTGTGAAACTGGTGTGTAGAGAACCCAGCTGTGCTCAATCTTTTGGTTTTTCTGAGCAAAGCATATTACTAACATGACTTTTAGACGTCAAGGTACCATGTCAAGAAGCAGAAATGAGCATAATATGTCCCCTTTAAGTTTTATTTGACTGGACCATGCTGACGCTGAGAGTGACACCTGAAGCTCTCTCGCTCTCTCTCCCTCCTTCTCTCCCTCTCTCTCTCTATTTACGTGTGTCTGACTCCCAGACTCTCAGCTGGCTCTTCTTGAGGTGAAGGCTTGTACAGATGCTGCTTACAGTTTGGATTTGTGGACATTTTGCACATGGGTTTAAAAATCTGCATAAATGGCAATGATGATATGTCAATGTAGAAAGGTTGCTCCTTTCTTGCTGTGTGTCTCTAGCTAATCATTTCTTTTTGCCATTGTGAATATCAGAATATTCCACACACAACTACTGCTGCATTCTTGTTGTCTTCCTTTATCTTACACCTTTATTTGGGTACTCTAAATTTAAATGCTAGGATGCTTTTATTTGATCTAAACAGCAGTGGCTGTTTTTCAGGAGTGCAATTTTTCTTGTTTGACCCTTTGAGACTCCCATGCCTAAATTATTACTTATAGAATGTATGCTTTTCTTGAATTTTATCAACAATGAATAGCAGTTACATTATCTATACCAACAAACAACTTTCACTGGCATGATGGGGAAAAAAAAAGGACGTTACGGCCCTCGGCTTGGCACACTTCACATATTTTGGCCCTTGCCGAAAACTAATTGGGGAACCCTGTATTAGAATATGTTTCCTCTGCACAGTGACATGATTACTTGATGTAGGAGGACCTGGGAGAAGATTAGATTTTCCTTATACATTCTTACAAAGCAGCCACAGACACTCAGAACACACTCATTGCTCCTGTTTCCTTGTGCAGGTGTCCTCGGGGCTGTCAGCCAAGTCAATGCTGCTCCTATAGTCGGTCTGTGTCTCCTTTTAGTTTGTGCGAGAGAAAATCAGTCCAATAAAAGAGGTTTCACTACTGTGGCGGTACGAGCGGTGGAGGACTTTCAAGAAAACTACCAAATTAATAAAGAAAACTTATTCAAATTTATAACTAAAACCAACAACGCCACCTGGGGGGTCTCACCCCAGGACCTTTAAAATGTGATGAAAATAAACGGTAAATCAACAAAACAAAAAGGACACACAGGTAAGTAACTCAAAATGGCAAGAGACGTGGTTCGATAAATATGACAATCAGTTTATTTTCACAATATCATAAATTAAAAGTCTATGGGGGGAATTAGGGGAATATTGGGCTCCTGTAATGATGGGAAGCGACAGCAGGGATGGGTAAGAGGGGAAGGAATCCCTTTAAGTTAAGGAACACCACACTCACACGTGAATTAAACTCAAATTATAAAGTGTAGGAAAAACAAACCAAAAGGTGTCACACGGCACACAGGGAAACCACCACCAGGAACACCACCTCCACCGCTGGCTCTCAAACACTAAAACAGGAGACAAAGAGGGGACAATTACGCAGGGAACCATAAACAATAAGCATAAACAAATAATATTATAACAGTTTCCACAACAGAAATAAATTCACTTAATTAAGTACCAAACTATTCAGATTAAAGGAAAACAGAAATTAAATCAATGGATTACTGGTTTTTAACCAAACACAAAGAAACAAAGAAACCAAAAGAGAACCAAAGAAACCTCTGGCCAGAGATAAATGTATTAATTAGACAATAATGAAACCAATAGTAAACCAAGAAAAATAAATAACATAATCAATAGAAATCCCTGGACCCCATCAGAACCCCTTACCCCCACTCACGCATGCACACACCAACACGTTTCACACGCACACACACACACACACACACACACACACACAACGACCACGAGTCCCCGTGGTACAGTACGGCCGCTCTGCCCACACAGAGGGCAGGGCAGAGGGAGCGTCTGCAGGCAGCAGGTACCACAGTCTTTGAATTCGATCAGATCTCCGCCGATCACAATGGTAAACAAGTCTATGAAGTATGTTCTTATAGAGCCGCGGCCCAGCTTGAGGCCCGGCGAAGCAGCAGTGATCCCAACAGCTACTTATCTTTAATGCGTCCAGGCCATTAGATTCTGGTTCTGCAGGCGTCCTTGTGACCAATCGAGGAGGGAGATGCGCGAGATGGAGCGCGTCAGGCCTGCGGGTGGAGCGTCCAGAAGCTACAGGGAAAATCACACAGGTAGCCTGTCAGCTGACGACACTAAAGAAGCAAAACGCCAGAGATGCTGCGATTACGCACCTTATTCCTCCAGCCACATGTGCGCACTAGGACGGGGATGATAACGGCGGCCACAACAACCCGCAACTACCCGCTAACACAAATAAAAATAGATTAACACCATTCAACGAGAGCTAAACAACAATCAGCGGCACTGCAGCCATGCTCCTTACCTGCGTGGAAGTGAAGACTGCAACCAGGAAGTGGGTGGGGCTCAGTGCCAAGGAGCAAGAGGAAGAGGGGAGGGCAAAAGCCTCCCTATATGCCCTCACCTTCCTACCTCATAGGCCAACCAACCCACGACAATTAAAGGGCCGACATGTGATTTCCCATACCACTACAATGCACCCCCCCCTTTTTCATCGGCGGCCCGACGATGCACAAACCAAAGTTGTCACCAAGGCCTAAAACAGGCTGACACTATTGGATTGAATGGTGGTAGACCGAGGCAAATGATGGCGATTCGGATGTTGACCGGCTGTAGGACGGGCGGTTCGTCGTAAAGTTTCCTCTGGGGGAACAACGGGTGGCAGAGCGGGTTGAGAAGATGGTAAAACCGCTGAACCAGAAGAAGGTACTGATGACTGTGCCACGTGCTGCGGGGCAATCGAAGGCGCCAGCTGCGCTGGGGGCAAGGGTCCCATCAGGATGGCAGGTAACGGGCGTGCAGGTGCACGCTGCCCTACCCCAGCATCACCATCAGCTGAAGGAAAAGGAGCTTCTGCTACCAAGGCCAACAAGTCCTCTTCGTCCGACAGTTCGTCTTGCCTAACCGGCAGATCATCTGGACTGGTCGAAGGAGCAGAAGTGCTGTCTGGGGTATGCAACCCAGCTACAGCTTTAAGCAGAGTGCGATGCACTCGTTTGACCCTAGTAAGATCACTTACTGGTGCTACTGCATACACCGAACCATCTTCAGGGGGCGCTTTCACCACCTGATGTACCACCTGGTTATACTTATCCTGAATCTTATGTCGGCCTTTCCAACCAAATTCCCGCAGCAACACCAATTGACCTTCTACCAAAGGTTCTGACCGCACAGTCTGATCGTGGCGTTCTTTCCGGCGCTGGGCTGCGTCCTTCAGCCGATCTCGGACTCCATCGAAAGCCAGATGAAGCCGGGTCTGATGTTCTTGGACCCAGTCATTCACTGAGCCCCGGATGGGGTCCTTCACTCGCCCCAGCAAGAAATCAACTGGGAGTCTGGCCTCTCGGCCAAACATAAGAAAGAAGGGCGATTCTCCTGTAGATTGGTGTGGGGTGGTGTTGTAGGCGTACAACAATTGTGGTAAACAAGAGTGCCAATCACGTTTTCGTGATATTGGTAAAGTGCGCAGCAAGTTGTGCAGGGTACGGTTAAAGCGCTCACACTGACCGTTACCCGCTGGGTGGTATGGTGTAGTACGGGATTTTTCAATGCCGTACAAAGAACATAGCTGCCGGACAAGGGCACTTTCAAAGTTCCGGCCCTGGTCGGAATGAATCCGTACCGGGACACCAAACTTTGAAAACCATTCCGTGACAAGGACCTGAGCAACGGTGGAGGCCCGTTGGTCACGGGTAGGAATAGCAAGGGTGTATTTACTAAACACGTCGGTGAGGACAAGGACATTCTCCAACCCATTGTGGGTTGGCTCCAGCACTGTGTAATCCATCGCCAAGATCTCATTTGGCTCCGAAGCAAGCAGATGTCCCATGAAGCTACGGACAGGTGGCCCAGAATCCTTGGCCACTAAGCACCGTTCGCAGGTCCGACACCAGTGTCTCACGTCTTCAGACATTCCTGCCCAATAGCAACGTTGCCGCAGCAGCTCCAGAGTCCTCTCAACACCTGGATGGCCATGGTTTTGATGGACCTCTGTGAGGACTCTCCTCTGCAATGCCACAGGCAAGAGTACCTGAAGAACTGTTCCCCCACCCTCTGAACGCAAGACTTTCCTATAAACAACTCCGGCCTGCTCAACCAGCCTGCCCCACTGCTTGAGAAGAACCAAAGAGCGCTGGGACAGTTGCTTGCGTTCTTCTCGCCCCGGGTATTGCTTCTGCCGCCAAAAAGCCAACACCTCAAGGATCACCGGGTCGGCTTGCTGAAGTGCGCCAATGTCAGCGGACGGATACTGTGGCAAGGCCCAGACAGCCGACTGACAAGCGGTAGGCCGTCGGGCCTGAAGGACCTTTTTTAGGGGCTGTGGAAGAGGGGTACCGGACACTAAGGCCCCCAAATCAGACTCCATCGGTGGATGCAAGCGGGACAACGCATCTGCGTTCGTGTTATTTTTGCCCGGCCGATACCGAATTTCGAAGTCGAACGATGCTAACTGGGCTGCCCAACGCTGTTCCAAGGCTCCAAGTTTAGCTGAGGACAAATGGCTAAGAGGATTGTTATCCGTGAATACAATGCACTTGTGGCCAAGCAAATATTCACGGAATTTCTCCGTCATAGCCCATTTTAGCGCCAAAAACTCCAGCTTCATAGAGCTATAGTTAGCTGGGTTGCGCTCTGTTGGTTTCAAACTTCGACTAGCGAATGCTATGGGTCGCACTTTTCCTCCCTGCTCTTGTGCTAGTACAGCACCCAGACCTCCGTGACTTGCGTCGACCTCCAAGATGAAAGGAAGGGAGAAATCAGCATACGCAAGCACGGGGGCGGTGGTAAGTTTGGATTTCAGGGCGTCGAAACTCTGCTGATGTTCTGTCAGCCACTTTTCTGAAACACGGGGTTCAGACCGCTTGGCCTTTGACCTCTCAAGCTCAGCAACAAGGCGGTGGAGGGGGCCAGCAAGCCTGGCAAAACCCTCCACGAAGCGACGATAATAACTTGCGAACCCGAGGAAGGATCGCAGCTCCAAGATGGTAGTCGGGGGCTGCCAGCCTGCTACCACCTCCACTTTGCCAGGGTCGGTTGAAACGCCCTGGGCTGAAATGACATGCCCTAAATAATGCACTTCCTGCTGAAAGAATGAACATTTAGACAATTTGGCCTTCAAACACTCTTGCTGTAGCCGCTGCAGAACCACTTCAAGTCTTTCCAGATGTTGTTGGAAAGTGGATGAGAAGACAACAATATCATCGAGGTATAGCAACACAGTCTGACATTGTTGATCCCCGAAAATGCGCTGCATTAGCCGCTGGAACGTACTGGGTGCGTTACATAACCCGAACGGCATTCTGTTCCATTCAAAAAGACCGAAAGGGGTACAGAATGCCGTCTTGGGGCGGTCAGCTTCGGCAACCGGGACCTGGTTGTACCCGCTGGCTAAATCCATTGTGGAAAACCAGCGGGCACCAGTGAGCGCATCCAGTGACTCCTCGATTCGAGGGAGTGGAAAAGCGTCTTTCCTCGTCCGGCTGTTAAGTTGCCGGTAGTCTACGCACAAGCGCAGGCTACCGTCCTTCTTCTTGACCAAAACAATTGGCGAGGCGAATGGGCTACAGCTCTCTCTAATCACCTGAGTTTCAAGCAATTGATTGATATGCTCCTTGACCGCTTCGTAGTCTGAAGGTGGTATACGCCGGTAGCGTTGACGAATTGGTGTGTCGTCCAAAAGGGGAATTTCGTGGGATATTAGACTAGTGCAGCCTAAATCGCCCTCGTAAGCTGAAAAGACGGAAGCATACTTCCAGAGAAGAAGACGCGCTTCATTCTGCTCGTCAATGGGTAAGGTGGACAAATCCACCGCACCTATTTGGTCCTGAAGCGTCGGGGTCGCAGTTTGTGACGCCACTGTGGCCAAGTAAGATGGGACCTCTTTCACACCGGAGGGCAGACTCACTACATGAACCTCATTCAAAGCACCTACAACTGTGCGTGGATAAAGGAGCACGTCAGAAGACCCCACATTGACAATGGGAATATAAGCAGTGCCCGCTTCAACTCTAACCAGCGCTGGAGAGGCCAGCAGTCCGGCAGGAAGGCCCTTCTCCAGAGGCTCAAAGAGTGCAGTAGTCCCAGCGTACTGGGCTGAACATGTGGCTGGAACGATTCGCATTGTGCCACCAGAAATCCGACAAGCCTTCTTGCCAAGCACTTTGACTCTGCCAGTGACCTTAAAAGGGGGGTCCAAGGAAATTCGGTGGCACTTTTGCAGCGCTTGCACCACCGATTGTGGTGCCCCTGCGACCGTGGGCAAATCAAACAAGGCTTTGCCATGTTGGCCAAAAAGTGTGCTGTAACACCTGCGTAGGATGTTCATCCCCAAAATGCCAGGGGAGGAAGGTGAACCACCCACCGGGGGGTCCTTGACCACCAGTAACCCACACCCTGGCAATGACCTACCACAGAGTGTGACTTCAAGCTCCAGGTAACCGAGGTATGGGATGGGCAAGCCATTGGCGGCTTGAAGTTGCAGCCAATGGCAAGGTTGGAGCTCCCCCTGAACTCCAGCCTGAAAGTGCTGCCGAAAAAAACTTTCCGAGATGGTAGAAACCATAGATCCTGTGTCCACTAAACAAGAAATCTTCACTCCCCCCATGACTACATCCACATGTGGACAAACAGAAACCAGCTTAGCTCCCCCCTCAGTGTTTGAAATGTCTGATGAGCCTGTGGTTACCCCTCCCGAACGTTGGCTCCACAGTTCGGTGGGTGCTAGTTTCCCAGATGCTGCGCTGGGTCTTGCTGTCTGTTCGGCCGGAAAGGAGACGGCGCGCGGGGCCGGGAAGGAGTGGGTGCTAGGGGCCGGGGGCGAGGGGGGCCACGCGCCCCCTCGCACTCCCTGGCAAAATGACCAGGTTGATGACACCGTTTGCAGATTACTGGACCATAGTAAGGAGGGTAATTACGCTGGGAGTTATTCTGCAGCTGGGAAAGAGATTCTGTAAGCTTATTTAACTGCTCCTGTTGAAGCTTCAACATTTCCTTCACTTCCTGCAATTCTGAAGTTGGACTTGGGCCAACCACTGGAGGAACACCCTTAACACCGTACTGCAAACCCATGACTGAGGGGACTGAGTGGCTACGACCACGCGCACCCCCTGGCAAGCCCTCCCGCTCCCACCTGATTGCCTCCGCCCTCACCTCCAGGAGGGAGACTACAGGCTGGCTGCGCACTAGTTGCTTTAGCTCTCGCCGAAGGGAACCATCAATGACATATTCGACGAACTGGTCGCGCAACAAAACCTCTGTATTTGGCATCTCACTTGGGGCCTGTTGTTTTATGGAAGCCATCAAGCTCATCAGAGCGAGGGAGAACTCTTGGAGCGTCTCCCCTTCCTGCTGTCGCCTTGAGAAGAACGCTTCCTGCAAGGCAACATAGGAGTCAGTACAACCATACAGCTCTCTCAATACAGCAATAATTTTGGCCGGATCGCTTCTTTCTGCGGTTGAACGATATTTTATTTCATCGCGTGCTTCTCCCTCCAAGTGGTCAAAAAGGAAAAAGGCTTGGTCAGCTGTGGACAGGTGACGGGCCCTCATGCACGCCTGGGCTTCCTCAACCCATTCTTCTAGCCCTAGGCCTGATCTACCCCTAAACACAGGGCACTTCCTGTCTCTGGGTACTAAGATAAGCCGCTCTGTCGCGGAAGCGCTGGATGAGGGTGGCGCTAAAGGAGGTTCGCGGGAATTGGGAGGTGCAGAACTAGGACCAGGCAAAGCTTCTGCCCGCTCCCTCTGTAACCTCTCATTTTCCGCCCTCAACTGAGTCACTAGGTCCCTCAACTCTTGCATCTCTCCCTCCATGCTCTCTGTTGCTGAGATTTAAACTGTGGACACAAATATTAACTACAAAGAAGAGACTCACTGCTGCTTCGCCTTGAACTCACACACCTTCACTCACCATACACTCTGTTCATTCAACCAAAGTCAGGGGAATAAAGAAAAAAACAAAACACAAAAATATACTTGAACACACGTCTCTGCCTTAAATGAATTGATCCTGCCGACAACGCCAAGTGTGGCGGTACGAGCGGTGGAGGACTTTCAAGAAAACTACCAAATTAATAAAGAAAACTTATTCAAATTTATAACTAAAACCAACAACGCCACCTGGGGGGTCTCACCCCAGGACCTTTAAAATGTGATGAAAATAAACGGTAAATCAACAAAACAAAAAGGACACACAGGTAAGTAACTCAAAATGGCAAGAGACGTGGTTCGATAAATATGACAATCAGTTTATTTTCACAATATCATAAATTAAAAGTCTATGGGGGGAATTAGGGGAATATTGGGCTCCTGTAATGATGGGAAGCGACAGCAGGGATGGGTAAGAGGGGAAGGAATCCCTTTAAGTTAAGGAACACCACACTCACACGTGAATTAAACTCAAATTATAAAGTGTAGGAAAAACAAACCAAAAGGTGTCACACGGCACACAGGGAAACCACCACCAGGAACACCACCTCCACCGCTGGCTCTCAAACACTAAAACAGGAGACAAAGAGGGGACAATTACGCAGGGAACCATAAACAATAAGCATAAACAAATAATATTATAACAGTTTCCACAACAGAAATAAATTCACTTAATTAAGTACCAAACTATTCAGATTAAAGGAAAACAGAAATTAAATCAATGGATTACTGGTTTTTAACCAAACACAAAGAAACAAAGAAACCAAAAGAGAACCAAAGAAACCTCTGGCCAGAGATAAATGTATTAATTAGACAATAATGAAACCAATAGTAAACCAAGAAAAATAAATAACATAATCAATAGAAATCCCTGGACCCCATCAGAACCCCTTACCCCCACTCACGCATGCACACACCAACACGTTTCACACGCACACACACACACACACACACACACACACAACGACCACGAGTCCCCGTGGTACAGTACGGCCGCTCTGCCCACACAGAGGGCAGGGCAGAGGGAGCGTCTGCAGGCAGCAGGTATCAGTCTCTGAATTCGATCAGGTCTCCGCCGATCACAATGGTAAACAAGTCTATGAAGTATGTTCTTACAGAGCCGCGGCCCAGTTTGAGGCCCGGCGAAGCAGCAGTGATCCCAACAGCTACTTATCTTTAATGCGTCCAGGCCATTAGATTCTGGTTCTGCAGGCGTCCTTGTGACCAATCGAGGAGGGAGATGCGCGAGATGGAGCGCGTCAGGCCTGCGGGTGGAGCGTCCGGAAGCTACAGGGAAAATCACACAGGTAGCCTGTCAGCTGACGACACTAAAGAAACAAAACGCCAGAGATGCTGCGATTACGCACCTTATTCCTCCAGCCACATGTGCGCACTAGGACGGAGATGATAACGGCGGCCACAACAACCCGCAACTACCCGCTAACACAAATAAAAATAGATTAACACCATTCAACGAGAGCTAAACAACAATCAGCAGCACTGCAGCCATGCACCTTACCTGCGTGGAAGTGAAGACTGCAACCAGGAAGTGGGTGGGGCTCAGTGCCAAGGAGCAAGAGGAAGAGGGGAGGGCAAAAGCCTCCCTATATGCCCTCACCTTCCTACCTCATAGGCCAACCAACCCACGACAATTAAAGGGCCGACATGTGATTTCCCATACCACTACACTACTATATTTTTATCTTGCAAGATATGGACTGTCATACACAAAAGTCTGTGAGAGTGCGCACCAGGTTACATCAGTTTACACACAGAAAATGTTGCAGTGTCAGAGGGACATTGTGTAACTTCTCCTGTCATCTATTCATGGAAATCAATTGTTTCCTTCAAAAGTATGTTTTTCTCTGAAGGGATACGCCAACTCTTTTTTCCCGGGGTCTCACTCCCGAGTCCATGACAAGCATAGATACTGTCATTATTACTATTATTATTAATTATTTATTTTATCTTTGTCTTGTGTTAGTTAGTTTTCTGCCACCATCTATGGTGTTAGGGTCAGTTTTGACCCAATTCTTAAATCCGCTGTGAAACACACTAAAACAATTATTCATCACCCATCACAACATCTTCAGCAACTTTGTGACGGAGTTGGGGAAATAATAATGCATACGTAGCATAAACAGTCCAGTGTTTCCTCTGTGGAAGTCTAGATCACTGACCCTAAATGTCCTCACAGGTGAATAGCAGCGGAATGCTATGATATTTGCCCCCAGGGATTGTCCACTTGTATGAGAGCTATGACCAACAGAGCTGCTGCATGCTGCAAGTTTAAGGATGGGTGTGGTTAACAGTTGATTTCCCTGGCTGAAGCATTCCTTTCCTCTCTCAGACCTGGATATCAGAAGAACAAGGTGGAAAAAAAGGACCATGTGATTTACAAGAAACAGCTCCCACTGACTGTAACAGGCAAAGGGTCTTGTCTGTTTAATGCAGACACACAAGCTTTCTTCTAACCAAACAACTTTGAACCCTGAGCGTCCCAGCCTGACCTTCTGAACACTTTTCTGTAAACTCCAGGAGTTTCAGCTTCCATGATGTCTCCATAGAAACAATGCAGATGTGTTTGGTTTATTTAATTGTGGACCAAAAGATACATTTACAGAGAACATGTTCAGACAAGAGCCACATTAAAGGGACAACAAGGAGTTTTGGAAAGCAAAGTGTTTTCACACTATGTTTGGACTGACACAAGATGGACGTCTTGTCAAGAATGTTTTCATTCATCAAGAATGAAAGTCAGAGGTTCAAAGATGATCAGATACCGAGAAGCTGGTGAGAAACAGTATTTCGTTTCAACTATGTACAGTATGTACATACATTTGTGTGAAATGACAATAAACTGTCTTGAGTCAATGAGTCTTGTTGATTCATGTTTATTTTTCAGTTAGGCATAGCCATTCTTTATGAACCACTGAGCTCTGGCCACGACGTCATTGGCGTAGTCTCCATTTGTTGTGTGCTGATCTACATCGGTGGATGTAACATTCTGATCCCCCATGTTGTAGGCTGCGATCCCTCCTGTAGAGACAAAACAGCAATGAGAGCAGAGCCACACAAAATGTGAAGTACAGTAAGTTGAGTGAGTGAAACAAACCTTTCAGTTGCTCCTCTTTGCTCCAATTTGGAAATTTTTTCTGGATTGCACAAATCAGATCAACCAAGATCTGAGTGGCTTGGCGGAGATGTTCCACACTGTCCCATTTACCAACTGGCTTCTGACCACTGTTTCCCTCATCAACCTACAGATTGGAAATGCAGTGGGATGAACATTTGTATTATTGTAATGTGAGTCTTTACTAAGAAGATGTGAGTAAACAGTAGTTGTTCCAACCTGCATCAGTCCAAAAGCCTTCCCATGGTCTCCAAAACCAGGCTTAGGCCAACTGTCTTTGATGGCCTCTCCAGCTCTAGACTCTCTGGAGATGATGGCAGCAATGAGAGCTGGATGGATGTCTTTTTCTCCTGAAACTATGTGAATGATGTTCTTGTACTGTTCCATTGGGCCGTGGTCATGCTTTGCCATGGCCTCTGATGCACGGACACCTTGTAGAGACAAATCCAACAGAAAGCACTGAATTAAACAACTGCTGTCTGTTTGCACTGACAGAATCTACATCATTTTATTATAGTCCCACCGTGTAATGCATGTGGGCATGTGACACAAAAACAGGGAAGAGAAGAAAACCTCTACGAAGGAAGCATCACCCTCCTGACCATGGGCAAAACTTCAACACCAGGAGACGGTGTATTAATTAAAAGTCACCAGTAATAAACCAATGCAGTGTTTACCTGAATATGGCAGATTGTCCGCTGTCGCTGTGACATCTGAAGCTCCGGTAGTTTTCACTTGACTGATGTGTCCGTATTTACAGGCATAACAAGAACAAGAACAAGAACAAGAAGAGGAAGAACAAGAACAAGAACAAGAATGGGAGGAAGAGGAGGAACCTACAAATGATGGAGCTATATTAGAATAAATTCCTCTGCATATTGACATTCAGCACTTGAAGTAGGAAGGCCTGAAAGAAGTTTAGGTTTGCTTTACATTGTTACACAGCAGCCACAGTAATCTAGGCTGTACTGTATATGGCTTTCAATTTAATTAATCGCACAATTTTCTGTAATTAGTTGCGGTTAATTCATCAACGAATGAACTGCATTTGTCCACATATGACTTCATTGGTTCATTGTAAAACCATTTTTTATTGATGATCTGGTGATTTCTGTATACACACAGAGCCGGGAGGCAGCGCTGCCCTTCTGTCCAATTCACACATGAAGCTTCACTTTTCATCCAAACTAATCAATAACTAAACAAACATTCAACAACTAATCAACATTTATCTCCTAAAAATACTTAAAGCAGCTGGCAGTAAACCTTTAAGACCTCAATAGCCTTTATTGTCATTGCAACAAACAAAGTGCAATTTTTTCCAGCCCCTCAAAGTGCAGGAGAAATGCTATTTGTATTTGGGCGTAACCAACTCACGTATCCCTCCAGCCCAGGGTTAGCGCCCACCCATCAGCAGTTGGTTAGGTCCAAATATTTACATTTTTCCTGCACTTTGAAGGGCTGGAAAAAATATATATTTTAGCCAACAAAACTGTGTATTTTTTTCAGGTAAAACCTCTTTTAGGCCATGAAAATAGATGTAGTAGATAACACTTTGCTTTCCAAAAACTCCTTGTTATCCCTTTAAATTTGACAGCACTAAGACAGAGAACATACCCATTGCTCCTGTTTCCTTGTGTAAGTGTCCTCTTCAGACACTGCTCCTGTAGTCGCTCTGTGTCAGACTCACAAGACAACACAAGAGGTATTAAGCCTGGAGGTTTAGCTCAGGGCTTCAGCCCTTTTGGGTGGAGCTTGGTGGGAGGAGCAGGACTCTGGAGGGAGGAGGATGTATGTGGGCCAAGGCACATTAGAGAGAGAGAGAAACAGAAACAGAAAGTGCTGTTTATGTGAGTGTTTGGTGGTCTATGTTGTGTGCTACTGGGTGATGGACGGAGGGGGATTAGGGGATGGGGAGGGAGGTCGTCAGCTGGAGGATGAATGACAGGGTGGCGACTGTTTCAGTGCTCCCATCTACATACAGATGGTCCTGCTTCAAAATTGCGGGGTTTGTCACGCACCACAGCACAACTGTTTGCCTCTAGGTGGCAGCACTGTACTAAATTCTATTTTCAAGTAAAAGGGGTGAAAGTGGGTATTTTTTTTCGCATTGCATGCAGGCGCACAGATTATACGTCAGCCTGCATGATTCATCAGCCACTGATATTGGATCCGTCATCTGTCATTCAAACGTCTGAAACCCGCACGCACACACTGAGCTCGGTCTCGCCCCAAGCTTTGAATATCCCGCCTGCTCGATAACGACCAATCAAATTTGTTTTCCTGACTCGGGTAAACTCGTGCGGCGGCTCATTGTGACAAACGACCATTTCTGTACACCTTGAAAGTGCAACCACAACAATTAAGGGTTTTTGTAAATAGGCTACACAGGATTTGTCGAGGGGTCAACGAAGTTTACACATTCCAGAAAGCGGATTGCTCTTGGGGGCCACCAGTGGTCATCGGGCCATAAGCAGGTGCTCAGGTTGCTTATGGGCTGGCTCTGTCTGTGATCTACCTGTTGACCCTTACTACATCCATAAACCTAATCTGCAAAAGGATAATCCATAAATACAATACATTTAACACACAATTTTACTCAGGGAACCACAACAACAATCCAAACAAAGGAAACCCAGCAGCATGCATGCCACATCAATGCATTGTCTCGACTAAATAAACAAATAAAGTAAGTAAAGTAAGTAGAGTAACCCCAAGGAGACAAAGGACAAAGTGAAGAGATGCGCAGGTGAGGACAGGCACAGGTGAAGCTTACAGGACTCAGTAGTCTCCTCACTTTTAATACCTTGCTGCATCAAGGAAAGACTGGCCACTAGGTGTCAGTCAAATATCATTTACTGCATTTGGCACTTGAGTAGAAGAACAAGACAGTCCCCACAAACAGATCAGAGGAAGCGATTTACTGTTATTCACACATAACATAGGAAAAACTGAAATTAATGAAATTAAAAGAAAATAAAAATCCAGCAATTACTTACTTAGTTCACACTGAGCCAAATGAACAGATGCAGATTATTTAAACCATTTCTGTAGTGAACAGTTTCCGTCATCACAATCATCCTCTATAAGCAAAGACATACGACTTGTTGATTCATGTTTATTTTTGTAAAATTCTGATAGAAGATCACGTACTAAATAATGTTTCATTCATTTCAGCACTTTTGGTGTTGCAGTTTCAGTCGTCATAGCCATTCTTTATGAACCACTGAGCTCTGGCAACGACATCATTGGCGTAGTCACCATTTGTTGTATTTTCATCCACGTCATCTGGGTCGTCAGATTCCACCACTGAAGCCCCCATGTTGTAGGCTGCGATCGCTCCTGCAGAGACAAAACAGCAATGAGAGCAGAGACAAACAAAATGTGAAGTACAGTAAGTTGAAGCACAAGTCGAATGATTGGGTGAAACAAACCTTTCAGTTGCTCCTCTTTCTTCCACTGTGGAATTTTTTTCTGGATTTCACCAATTTTTTCAACCAACTTCTTGGTGGCTTGTCGGAGATGTTCCACACTGTCCCATTCACCCTCTGCCTTCTCACCACTTCTTTTCTCATCAAACTACAGACCGTGAATGCAATGGGATGAACATTTGTGTTATTGTAATGTGAATGTTAACTAAGAAGATGTGAGTAAACTGTACTACTTGTTCCAACCTGCATCAGTCCAAAACCATTTCCTCCGTCTCCAAAACCAGGCTTAGGCCGACTGTTTTTGAAGGCCTCTCCAGCTCTAGACTCTCTGGAGATTATGGCAGCAATGAGAGCTGGATGGATGGATTTTTCTCCTGCAACTTTGTAAATGATGTTGTTGTACTTTCTCATTGGGCCACTGTCATGCTTTTCCATGGCCTCTGATGCAGAGACACCTTGTAGAGACAAATCCAACAGAAAACAGGGTCATTGAATTAGTGCAACAAATGCATCTGTTTGCACTGACATCAAAGCTACATCATTTTATCATAATCTCACACCATATAATGCATGTGTGCATGTGTGTGACAAAAACAGAGAAGAGAAGAAAACCTCTAGTGAGGGAGCATCACCCTCCCTTTTTTATTAAATTTATACCAACATAAAATGATAACAACGTAATTTGTATCAACAGAAAACATAACACAAAGAACTAACTAAGAAAACGAAAAAGAGAGAGGAAAGAGAAAGGAGGGAAAGAGGAGAAGGAGAGAAGAACCTCTAGTGAGGGAGCATCACCTCCTGACCATGGGCAACACAGCATCTTGACACAAATCAGCATGCACCAACGAGTCATCCCTCTGTGTCGAGGGAGAGACGAGGTAGGTAAAAGCAAAACTTACGGTTCCCCTCCGGTCGTCATAGCCACCACCGCTGCCGCCGCTGCCGCCACCCCTGCCCTCCCTCTCTCCCCCCACCACCCACCACACAGTCTCCTTGCAAACGTGGGAAATACTGTCGTTTATTAATGGGAATAAACGCTGGATGCGCTGGCTGATGATGAAGTTTCGTTTTCATTAAGTTTACAGTATTTCCCCCCAGATGATAGCGCTTCTCAACCAGGTGGTGGAAGCACTGAGCTGAAACTCCGAAGTGTTGCTTTAAAAAGACTTTGTTGAAAGCAAACAGATGCATAGATGTCACTCTTACATTGACTGCTGTTGTTCCCATGAGAGCAGAATTCAAAATGTTCTCAAAAATTCAATTTTTGAGATAAAATTCTGACATTTGCCAAACTTCATCAACCAGGACTCCAGAATATTGTTGAAGTTTTTCAGGAAAATTGAAAATGTATTTAGCAAGAATTGGATGGTGTTTGTTTACAGTCAAATGTTTCCATGCACTGTAGGCTTGACGTTTGATAAATCAAAAATCTGTGTGATCGTTTGTGTAGGACAGTCTGTAGATCCTCTCTAGCAAGTTTGGTGTCAAGTGAGCAAAAATTGTGGGAGGAGATCACATCAAATCAGTTGCAGTTGATGAGCTCACAGTCATTTGTAGCTTTCTGTACTTTCAATGAGTTGCTGTCTCTTTCAGTTTCAGTCTGTGTCATGATGATACAGTCAAAAGCAAAAGCAAAACCATGGCTAACAGAATGTATAATGATCCTATGAAGTGTTATGAAACTCTAAGATCCAGATAAGAGACACATTAAACTTTGCTCTTTTCAATGAACACAGCTAGATAAAATCAGGGTTAGGGTTAGGTCACTGTTCAGGTGCTCGATTCCACACAGGTCTAAAAAAAACAACAACAAAAAGCATACATGTATTGATAAGGTTTATTTCAATACCAATGCCAAATTGACCTTCAAATCAGTGATTGCTGATGCTGAACTTGACATTATGAAGAAACAATTGAGATGATATAGTTTGGATGCCCACAGCCCTTTGCTGTGTGTCATTCCCCCTCTTTTTGCCTCCCCATTTCCTGTGTATCTCTACTGTACTGTCAATTAAAGCCCCCCCCACACACACACACACACAAAGAGTCACGTTGACTTAGAAAATGTACAACAGAGTAGTTTTATGTCTGATCTGCAGACAGATCTGCAGAACTCCCAGGTTTATGTGCAGATGGCAATTTCCAGCGACACAGCACAGAAGTAACATTAATGTCTGTGATTTCATTACATTTATATAGCTTTTTTTCTATCGTTACCACGATACCCAAAGCGTGTACAGAAAACAAACTGCTAGATGTCATGTAATGCATCACCAGTATTACAGCAAGAGCAACTTTTCATCTGATCAGTAAAGGTGCACGGGAAAATGAAGAACAGTGCAGGCTTTTAACTGTCTATTTTCACATGAATGTATTGACACCAAAGATATGGATAGATACTTGAGTATGTAGCTGAGTATTCAAAGTTTTTATCTCTGAAACACCAGTAGTTTGAACCCTCATGTCCTACAGATATTCTGTACATTGTATTATTCTGTACATGTATTACAATAAATGCACAAGGCTGGAAAGATGTGATCCATTTAAACAAGATCTGCAGCAGATAGAGTTGAAGAAATAATAATGCATACATAGCTTAAACAGTCGAGTGTTTCCTCTGTGGAAGTCTAGATCACTGAGCCTAAATGTCCTCACAGGTGAATAGCAGCAGAATACTATGATATTTGCCCCCAGGGATTGTCTACTTGTATGAGAGCTATGACCAACAGAGCTGCTACATGCGGCAGGTTTACTCTGAAGGATGGGTGTGGTTAATGGTTGATTTCCCTGACTGAAGCATTTCTTTCCTCTTTCAGACTTGGACAGGGCGGGAGAAGAGGACCATGTGACTTACAAGAAACAGCTCCCACTGACTGTAACAGGCAAAGGGTCTTGTCTGTTTAATGCAGACACACAGGCTTTCTTCCAACCAAACAATTTTGGACCCTGAGTCTCCCAGCCTGACCTTCTGAGCACTTTTCTGTAAAGCCCCACGAGTTTGAGCCTCCATAGAAACAATGCAGATGTGTTTGGTTAATTTGATTGTTTTCCTGCACACTGACATTAGCAAAAAGCATGAGGACTGAAAGAGACTTTACAGTCTGAGCCGTTGTTCAGACAAGAGCCACATTAAAGGGGCAATGAGGAGTTTTGGAAGGCAAAGTGTTTTCACACTACGTTTCCCATAAGCCTGCACGCGTATGGTGAAATTCTTGGACTGGCACAAGATGGACGTCTTGCCAAGAATGTTTTCATTCATCAAGAATGAAAGTTGGAGGTTCAAAGATGATCAGGTACCGAGAAGCTGGTGAGAAACGGTTTTTCATTTCAGCTATGTGTGAAATGACAATAAACTGTCTTGAGTCAATGAGTCTTGTTGATTCATGTTTATTTTTTTTATAATATTCTGATAGAAGATCATGTATTACATAATGTTTCATTCATTTCAGCACTTTTGTTGTTTCAGCTTCAGTAACCATTCTTTATGAACCACTGAGCTCTGGCCACGACGTCATTGGCGTAGTCTCCATTTGTTGTGTGCCGATCTACATCGGTGGATGTAACATTCTGATCCCCCATGTTGTAGGCTGCGATCCCTCCTGTAGAGACAAAACAGAAATGAGAGCAGAGCCAAACAACATGTAAAGTGCAGTAAGTTGAGTGAGTGAAACAAACCTTTCAGTTGCTCCTCTTTGCTCCATTGTGGAAATTTTTTCTGGATTGCACCAATGTGATAAACCAACATCTGAGTGGCTTGGCGGAGATGATCCACACTGTCCCATTCACCAACTGGCTTCACACCACTGTTTCTCTCATCAATCTACACAGTGGGATGATGTTATTGTAATGTGAATCTTTACTAAGAAGATGTGAGTAAACAATAGTTGTTCCAACCTGCATCAGTCCAAAAGGTAGCACTACATAATACGGCCCGCAATTTACAGCGTAACTAGCGCTCTCTTGCCGCATAGGTTGCCGCTTATTTCACACAAGTAGTGAGTAACTGCGGCTGACTTCCCCCCCTGTTTCCCCCGTGCATTTACAGTGTAACTAGGCTGTGTCTTAGTGCGTAACTTACCTCCTGCTTCACACCAACTTCCACACAAGTACAGGGTAACTCTCGCTGTTTTACAGCTTAACTAGGCTGCATCTTAGCACGTAACTCCTGTCATACTTTACACCAAATTACACAGTAACTCTCGCTCACTCCGTCACTAATTAGCGCATTTTACAGTATAACTAGGTCGTGTCTTGGAGCGTAACTCCTGTACAATTACCTGCTACTTTGCCCGGACTTAAAGTGTAACTTCTGGTAGCCTACATTATAAATTAAATAGTCTAATGTAGGCTACAATATGAGCACAATTGTTGCAATCTATTTTTTTCAATGTGTCAGCAGCGAAATTTCACCTCTATTTCTGATATTTATTATTCATTAATTAATTGTATGGTTTTGGATAGGTGAGAAATGGAGTGTGGAAATTTGCCAAAAAATGGCTGGCTGGTAGTAAACTTACCTCTCTAAAATGCACATCTATGAAAGTCTAGTTCTGTCATCCAAGGGCAAAACTATACAGTAATACATCCACAATAATGAGTCATTCAGAGATTTAGAAAATGCTTTATTATTTATCAACCAGAAGAAACATGACACATCCACATCCACGATCATTCAAGTATAAGGACAGTAAGTACTGTTAGTGAGCACTGTTACTCCCTCCTTAGTATCTACCTACACTCCAGTTGTGTTATAGTTACCCACTAATTAAGAAGTCGCGGGCTGTATTATAAAGTACTGGCTGTTACTCCCTACTTAGTATCTACCTACACTCTAGTTGTGTTATAGTTACCCACTAATTAAGAAGTCGCAGGCTGTATTATAAAGTACTCACTGTTACTCCCTACTTAGTATCTACCTACACTCTAGTTGTGTTATAGTTACCCACTAATTAAGAAGTCGCGGGCTATATTATAAAGTACTCACTGTTACTCCCTACTTAGTATCTACCTACACTCTAGTTGTGTTATAGTTACCCACTAATTAAGAAGTCGCGGGCTATATTATAAAGTACTGGCTGTTACTCCCTACTTAGTATCTACCTACACTCTAGTTGTGTTATAGTTACCCACTAATTAAGAAGTCGCGGGCTGTATTATAAAGTACTCACTGTTACTCCCTACTTAGTATCTACCTACACTCTAGTTGTGTTATAGTTACTCACTAATTAAGAAGTCGCGGGCTGTATTATAAAGTACTGACTGTTACTCCCTCCTTAGTATCTACCTACACTCTAGTTGTGTTATAGTTACTCACTAATTAAGAAGTCGCGGGCTGTATTATAAAGTACTGACTGTTACTCCCTCCTTAGTATCTACCTACACTCTAGTTGTGTTATAGTTACCCACTAATTAAGAAGTCGCGGGCTGTATTATAAAGTACTCACTGTTACTCCCTACTTAGTCTCAACCTACACTGAAATTGTCCTGCATATACACTGTACTTGTCTTAGAGTTACCCAGTAACTACAAGGAGCGGGCTGTATTATTAAGTATTCTTTGTTATTCCCTCCTTGGTGTGCAAATACACTGTAATTGTGGAGTAATGCCTGGAGTTACCCATTACCTTCTACTACAGCTGTAACTACTAAGTGGAATCAGTGAGTTAGAACACAGTTTGTTTCATGAGATAACATCTTCTGAAAGTACAGTAATACAAAGACAAAACTAACTTAAAGGAATAGTTCACCCCAGAATGATAGTATACGAAATATTATATTATTATAATAACAAAAGCCAGTAGAAATCTGTTATTATCTGATGTCATGGACACTTAAAATAATAGTTCACCCAAGAATGATATTTCACTCATTATCTACTCACTCTCGTGTCAACCACTGGTGTCCGCTTGCAACCGTTACATGGACATGCACTGCTACGCCGAGACCCCCTCTAACTCAGAGAAGCCACAGATAACTCTGAAAATTCTCACAGTCCTTAGTCTACATGAGGGTGAGTAGATAATGAGTGAAATATCATTCTTGGGTGAACTATTATTTTAAGTGTCCATGACATCATAAAATAACAGATTCCTACTGGCTTTTGTTATTTACATTTAAGTTCATTTTTGTTCCTTCTGTAATAAACTGTTTAATTTAGTTTTCCATCTGCCTGGTCCTTCTAAGTCTAAGACAGTCAGTCAAGTCAGTTTCATTTGACAAAATGTACTTTCTAAGTTAGAAGTGTCAAGTGGAAAAGATTGTTGTGATACTACGATCACACCGCAGTGTGACACTCAGTGATGGACAATGGATGGGCTCCCCCCATAAAAGGTGATCTTGATCTTGATCCAGCTCCTTGGGTGAAGGCAGAGATCAGGGCCATGGGTGGCGCGCCATCTCCCTCGTCGGGTCTATTTTCATGGCATCTCAAAAAACCTCACCTGTGTAGAAACATAATTATATCTTGTATCATCAACTTCATCACATAAATGCATCACTGTAAAACAAAGTGAGAAAATTAATAACTTTGAACGGTAAGCTACAGTTTTTTCATCATGGAATAGCTACTTAATCCCAGTTTTTACCTTTCACATCATGAATCATTAGCCTTTTAAACCATAACTTGTGATTTGTAAGCACATTAATCAACTACAAATTATACATATTTTTTCTTTAACTATTGAGTAAATATTTTAACCATTTAAAAACCTTCAACTTAGGTACAAAATCAATGCCATTACCATACTGTTTCACAACTGTGTGCTTCACCAGTACATTAACTGTTAACGTTACTCTTGACTGTATTCATCTTTAATCACATGTATAACCAACACTAACATTAACTAATGGAGCCAATGCGTACAGTACATGGATTTATGGTACAGTACTATCTCAAATACAACCTCAAAGCAAAACAACCGCAGCACTAAGGTTCCCGGTTAGCGTGGTGCAGGGGAAAACGCACACTATCTTTAGCACAAGCTAACATTGCTAACTGCGTTAGCATAGCTACTTAACTCACCAAGAGGTTGATAACGCGGCGAAAATACCGTCACACAGGTCCTGGGTTCATCCCTCTCGTCTCCCGGGGTCTTTGCTCTGTGTTTATATCAACATATCACATCGTAGCATAAGTTCCCTCGTTTCGCCACATCCCAACCTCCTGGCTGTACGCCTGACTGTCGTCTCTCCCTGCAGCTCGTTTTCTCTAGCGAGGTGGGACTTTCTAACTTCTCAGCAAGTAACCAATCGGGAAGTGAACGCTTCTGGTCTGACCAATGACAGATGGTCATCTTTTTCATCGCATTTAACCTGTCTAACAACGCTGCTCATCATTGATCACATAAGGTGTCAATTCAATTTTTCGATCTGTCATTGGTCAGACCAGGTGCTGCTCACTTCCCATTGGCTGCCTGGTCCCACCTAGGCACTCTAGTCCCACCTCACTGGCGACGGTGTAGGTTGACACAGCCGCAGGGACGACAGCCAGGCGGAGACCAAGTGGAGATTGAGAAATGAGGGGAAATTAATATGCAATGTCTACGATGATATAAACACAGAGCAAAGACCCCGGGAGACGAGAGGGATGAACCCAGGACCTGTGTGACGGTATTTTCGCCGCGTTATCAACCTCTTGGTGAGTTAAGTAGCTATGCTAACGCAGTTAGCAATGTTAGCTTGTGCTAAAGATGATGTGCGTTTTCCCCTGCACCACGCTAACCGGGAACCTTAGTGCTGCTGCGGTTGTTTTGCTTTGAGGTTGTATTTGAGATAGTACTGTACCATACATCCATGTACTGTACGCATTGGCTCCATTAGTTAATGTTAGTGTTGGTTATACATGTTATTAAAGATGAATACAGTCAAGAGTAACGTTAACAGTTAATGTACTGGTGAAGCACACAGTTGTGAAACAGTATGGTAATGGCATTGATTTTGTACCTAAGTTGAAGGTTTTTAAATGGTTAAAATATTTACTCAATAGTTGAAGAAAAAATATGTATAATTTGTAGTTGATTAATGTGCTTACAAATCACAAGTTATGGTTTAAAAGGCTAATGATTCATGATGTGAAAGGTAAAAACTGGGATTAAGTAGCTATTCCATGATGAAAAAACTGTAGCTTACCGTTCAAAGTTATTAATTTTCTCACTTTGTTTTACAGTGATGCATTTATGTGATGAAGTTGATGATACAAGATATAATTATGTTTCTACACAGGTGAGGTTTTTTGAGATGCCATGAAAATAGACCCGACGAGGGAGATGGCGCGCCACCCATGGCCCTGATCTCTGCCTTCACCCAAGGAGCTGGATCAAGATCAAGATCACCTTTTATGGGGGGAGCCCATCCATTGTCCATCACTGAGTGTCACACTGCGGTGTGATCGTAGTATCACAACAATCTTTTCCACTTGACACTTCTAACTTAGAAAGTACATTTTGTCAAATGAAACTGACTTGACTGACTGTCTTAGACTTAGAAGGACCAGGCAGATGGAAAACTAAATTAAACAGTTTATTACAGAAGGAACAAAAATGAACTTAAATGTAAATAACAAAAGCCAGTAGGAATCTGTTATTTTATGATTTCATGGACACTTAAAATAATAGTTCACCCAAGAATGATATTTCACTCATTATCTACTCACCCTCATGTAGACTAAGGACTGTGAGAATTTTCAGAGTTATCTGTGGCTTCTCTGAGTTAGAGGGGGTCTCGGCGTAGCAGTGCATGTCCATGTAACGGTTGCAAGCGGACACCAGTGGTTGACACGAGAGTGAGTAGATAATGAGTGAAATATCATTCTTGGGTGAACTATTATTTTAAGTGTCCATGACATCATATAATAACAGATTTCTACTGGCTTTTGTTATTATAATAATATAATATTTCGTATACTATCATTCTGGGGTGAACTATTCCTTTAAGTTAGTTTTGTCTTTGTATTACTGTACTTTCAGAAGATGTTATCTCATGAAACAAACTGTGTTCTAACTCACTGATTCCACTTAGTAGTTACAGCTGTAGTAGAAGGTAATGGGTAACTCCAGGCATTACTCCACAATTACAGTGTATTTGCACACCAAGGAGGGAATAACAAAGAATACTTAATAATACAGCCCGCTCCTTGTAGTTACTGGGTAACTCTAAGACAAGTACAGTGTATATGCAGGACAATTTCAGTGTAGGTTGAGACTAAGTAGGGAGTAACAGTGAGTACTTTATAATACAGCCCGCGACTTCTTAATTAGTGGGTAACTATAACACAACTAGAGTGTAGGTAGATACTAAGGAGGGAGTAACAGTCAGTACTTTATAATACAGCCCGCGACTTCTTAATTAGTGAGTAACTATAACACAACTAGAGTGTAGGTAGATACTAAGTAGGGAGTAACAGTGAGTACTTTATAATATAGCCCGCGACTTCTTAATTAGTGGGTAACTATAACACAACTAGAGTGTAGGTAGATACTAAGTAGGGAGTAACAGCCAGTACTTTATAATATAGCCCGCGACTTCTTAATTAGTGGGTAACTATAACACAACTAGAGTGTAGGTAGATACTAAGTAGGGAGTAACAGTGAGTACTTTATAATACAGCCCGCGACTTCTTAATTAGTGGGTAACTATAACACAACTAGAGTGTAGGTAGATACTAAGTAGGGAGTAACAGTCAGTACTTTATAATACAGCCCGCGACTTCTTAATTAGTGGGTAACTATAACACAACTAGAGTGTAGGTAGATACTAAGTAGGGAGTAACAGCCAGTACTTTATAATACAGCCCGCGACTTCTTAATTAGTGGGTAACTATAACACAACTAGAGTGTAGGTAGATACTAAGTAGGGAGTAACAGCCAGTACTTTATAATACAGCCCGCGACTTCTTAATTAGTGGGTAACTATAACACAACTAGAGTGTAGGTAGATACTAAGTAGGGAGTAACAGTGAGTACTTTATAATACAGCCCGCAACTTCTTAATTAGTGGGTAACTATAACACAAGTAGAGTGTAGGTAGATACTAAGTAGGGAGTAACAGTGAGTACTAAGTACTAAGTAGGGAGTAACAGTGAGTACTTTATAATACAGCCCGCGACTTCTTAATTAGTGGGTAACTATAACACAACTGGAGTGTAGGTAGATACTAAGGAGGGAGTAACAGTGCTCACTAACAGTACTTACTGTCCTTATACTTGAATGATCGTGGATGTGGATGTGTCATGTTTCTTCTGGTTGATAAATAATAAAGCATTTTCTAAATCTCTGAATGACTCATTATTGTGGATGTATTACTGTATAGTTTTGCCCTTGGATGACAGAACTAGACTTTCATAGATGTGCATTTTAGAGAGGTAAGTTTACTACCAGCCAGCCATTTTTTGGCAAATTTCCACACTCCATTTCTCACCTATCCAAAACCATACAATTAATTAATGAATAGGCCTAATAAATATCAGAAATAGAGGTGAAATTTCGCTGCTGACACATTGAAAAAAATAGATTGCAACAATTGTGCTCATATTGTAGCCTACATTAGACTATTTAATTTATAATGTAGGCTACCAGAAGTTACACTTTAAGTCCGGGCAAAGTAGCAGGTAATTGTACAGGAGTTACGCTCCAAGACACGACCTAGTTATACTGTAAAATGCGCTAATTAGTGACGGAGTGAGCGAGAGTTACTGTGTAATTTGGTGTAAAGTATGACAGGAGTTACGTGCTAAGATGCAGCCTAGTTAAGCTGTAAAACAGCGAGAGTTACCCTGTACTTGTGTGGAAGTTGGTGTGAAGCAGGAGGTAAGTTACGCACTAAGACACAGCCTAGTTACACTGTAAATGCACGGGGGAAACAGGGGGGGAAGTCAGCCGCAGTTACTCACTACTTGTGTGAAATAAGCGGCAACCTATGCGGCAAGAGAGCGCTAGTTACGCTGTAAATTGCGGGCCGTATTATGTAGTGCTACCGTCCAAAAGCCCTCCCATGGTCTCCCCAACCTCCATTGTCTTTGATGGCCTCTCCAGCTCTAGTCTCTCTGGAGATGATGGCAGCAATGAGAGCTGGCTGGATGGATCCTGCAGCCCGGTTAATGATGTTCTTGTACTTTTCCATGTAGACACTGTCATGCTTTGCCATGGCCTTTGATGCAGAGACACCTTGTAGAGACAAATCCAACAGAAAATAGGGTCATTAAATTAGTGCAACAACACTGCATCTTTTTACACTGACATGGAAGAAAACCTCTACTGAGGGAGCATCCACTCCCTGACCATGGGCAATTTTAATGTATGAAATATCACAAGTAATAAATGTAATGGACATTTTCATGTTTATGACCCTTGAACTTTGAAAATTATTGTATGCTCATGAACTTTAGGTGAACTTCTAGTTGCACTTTTCTGCTGTGCATGAGGCAGTATACGTATAAGTGTCTGACTAGGATCCTGTTATTTTATGATGATTACGGTTAAGTAAACAGTTGTCTCCATATCCAAAATCACAGTCAGATGTCAACAGGATGTCGACTCGCTGAGGTGTGAAAAAAACACAACAGACCCTCGGTTACAGACAACCACTAGCTTCCTGCCTTTACATATGAACTGATCTTCTAGTAGTCCAATGATACAGTATGTCATGAGCGCTAAGTGCAAACTTATTCTGCAAGAATGCAATAATGTTATTGGACAATGTATGATGCCGCCTCCAAGGAGGAGCACATGGCTCCTTCCTGCTCTTGTGCCTATGTAACCTGATGTTAACTCAGTGTGCACTCTCGTACAGACTTTTGTGTGTATGACAGTCCACCTCTTGCGAGATAAAATAAAGTACTTAAAGTGAAACCTCAATTTGCTGGACTCATGATTTTCTCTCTCACAAGGAAATTTCCACGACATAAACCAATGCAGTGTTTACCTGAGGATGACAGACGGTCTGCATTGGCTGTGGCATCTGAAGCTCCGGAAGTTTTGACTTTCCTGATGTCTCCTATTTAGAGGACAGAAGAAGGACAAGAAGAGGGGGAAGAACAAATGATAGAGCTATTAGAATATATGTTTCCTCAGCACATTGATATTCAGCACTTGAAGTAGGACCTGAGAGAAGTTTAGATTTTCTTAACATTCTTACACAGCAGCCACTGTATGTATGCTGTAGGGCTGCACAATTTTCTGTAATTGCGATTAATTTATCAATGAATAAACTGCATTTGTCCACTTACGACTTGAGATCACAACGAATATTCATTTATGTATAATTATCAAATTAGAAAGTCCTTTCCTTTTTTCCTACCAAACTGTGCACCGCAGACAGACGTGCAGATGGAGCTTCACTGCTCCACCTGCACTGGTTAATTACTCACATAAAAAAATATTAAAACCGAATAAAGTGACAGCACTACAGCAGGTACATAGCTTTGTCTGGTTCGCCTGCACGCGTCACCAAAGGTTATGGGTCAGGTGCCACCGGAAGTAAATTGCGTAAATTTTTAAAATTAATCGTCAAAATTAACGCTTTAAATTTGACAGCACTAACACAGAGAACATACCCATTGCTTCTGTTTCCTCGTGCGGGTGTCCTCTTCAGACGGGGATGTCAGCCAAGTCAACACTGCTCCTGTAGTCGCTCTGTCAGACTCACAAGACAACACCAGAGATCCTGGAGGTTTAGCTCAGGGCTTCTGCCCTTTTCTATCCATCGTAGGTGGAGCTTGGTGGGAGGTGGGAGGAGCAGGACTGGAGGGAGGAGGATGTATGTGGCACGTTCGAGAGAGAAAGAGAAAGTGTTTGAGAATACTGTGTGTGTGTTGTGTACTGGGTCATGGACAGAGGCGGGTTAGGGGATGGGGAGGGAGGTCATGAATGACAAAGTGGTATCAACAATTAGCGTTGGATGGTTCTCTGGAGGGCGGGGTTGTTTATTACTGATTAAATCAGTCCAGCAAAAAGCGGTTTCATTATAAATAGTATATTTTATCTTGCAAGAGATGGACTGTACACTATATACATACTGTACACTGAAGTCTGTGAGAGTAAGATTAAGTCAAAATAAGAAATCCAACCAAAGCATCAGAGCCTGTACCTTGCTACTGTATATACTCACCTAGAAATGACCACGCCCACCAATAAACACGTAACATTCAGCTCAAGTCCAGCCAAAGACAATGACCATGTTGCTGATCTGTCTGTGATTCACCTGCAGAGAATAAACCTCTCCCACGTGACCTATTGGAGTTCACTGGTGATAAGAAACCAATAACATACTGTAGGCTACATCAAATCAGTTGCAGTTTATTAGTTACATTTTGCTTTTTTGATTATCTCTTTCAGTTTCAGTTTCATTCTGTGTCATGCTGATACAGTCAAAGGTTCAGCAGGGCTAACAGATAATGTATAAGGATCCTGTGAAGTCTTATGAAACTCTAACATCCAGATAAGAGACACATTAAACATTTGCTCTTTTCAATGAACACAGCTAAAAACTTTAGAAATCATACCAGGTCACTTTCTAGGTGCTTGATTCCACAGAGGTGTAAAAGATATAGTTGGATATTGATACTGTAAGGTTTATTTCAATACCAATTCCAAATCCATACCTTCAAAACACCAGTATTTAATATGGTGATTGCTGAGGAATACACAGACACACACACGCACAAGTTCACTCAATGTATACAGAGTAGTTTTATGTCTGATCTGCTAGACCTTTTTTTTCTGGGGGGGGGGGGGTTTAATGCCTTTATTTTGATGGACAGTGAAGAATGCGACAGTATGGGAGGCAGAGATGGGGGAATGACATGCAGTATAGGGCCGTTCGACCCAGGATTCAAACTGGGGCCGCCTGCAGCGAGGACTGTAGCCTCAACACATGCTTTTCATCTTGTCAGTAAGGGTGCATGGGAAAGTGAGGAACAGTGCAGTATTTAAACTGACAATTTTCACATGTATTGCCATTGTTACACTATAGATACTTGAATAATGTAGCTGAGTATTGAACGTTTGGCTGAAGCATTCCTTTCCTCTCTCAGACCTGGATATCAGAGGAACAGGGCAGAAAAAAGGACCATGTGATTTACAAGAAACAGCTCCTACTGACTGTAACAGGCAAAGGGCCTTATCTGTTTATCTATATGGAACCACTTTGACACAGGATGATATAACGTTCCACAGAGGAATGGAAACAGAACATTTAGATGCCAAAATAACAAAATATATATACTGTAGCCTATTTTAAGAAATTAAAACATGCAAACAAAAAAATAAGAAAAATTAAATTGAAAAAGAAAAAATGAAAAAAAGGAGTCGTGTTCACCTAAGTGGACATGCTGTTTTGAAACAGCACCTGCAGATCCGAAGCACAACACAACCAGTTCTCATGGAGGATTGTGGCTCACAGAGATAGTCTAACAGATGAGGGAGGTTTCTGTCCAACAGATATAGTAGCTTCTTTGGAGGGGTTTGGGGGTTAACAACCAACCAACCAACCAACAAAACTGACCCTGAGTATCCCAGCCTGTCCTTCTGAGAACTTTTATTTATTTTTATGTTATTTTTTATTTAATGAGGACAATGTGCGTTAATGAACTTAAAATACAAAAGTGCCAGTATTAGCCAATGGCACACTGTAGTCCTCCTGGCAGTATCCCAGGATAACCAGGATAGACCATTATCCCGGTTTTGAGGAACCCAGTTTTGCTACCTGAAGAACAGAACTCTGAAGGAAAATGGGGTTCTGTGACATCGCAGTTACTGATAGCTGCGACAGTCTGCACAGTTGCAGGCAAAAGTGTCTCAATAGAAAGAATCTGAAGATGAGTTTGGTTAATTTGATTAATTAAAAACGATGTCTGGAGTGACATCTAGTGTTTGAGCTGTGTGCATTTATTTACAGGAAAAAATCCATGATTCACTGTGTGATAACACTCACTCTCTTGAGCTCTCCCTTGGCCAGAACCTTAGAAATACTAAGCCCCTCCCAAGACCAACCAGTTTCCAATTAATATAATAATTGATAATTCAGGTAATCAAGTCCCACATTAAACCCAGCAGCACACGACAAAACCACATTTCTTTCTTCTTCTTCTTCTTTTTAAACTTTTTATTGTGAAGTACAAAACAAACAACAAATCATTACCCTCCCACCCAGCGGAACATGGTATGGCCAGCCATTAACCAGCTGCAGGTGGCTGCTATGGCAACATTCATGAGCTGCTCTGGTTTAAACCACAGGGAAGGAGTGGACCAAGATGGCAGCAGCACTGGTAAAAACATATGATGGAATAAACTGTCCTGAAATAACAAATCTGGTATTTCCTTTACAGTGCTGAGTGTCTGTTTTACCAGGTGCCATAATGATAGGGATAATGAAAGTGGAACAGTGGTCACAGCTGTATAACAACTGAGATATCTTATCAGGTCAAATGAAACAGGAAGTAATTCACTTAGACATTTTCCTGTGCTGTTTGTCACGTGTCCTGTCTGTGTGTCCAGGGCAGGGTCATTACCATTTTGCTGCACTTGTATTTTAAGATTATTTATTTTGTGTTTTAAACAAGAGGACAGCTGTTTATGAATGTAACTCAATGTAAAATTATAATATACAGTATGTGATATGACACAGCAGTTTATTACGTATACACACTAATGCAGATTCTTTAAACACTTGTTGTAGTGAACAGTTTCAGTCATTACAATCATTCTCTGTAAAATACCACTTGATTCATGTTTATTTTTTTTAAATATTCTGATAGAAAATAATGTATTACATAATGTTTCACTCATTTCAGCACTTTTGTTGTTTCAGTTTCAGTCGTCATAACCATTCTCTATGAACCACTGAGCTCTGGCCACGACGTCATTGGCGTAGTCTCCATTTGTTGTGTATTGATCTACATTTTTGGATTTAACATTCTGATCCCCCATGTTGTAGGCTGCGATCCCTCCTGCAGAGACAAAACAGAAATGAAAGCAGAGCCAAACAAAATGTGAAGTACAGTAAGAGTCCAATGAGTGAGTGAAACAAACCTTTCAGTTGCTCCTCTTTGCTCCAATTTGGAAATTTGCTCTGGATTGCACAAATCAGATCAACCAAGATCTGAGTGGCTTGCTGGAGATGTTCCACACTGTCCCAATTACCAACTGGCTTCTGACCACTGTTTCCCTCATCAACCTACCGATTGGAAATGCAGTGGGATGAACATTTGTATTATTGTAATGTGAGTCTTTACTAAGAAGATGTGAGTAAACAGTAGTTGTTCCAACCTGCATCAGTCCAAAAGCATTGTACTTTTTTTTCTTTTCGTTCCAGTCTCCCCAACCAGGCTTAGGCTGACTGTTTTTGATGGCCTCCCCAGCTCTAGACTCTCTGGAGATGATGGCAGCAATGAGAGCTGGATGGATGGATTTTTCTCCTGCAACTGTGCAAATGATGTTCTTGTACTTTCTCATTGGGCCGTGGTCATGCTTTGCCTTGGCCTCTGATGCAGAGACACCTTGTAGAGACAAATCCAACAGAAAACAGGGTCATTAAACAACAATCAATTTCCACTCATGAGAATAAAGTTATCAGTGTGAGAAAAGGTCACAATACCTAATGAAAACTTGTAATATTATGAAATTCAAGTAATTATATTTCAGCCATAATTACATTATCTTTTAAAAAGTTGGGATTTTTTTTTGTCATTGTGTTGTTGATATTCAATCACACAGCTTGCAGATTGCAATAAAGGTTACTAGATTTTTGTGGAGGTTATAGCATCACCCTGGTAAAATCAACAAAAAGCCAGTGGGATTTTAGGCTTTAAGAGAATGTCAGAAAATAAGTTAAGTAAGTATAAGTTAATTGTAGACTTAGACATTTTCTTCAACAAGATTATCTTCACAGGAGGACAGCTGCTCTGACATTGTTTCTGAATCATGTATTAAATCACAATAATCACAAGTAATAAACTAACGCAGTGTTTACCTGGGCTGTGATTGTCTGGTCTCGCTGTGACAGATGAAGCTCCGGTAGTTTCCACATTTCTGATGTCTCCGTATTTAGAGGAAGAAGAAGGATAAGAAGAGGAGGAAGAACCTACAAATGATGGAGCTATTAGAATATGTTTCCTCAGCACATTGACATGAGCACTTGAAGTAGGAGGACCTGAAAGAAGTTTACATTTTCTCTACACTGTTACACAGCAGCCACAGTAATGTATGTATAACACACAGAACTCACCCATTGCTCCTGTTTCCACGTGTAGATGACCTCTTCAGACGAGTCACTGCTGCTCCTGTAGCTGCTCTGTGTCAGACTCACCTGTCTGTACCTTGCTATATACTCACCTAGAAATGACCACGCCCACCTATAAACATGTAACATTCAGGTTCAGGTCCAGCCAAAGACAATGACCATGTTGCTGATCTGTCTGTGATTCACCTGCAGAGAATAAACCTCTCCCACGTGACCTATTGGAGTTCACTGGTGATAAGAAACCAATAAAGGCTACATCAAATCAGTTGCAGTTGATAAGTTACATTTTGCTTTTTTGATTATCTCTTTCAGTTTCAGTTTCATTCTGTGTCATGATGATACAGTCAATATTTTCTCAGTCTAGAGTTGGGTATTGATACTGTAAGGTTTATTTCAATACCGATGCCAAATCCATACCTTCAAAACACCAGTATTTAAAACGGTGATTTCTGATTGCTGAGGAATACATGTATAGTATGTATGTATGTATGTATACAGAGTAGTTTTATGTCTGATCTGCAGACAGATCTGCTAGACTTAATGTACAGTAAGGCATCATCAGTTTTACGCCAAGAGCAGCTTTTCATCTTGTCAGTAAGGGTGCATGGGAAACAGTGCAGGCTTTAAACTGACTATTTTCACATTGATGTATTGCCATTGTTACACTAACGATAGATAGATACTTGAATATGTAGCTGAGTATTGAACGTTTGGCTGAAGCATTCCTTTCCTCTCTCAGACCTGGATATCAGAGGAACAGGGCAGAAAAAAGGACCATGTGATTTACAAGAAACAGCTCCTACTGACTGTAACAGGCAAAGGGCCTTATCTGTTTATCTATATGGAACCACTTTGACACAGGATGATATAATATTATTATTATAAAGTTCTCTACAGAGGAATGGAAACATAGAACATTTAGATGGCCAAAATAACTATCCATAACTAACCAGTTCTCATGGAGGATTGTGGCTCACAGAGATAGTCTAACAGATGAGGGAGGTTTCTGTCCGACAGATATAACTAGTAGCTTCTTTGGAGGGGTTTGCTGACCCTGAGTGTCCCAGCCTGTCCTTCTGAGAACTTTTATTTATTTTTATTTTATTTTTTATTTAATGAGGACAATGCACGTTAATGAACATAAAATGTAAAAGTGCCAGTATTAGCCAACGGCTATTAGCCAACGGCTAGTGATAGCTGCGACTGTCTGCACAGTTGCAGGCAAAAGTGTCTCAATAGAAAGAATCTGAAGATGAGTTTGGTTAATTTGATTGTTTTTCTTCTTTATACCAGCACACTGACATTAGCAAAAAAATAAGTAAATTAAAAAAGATGTCTGGAGTCACATCCAGTGTTTGAGCTGTGCATTTATTTACAGGAAAAAATCCATGATTCGCTGTGTGATAACACTCACTCTTTTGAGCTCTTCCTTGGCCAGAGCCTTAGAAATACTAAGCCCCTCCCAAGACCAACCAGTGCTGTTTGTCATGTGTCCTGTTTGTGCTTCCAGGGCAGAGTTACCATTTTGCTGTACTTGTATTTTAAGACTATTTCTTTTGTGTTTTAAACAAGAGGACAGCTGTTTATGAATACACTCAATGTAAAATTATAATACTATACACAGTATGTGGTATGACACAGCTATACAGAAGAATGGAACACATACCAACACAGAAAAAAATTGTATTTTATTGCAGTTTTTCAACATTTTTTATGACGGATATTAGCAGTCCCTTACGAAAACAGGCCATGAAAGGGTTAAATTGTGAAAAAGTAAAACAATTAAAAGAAAATAAAAACCCAGTAGTTTAGTTCACACTGAGCCAAATGAACAGATGCAGATTCTTTAAACAATTTTGGTGAACAGTTTCAGTCATCACAACCATTCTCTATTACATAGCCTGCCACTTGTTGATTCATGTTTATTTATTTATATTTTTACAATATTCTGATAGAAGACCATGTATTAATGTTTCATTCATTTCAGCACTTTTGTTGTTTCAGCTTCAGTCGTCATAACCATTGTTTATGATGAACCACTGAGCTCTGGCCACGACTTCATTGGCGTAGTCTCCATTTGTTGTATCAACCTACAAAGTGTGAATGCAATGGGAAGAACATTTGTATTATTGTATTGTAATCTGAGTCTTTACTAAGATGTGAGTAAACAGTAGTTGTTCCAACCTGCATCAGTCCAAAAGTGTTGTACTTTTTTTTCTTTTCGTCCCAGTCTCCTCAACAGGCTCAGGCCGACTGTCTTTGAGTTACCTTGAGGTTGAATTCACTGTGGGGCATCACTCACTCTCCCTCAAGCTATTGGTCAGAGCCTTATAAACAGCATGCCCCTCACCCGAGACCAACCAATCTCCAATGAATACATGAACTGATATTTCAAGGTAATCATTAAACCTATCACCTCTTCAATAACTCATATGATTTTGTTTCATCATACCACCATTATATAAATTCCAACCCCCCTTCCCCTTTCCTGTTATGGATAATTAAAGTGGAACACCTTCGCTGTTTTTCAGTGGTCACATAAGAAGACTAGATTATGAGAATACCAAGACAGAAAAAACTAAAATGAATTAAATTAAAAGAAAAATAATGCTTCTTACTTTGTTCACACTGAGCCTAATGAATACACTGTTTCAGTCATCACAATCATTCCCTACAAACACACACCACTTGTAAATTCATGTTTATTTTTGTAATATTGTGATAGAAGATATGTATTACACAATGTTTCAATTTTTTTGTGTATCCTTTTTGTCGCCATAGCCATTGTTTCTGAACCACTGAGCTCTGGCCACGACGTCATTGGCGTAGTCTCCATTTGTTGTGTACTGATCTACTTTTTTGGATTTAACATTCTTTTCCCCCATGTTGTAGGCTGCGATCCCTCCTGTAGAGACAAAACAGAAATGAGAGCAGAGCCAAACCAAATGTGAAGTAGAGTAAGAGTCCAATAAGTGAGTGAAACAAACCTTTCAGTTTCTCCTCTTTGTTCCAATCTTCACAAAGTTTCTTTTTCTGGATTACACCAATGTGATAAACCAACATCTCAGTGGCTTGGCGGAGATGATCCACACTGTCCCATTTACCCTCTGGCTTCACACCACTGTTTCCCTCATCAATCTACAGAGTGAGAATGCAATGGGAAGAACATTTGTATTATTATATTGTAATGTGAGTCTTTACTAAGAAGATGTGTGTAAACAGTAGTTGTTCCAACCTGCATCAGTCCAAAAGCGTTGTACTTTTTTTTCTTTTCGTCCCAGTCTCCCCAACCAGGAGGCTGACTGTCTTTGATGGCCTCTCCAGCTCTAGACTCTCTGGAGATGATGGCAGCAATGAGAGCTGGATGGATGGATTTTTCACAGGCAACTGTGTAAATGATTTTCTTGTACTTTCCCATTGGGCCACTGTCATGCTCTGCCATGGCCTCTGATGCAGAGACACCTTGTAGAGACAAATCCAACAGAAAACAGGGTCATTAAATTAGTGCAACAAATTCATCTGTTTGCACCGACATAGAAGCTACATAATAGTCTCACCATATAATGTGTGTGACACAAATACAGCGAAGAGAAGAAAACCACTACTGAGGGAGCATCACCCTCCTGACCTCCTGACTGAGCATATTCTTACCAGAATACAGCCAGCACTTAAGAGTCGTCCAGAATGACTGACCGTCCGCTTTCGCTGTGACATATGAAGCTCCGGTAGTTTGCACTTTACTGATGTCTCCGTATTTAGAGAAAGAACCTACAATGATGAAGTTATTAGAATATGTTTCCTCTACACATGAGCACTTCTTCTCTTTACATTCTTACAGAGCAGCCACAGTAATATACATATACGTATGACAGAGAACGCACCCATTGCTCCTGTTTCCTCGTGTAGGTGTCCTCTTCAAACGGGGTGTCAGCCAAGTCAACACTGCTCCTGTTGTCGCTCTGTGTCAGACTCACAAGACAACACCAGAGATACTGAGCATATAACTCCGAAAGGTCTCCAAACCCTTCCTTGGTGAGTAGACAATTGCAATTTTGGGTGAAGTATCCCTTTAACATCTGCTGAGAAAGTCAAGAGAGAAACACAGCTCTGATATGGAAGCTAATTTTAAAGCTAACGATCATAGTGCTCTGGCCGTCGCTGAAAACTATAATTTGTCCCCACATCCATATCTCTCCTCAACAGACAACTGAACACACCCCTCCCCCTTCCAGTCTAGCGGGGGGGAGGAGGGGGGATTCCTGCTTGGCACACACTACAAACCTCAAACCTTAAAACCTCACCCCTCCATACCGCCTGCATTTGCTGACTGTTACGTCTCCCTGTCAGAGGCAGAACTAGCTTCTATTGTCCTGGGCTACTGTCATTTCCTTTGCTTTTAGCTCAAATCTTCTTTTTTTCTAATAAGTGTGGCAAGGTGAAGAGGGACCCGGGCGGGCTTCGAACCCCAGACTCCCGGGTCAGAGTCATGCGCGCTAACCAGTCGGCCAAAGGGACATCCCCTTGGCCAAGTAGCCAGGGCACATGATCAACTGGAGGCACACAGTGACAGGACCACCACTGTCACATAAGGTTGAACTTATTATGATGATATGATTTTAGTATTATAAGTTTTTCTTTTATCATGTTCTTAACATGTTTTTTATTTATTACTGCAAGTTTCCCCTTTTATTTCTATTTATTATATTGAGCTCTGATGGCCTTCTATGATGTCGTGTCATGCGGATGATTGAATAGATGTCTTCCTGTCTATGAAATGTTTTGCTATGCAACCAAAAGGCACTAAAGGCCCAAAACAAATTTCCCCTCAGGGACAAATAAAGTTACCTTGACCTTGAATTCACTGTGGGGCATCACTCTCTCTCTCTCAAGCTCATGAACAGCATGCCCCTCACCCGAGACCAACCAATCTCCAATGAATACATGAACTGATATTTCAAGGTAATCATTAAACCTATCACCTCTTCAATAACTCATGATTTTGTTTCATCATACCACCATTATATAAATTCCAACCCCCCTTCCCCATTCCTGTTATGGATAATGAAAGTGGAACACCTTCGCTGTTTTTCAGTGGTCACATAAGAAGACTACATGATGAGAATACCAAGACAGAAAAAACTAAAATGAATTAAATTAAAAGAAAAATAATGCTTCTTACTTTGTTCACACTGAGCCTAATGAATATACAGTTTCAGTCATCACAATCATTCCCTACAAACACACACCACTTGAAATTCATGTTTATTTTTGTAATATTCTGACAGAAGATATGTATTACACAATGTTTCATTTTTTTTGTGTATCCTTTTTGTCGCCATAGCCATTGTTTCTGAACCACTGAGCTCTGGCCACGACGTCATTGGCGTAGTCTTTATTTTTTGTTAACTCATCTACATCTTTGGATATAACATTATCTTGACCCTTGTTGTAGGCTGCGATCCCTCCTGTAGAGACGAAACAGAAATGAGAGCAGAGCCAAATAAAATGTGAAGTACAGTAAGTTGAGTGAGTGAAACAAACCTTTCAGTTGCTCCTCTTTGTTCCAACCTTTACAAAGTTTCTTTCCCTGGATTCCACAAATGTGACCAACCAACATCTCAGTGGCTTGGCGGAGATGATCCACACTGTTCCATGCACCAACTGGCTTCACACGACTCTTTCCCTCATCAATCTACAGATTGTGAATGCAATGGGATGAACATTTGTATTATTGAATTGTAATGCGAGTCTTTACTAAGAGGATGTGAGTAAACAGTAGTTGTTCCAACCTGCATCAGTCCAAAAGCCTTCCCTCCGTCTCCATAACCAGGATCAGGCTGACTGTTTTTGATGGCCTCTCCAGCTCTAGACTCTCTGGAGATGATGGCAGCAATGAGAGCTGGATGGATGGATTTTTCATTTGCAACTTTGTAAATGATGTCCCTGTACGTTTCCATTGGGTCACTGTCATGCTTTGCCATGGCCTCTGATGCAGTGACACCTCGTGCTGTATAGAGACAAATCCAACAGAAAACAGGGTCATTAAATTAGTGCAACTACTGCATCTGTTTGCACTGATCAATCAATCAATCAATCAAATGTATTTCTAAAGCACATTTAAAAACAACCCAAGTTGACCAAAGTGCTGTACAGTTAAAAATGCAAGCATAATACAAAGAAAATTTAAAAAAAGTGATAAAACACAGAAAAGACAACAATAAACAAAAAACATCGAGAAAATACTACAGAGAGATATCAGACAGATGTAAAGGCCAAAGAAAAAAGGTAAGTTTTCAGTCTAGATTTAAAAGAGTCGATGGAGGGGGCAAGTCTGACTGAGAGGGGGATGCGGTTCCAGAGAGTCGGGGCAGCAATTGAAAATGCACGATCACCCCTAAGTTTATGGTGGGATCGTGGGACTGTTAAAAGCTTTTGGTCAGCCGACCTGAGCGGTCTGAGGGGGGAGGAAGGGGTTAAAGGCTCTGCCAGGTAGGAGGGGGCTGCTCCATTCAAGGCTTTATAAACAAATAAAAGAATTTCACCCCTGTACCCAGCCTCTCTCCACTGGCTGCCAGTGGAGAGAGGCTAGTACAGGGGTGATGTGGTCCCTCTTTCGAGTCCCTGTTAGGAGTCTGGCTGCGGCGTTTTGGATTAGTTGTAGGCGGGAGAGGAGTGATTGGTTGATTCCGGTGTAGAGAGAGTTGCAGTAGTCCAGGCGGGTGGTGATGAACGCATGGATGACTTTTTCTAGATCTGTGAAGGTGAGGAATGGTTTGATTTTTGAAATGGTGCGGAGTTGGAAAAAACTGGCTTTGACTGCTGAGTTAACCTGTTTATCACATTTGAGCACAGAATCGAAAGTGAAACCAAGGTTCTTTACGTGGGGTTTGATGAGGGTAGACAGGTTGCCAAGACTGTTTGAAATCAGGTTAATGTTGTCGGGGGGGCCAAAAAGAATGATTTCAGATTTTGATTCGTTAAGTTGTAGAAAATTCTCTGCCATCCAGGATTTTATTTCATCTAAACAGTTGTGAATGTGGGTGATTTTGGATTTGTCGTTTGGTTTCAGGGGGAGATAGAGCTGAGTGTCGTCTGCGTAGAAATGGAAAGAGATGCCGTATTTTTGAATGATTTGACCAAGGGGAAGCATGTAGATGGAAAACAGAATGGGGCCAAGGATTGAGCCTTGTGTACTCCGCAGAAGAGGGTAGCTGGGGGGGAGGAGAGTGAGCCAATGTTTACAGAGAAAGTTCTATTGTTGAGGTAGGATATGAACCAGTTCAGTGCGGTGCCATTTAATCCGGTAGCAAGGTGAAGGCGCTCTATAAGGATGTTGTGGTCGACAGTATCAAATGCAGCACTGAGGTCGAGGAGTATGAGGATGGCGCAGTTTCCGGAGTCTGTGGAGAGGAGCAGGTCGTTATGGATTTTTAACAGGGCGGATTCTGTACTGTGATTTTTCTTTTTTCTTTTTTTAAGTATATTTAAGGCGTTTTATGCCTTTATTTGATAGATCAGTAGAGATAGACAGGAAAGGGGGAGGCAGAGAGAGGGGAATGACATGCAGGAAAGGTCCGCCCGATGCGGGACGCGAACCGGGGACGCCTGCGTCTGCATATACATGGGGCGGCTGCCTTAACCACTGCGCCACGCACCGCCCCACTGTGTTTTTCTTAAAGCCAGATTGAAATTTTTCCAAGATGTTATTTTGGTGTAGGTAGGGGAGTAGCTGGTTGAATATGGCCTTTTCAAGAAGTATGTAACCGATGGGTTCTTTTTTTATTTAATTTAACCAGAAATCACTTTTGTAACTGTTATTTTTGATACATGTATTTCTTTAATATTCAGTTTGAGGGCTTTTATTTTTTTAGTTTCATTTTGGTAACGTCCCTCCTTCCGTCAACATCCTGTGCACGTCGCGCCGTTTTCTCTCAGTCGGAAAAATGGCTGATGAGAAGAGGTAGGGCAAAACGTGCTCATGTTCAAAATGTATGCTAAGAGTGTGAAATGCATATTTTCTTCATGCCTTCACCACACGGTTTTGATGTAATGGATTTTTTTTTTTAGTTAATGGAGTGAATGGGAATGTTATGTGTGCAGTTGTGAGTGTATTTTGCACAGTGCTCGGAGTGACAGTCGTGAGTCTAAGCTAGCTAGTCTCTCATGCAGTTGTTATTCCTCCCCTCCTCTAGAGGTGTGTGAGACTGAGAAGAAGAAAAGTGCTGTGCTGTACTAACAATAACATTGCTGTGCACAGGTGAGCTCCCATGCTTATGTATTATCTTTTATTTCATTTCGTTTTATTTCATATTTCTTATCCACCCTTTTGGTGTTGATATTTATGTTCTTGTTTACTTACTAAAATATCACCAGTACTGTAGGTCTTGGGGGGTTGTTTGGAGATTGTATTATGACCATGAGAATGAGATTAGAAGTTACACATGCAGTCGGAAAAATGGCTGATGAGAAGAGAGGTGTGTGAGACTGAGAAGAAGAAAAGTGCTGTGCTGTACTAACAATAACATTGCTGTGCGCAGAATAAATCTCCCTCTGCTGGCTGATTGAACCCGAGAACTGTCGTCTTCTTTGCCACACAACACAACACAACACAACGGAGGCCGGTTACACTGACATAGAAGCTACATAACAGTCTCACCATATACAGATGTTACTGGTTCAAAATTGCGGACTTCTCGCGTGATTCACGCGAGACAGCACAAGCGCCAGGCATTTTTTTCCTTGGCGAGACAAAGAGGTCTTAATGAAAAGCCGCATGGTGCCAAAACAACCACCAGGTGGCATCTGTGAGAACGGAGGACGACAGGCGGATGAATTAGTATGATCTGTGCAGTAATCCACTGCTTAAACTCTATAAACGCTATTTAACTAGAACTAACTACCCTGCCTAAATCACAGAAACTATTGTAATATGATAATGCCTGGCTTGCTTTATGACTTCATGATTATGTATCACAAATTATGAAGGTCTTCTGCACAGGGCAAAGATGATATAAAACGAAGTAACACACGCGGCTGTTTGGGACAGGCTTTTATTTAATTCAGAACAAACCGCTCAGCAAAAATGGGAAATATAGTCTAATATAATAAAATGGATCTGTTGTTTGGCCACTGTTTGAAAATAATCAGAATTAGGCTATGAGGACAGAATCTAATCCAGGGCAGCATTCATAATCAGACTTCTTCTAAATAAACGTCAACATTCAATAACTTGGTCAGGTCGGACCACAGGCTCCTTTTTTCTCTTGAAATGAGGTACGCTGCGCTCACGGACACGTCGGTGCTCTGTTTGTAATTTATCTACTGCATTAAATCTGTCCTTTATAGCCTACATGCGCGTTCAGATTCACAATAAGATGAGTTACTGAGCAGCGTCGTGGTACCGCTGATGACTCTCATGAGGTGGTTTTTGAGACGTATCGATAAAAATGTGTGACTGCAGCTCGTTCTCCTTTCATCCTACTGTATTCTATCTGTAGCTATCATGAACAGCGCCACTCCTCATCGCGGCTACATTGTGTGACGTGTCAGCATGGTCCCCAAAACGTCTGAGCAGTATTTAGTACGGTGCTGCCACCTAGAGGAAAACAGTGGTGGTGAAAATTCTCGCGTTCGCGAGATCCTGCAGTGCGAGACAAACCCCGCAATTTTGAACCAGTAACATCTGTAATGTGTGTGACACAAATACAGAGAAGAGAAGAAAACCTCTACTGAGGGAGCATCACCCTCCTGACCTCCTGACTGAGCATATTCTTACCAGAAAATGTCCAGCACCAACGAGTCGTCCAGAATGACTGACCGTCCGCTTCTGCTGTGACATATGAAGCTCCGGTAGTTTTCACTTTCCTGATGTCTCCGTATTTAGAGAAAGAACCTACAAATGATGAAGACAATTTTTCCTCTACACATGAGCACTTTAAGTAGGAGGACCTGGGAGAAGTTTAGATTCTCTTTACATTCTTACAGAGCAGCCACAGTAATATACATATACGTATATGACAGAGAACGCACCCATTGCTCCTGTTTCCTCGTGTAGGTGTCCTCTTCAAACAGGGTGTCAGCCAAGTCAACACTGCTCCTGTAGTCGCTCTGTGTCAGACTCACAAGACAACACAAGAGATACTGAGCCTGTAACTCAGAAAGGTCTCCAAACCCTTCTTTGGTGAGTAAATGTGTGTAGATGGTTTAAAGTCCTCTTCAGACGAGTCACTGCTGCTCCTGTAGCTGCTCTGTGTCAGACTCACCTGTCTGTACCTTGCTATGTACTCACCTAGAAATGACCACGCCCACCAATGAACATGTAACATTCAGGTTCAAGTCCAGCCAAAGACAATGACAATGATCTGTCTGTGATTCACCTGCAGAGAGTAAACCTCTCCCACATCCTAGTGGAGTTCACTGGTGATAAGAAACCAATAATGCAGGCTACATCAAATCAGTTGCAGTTGATGAGGTCATTTTGTAGAAGTTTTCTGTACATTCAGTGAGTTACATTTTGCTTTTTTGATTAGGCCTGTCTCTTTCAGTTTCATTCTGTTTTCATAGAGTTAAGTAGACTCAGGAAAGGGTGCATGGGAAAGTGAAGAACAGTACAGACTTTAAACTGTCTATTTTCACATGGATGTATGCAGTTACACTGAGGATATGGATAGAGTATGTAGCTGAGCATTCCTTTCCTCTCTCAGACCTGGATATCAGCGGAACCGGGCGGGGAAAAAAACATGTGATTTACAAGAAACAGCTCCCACTGACTGTAACAGGCAAAGGGCCTTGTCTGTTTATGGAACCACTTAGACACAGGGTGATATAAAGCTCTCTACAGAGGAACGGAAACATAGAACATTTAGATGGCCTAGCTACATAACAAAATTACGGAGCCCCGGATATGACATGCAAAAAAAAAATATAAGTTGTGGCCACGAAATAGTAAGTTGTTCCCACGAGATATTAATTCGTTCCCACGAAATAATAAGTTGTGGCCACGAAATATTAAGTCGTTCCCACGAGATATGAATTCGTTCCCACGAAATAGGTAATTCGTGGCCACGAAATATTAATTCGTTCCCACGAAATAGGTAATTTGTGGCCACGAAATAATAAAACATAGCGGGTAGCGTCCGACCCGACCTAACAACAACAACAACATAACAAACTTATCTGACACCTCTCCTTCCTCTGCTCCTGTTAACTCACTCGCACACACAGACACACAAGGAATTAATTTATTCATGGCCACATGAAGTGAAATCACCGTAAAACTTCAAATAAAGGCGCGGGCGTTTATTTGCTTAAATCGCTCAAATCAACCTGCGTTTATTAAAATAGTGTTCAACCTGCTTCCTTCTGGGGAAAGAGAGGCTTCACTCTGTGGCGGCAGGCGGCGGTGGAGCTATGTGTTTCTGGAGACATTACTGTAAATACGGCCGGGCGGACTCGTTCTCAGTCTCGCTGACCTGACCTCTGCAGTCCTGGCCTGCACAGGTTACGGATCCGAGACCCCCTTCATGTCGGTCCTCCGCTACCCCCTCCTGATCCGCCGCATGTTGCAACAACCCAGCGGAGGGCGACGGAGAGGTCGGCTGAGCAGCTGTTGTTTAGGCTACTGAGAGTCCCTGCCGACAGTTGTCTCCGCCTAGATGTTCTCCTCACCGTTGAGCTGAGCGTCAGGAGTTCATCATATTGCAATAGGCTAGTCAATATTTTATTTTAGGTATATACAGTCAGCCAGCACTGAAAGAAGTAGTGCGATCACAGCAGGACAGACAATCAGATGGATAATCAGTAAAGTTAATAATTTCACTTAATGTGGCCATGAATAAATTAATTCATTGTGTGTCTGTGTGCGCGCGAGTGAGTTAAGAGGAGCAGAGGAAGGAGAGCTGTCAGATAAGTTTGTGTTATGTTGTTGTTGTTGTTGTTGTTACTGTAGGTCGGGTCGGACGCTACCCGCTATGTTTTATTATTTCGTGGCCACAAATTACCTATTTCGTGGGAACGAATTCATATCTCGTGGGAACGACTTAATATTTCGTGGCCACAACTTATTATTTCGTGGGAACGAATTAATATCTCGTGGGAACGACTTACTATTTCGTGGCCACAACTTATAATTTTTTTTTTGCATGTCATATCCGGGGCTCCGTACAAAATATATATTTTTAAAGAAATTGAAACATGTAAACAAAAAAAAAAAAAAGAAATTTGAAATTGAAAAAGAAAAAAAGAAAAAAAAAAAGTCTTGTTCACCTGAGTGGACATGCTGTTCTGAAATAGTACCTGCAGGTCCAAAGCACAACAGAAGTAGTTCTAATGGAGGACTGTGTGGCTCACTGAGATAGTCTAACAGATGAGGGAGGTGTCACTATGAGTGGTATCTCAGGAGGTTTCTGTCCACAGATATAACTAGTACTGTAGCTTCTTTGGAGGTGTTTGGGGGTTACCAACCAACCAACCAACCAACCAACCAACCAACCAACCAACCAACCAACCAACCAACCAACCAGCAAAGCTGACCCTGAGTATCCCAGCCTGTCCTTCTGAGCACTTTTCTCTAAAGATCCAGTAGTTTGAGCCTCCATCAGTGTGTTATCAAAGACTGGATTTTTCAATATCCTGTTTTTGTGTTTGTTCATGTAACACCATATCCCGATTTCAGAGACCTTATACTGGTTTAGAGAAACCCAGTTTTACCCCGGAGAACTCGGAAATGGAATACTGTGGCATCCCAGTACAATCTGTGCAGGTGCAGGCAAAAGTGTCTCCATAGAAATAATCTGAAGATCCATTTGGTCAATTTGATTGTTTTTCTTCTTTACACCAGCACACTGACTTTAGTAAAAAAGTAGTAAAGTTAAAAAAAAAAAGATGTCTGGAGTCACATCTAGTGTTTGAGCTGTGCATTTATTTACAGGGAAAAAAATCCATGATTCACTGTTTGATAACACTCACTCTTAAGCTCTTCCTTGGCCAGAGCCTTAGAAATACTAAGCCCCTCCCAAGACCAACCAGTGCTGTTTGTCACGTGTCCTGTCTGTGTATCCAGGGCAGGGTCATTACATCTTTGCTGTAGGCCTACTTGTATTTTAAGACTATTTCTTTTGTGAAGACAGCTGTTTATGAATGCAACTCAATGTAAAATTATTATTATTACAGTATGTGATACGGAAGGAAGGAACACACCAACACAGAAAAAAACAGATATTAATGAAATTTAAAGTTTGTATTTTATTGCAGTTTTTCAACATTTTTTATGACGGATATTAGCGGTCCCTCACTAAAACAGGCCATGAAAGGGTTTAATTATGAAAAAATGAACGAATTAAAAGAAAATAAAAATCCAGTAGTTTCTTAGTTCACACTGAGCCAAATGAACAAATGCAGATTCTTTAAACAATTTTTGTAGTGAACAGTTTCAGTCATCACAACCATTCTCTATTACATACCACTTGTTGATGCATGTTTTTTGGAATATTCTCATAGAAGATCATGTACTGTATTACAAGATGTTGCATTAATTTCAGCACTTTTGTTGTTCAGCTTCAGTCGTCATAACTACTGTATTCTTTATGAACCACTGAGCTCTGGCAACAACATCATTGGCGTAGTCTCCATTTGTTGTATTTTCCTCCACGTCATTTGGGTTTGTAGAGTTCACCTTCCCATCCCCAATGTTGTAGGCTGCGATCCCTCCTGCATGGACACAAGCAATGATTAATGAGAACAAAGTCAAACAAAATGTGACTGTTGCACACAGAGTCCAATGAGGGAGTGAAACAAATCTTTCAGTTGCTCCTCTTCGCTCCACTTTCGAAATTTTTTTCTGGATACGTTCAATGAAATAAATCAAGATGCCAGTGGCTTGGCGGAGTTGGTCAATACTGTCCCATTTACCTTCAGGTGTATGGTTACCTCCATCCTTATCTACATCAACCTACAGAGTGGGAATGCAATGGGAAGAACATTTGTATTATTGTATTGTAATGTGAGTCTTTACTAAGAAGATGTGAGTAAACAGTAGTTGTTCCAACCTGCATCAGTCCAAAAGTGTTGTACTTTTTTTTCTTTTCGTTCGAGTCTCCTCAACAGGCTCAGGCCGACTGTCTTTGAGTTACCTTGACCTTGAATTCACTGTGTGGCATCACTCTCTCTCAAGCTCTTCCTTGGTCAGAGCCTTATAAACAGCATGCCCCTCACCCGAGACCAACCAATCTCCAATGAATACATGAACTGATTTCAAGGTAATCATTAAAGGGATAGTTCAACATTTTGGCAAATTGGCCCATTGCCATAATCGCTATAGTCATAGCAGTAGGTTCGTTACCTTTAATTATAGGTGTAAGCTATTTTCAGTACGGCGGAGCGGAGCAACAGGCTGCTCAGGGCTATGCTATGGAGGCTAAGGGAATTTCTTGGCTTCCCTCATTAAACTCATCAAATACAAAATCCCAAAACTCCACAGCGCTTTTGTAGACAAGTTGTGACCTGCACATTCACCACGCTATGAGATAATAACGTAACGATACGAAACGGAGCCGTTTTCGAGGTAAATACAGGGTAAATACGGAGACTGCTTGCTGAAAACCTGTCCCTGAACGCAACGCGCATCAGCGGTTTTGCATGAATTTACCTCGAAAACGGCTCCGTTTCGTATCGTTCCGTTATTATCTCATAGCGTGGTGGTTGTGCAGCTCACAACTTGTCTACAAAAGCGCTGTGGAGTTTGGGGATTTTGTATTTGATGAGTTTGATGAGGGAAACCAAGAAATTCCCTTAGCCTCCATAGCATAGCTCTGAGCAGCCTGCAGCTGGTAACGAACCTACTGCTATGACTATTAGCGATTATGGCAATGGGCCAATTTGCCAAAATGTTGAACTATCCCTTTAAACCTACTGTATCACCACTTCAATAACTCATATGATTTTGTTTCATCATACCACCATTAAATTCCAACCCCCCTTCCCCTTTCCTGTTATGGATAATGAAAGTGGAACACCTTCGGTGTTTTTCAGTGGTCACATAAGAAGACTAGATGATGAGAATACCAAGACAGAAAAAACAAAAATGAATTAAATTAAAAGAAAAATAATGCTTCTTACTTCGTTCACACTGAGCCTAATGAGTATACAGTTTCAGTCATCACAATCATTCCCTACAAACACACACCACTTGTAAATTCATGTTTATTTTTGTAATATTCTGATAGAAGATATGTATTACACAATGTTTCATTTTTTTTGTGTATCCTTTTTGTCGCCATAGCCATTGTATCTGAACCACTGAGCTCTGGCCACGACGTCATTGGCGTAGTCTCCATTTGTTGTGAACTTATCCACATCTTTGGATTGAACATTCTTGTCCCCCATGTTGTAGGCTGCGATCCCTCCTGTAGAGACAAAACAGAAATGAGAGCAGAGCCAAACAAAATGAGAAGTAGAGTAAGAGTCCAATGAGTGAGTGAAACAAACCTTTCAGTTTCTCCTCTTTGCTCCAATTTGGAAATTTGCTCTGGATTGCACAAATCAGATCAACCAAGATCTGAGTGGCTTGGCGGAGATGATCCACACTGTCCCATGCACCCCCTGGCTTCACACGACTCTTTCCCTCATCAATCTACAGAGTGAGAATGCAATGGGATGAACATTTGTATTATTGTATTGTAATGTGAGTCTTTACTAAGAAGATGTGAGTAAACAGTAGTTGTTCCAACCTGCATCAGTCCAAAAGCATGGTACTTTTTTTTCTTTTCGTCCCAGTCTCCATAACCAGGATCAGGCTGACTGTTTTTGATGGCCTCTCCAGCTCTAGACTCTCTGGAGATGATGGCAGCAATGAGAGCTGGATGGATGGATTTTTCATCTGCAACTTCGTAAATGATGTCCCTGTACTTTTCCATTGGGCCACTGTCATGCTCTGCCATGGCCTCTGATGCAGCGACACGTCGTACTGTAGAGACAAATCCAACAGAAAACAGGGTCATTAAATTAGTGCAACTACTGCATCTGTTTGCAATGACATAGAAGCTATGGCACTTTATCAGTCACAGTCACTCACTCACACAAAATGCATGTGTAACTGCATGTGAGATAAATACAGTGACCAGCAGAAAGCCTCTTCTGAGGGAGCATGTGCCTCCTGACCATGGGCAACACTTGTGAGATTGGGGTGAGCTTGGCGATCTTGAGCGGAAGCAGAAGAGAAACTTGCCATGGGAAAAAAATATGACCTTCACCTATTTAAAATGCCAAAAAAATCAGCAGTTTGTCGGCAATGCAAGAATTTATTTTGTGTGAAGGCTGCTCTATGGAATAGAGCACAGATGTCCCACAAAGATACCTTATCAAGGAGTAGCTGGCACAGGAAAGGGTGGCATGTGGTGTGTGCGTTACCTACACGACCTGTAGTCTTTCTGGTGATGGATTTTTGGGAGTTTATTTTGTAATAGTTGTAATATTCATAACAAACTGTTGCTTTCTTGACATGAAACACAATGTTAGAGGTCATAAGCACGTTTGCCCCTAAAGTCTGGATTCTACGGAAAATTATTCAAATAATTTCCGTCATGCTAAATATGACTGTTAGTAGTCTAAATATTTAATGTTATCATAAGGACATGTAAATATCTCATTTTTATATACCTACGAATTTTATAAATCCACACATAAATCCGATTTGTGCCACGTCAGTGCAAATCGCGCAAGATTTGGACAGACCAAGAAGAGCAGTGCTGGGAGCTTCCACTACAAACAAGCTTAAAATATAGAGTTGTTTAATTTTTTTCTGAACAATTTCTCATGTCGGGGCTTCAATACAAGAGGGACATTACAGATGAGCTGTGTGGAGGTTTTTGGATGTTTTTTGGTCTGTCTTTTTTGATGAAGGAAAGTGAGCCCCATTCACAACGGTCATCTCTCGGCTGTTGTCCAGTCCGATGATAACAGGTCTCTGTGGGTGTTTAAGCTACGTCATCTCCAGGTAGAACAACTGGAGTTGATAATAAACTGCTTATGATACAGTACATACATATCAATAAACCAATACACTGTTTACCTGATGATGGCTGTTTATCCGCTTTCGCTGTGTCATCTGAAGCTCCGGTAGTGTCCACTTTAATGATGTCTCCATATTGAGAATAAGGAGGAGAAGAAGAGGAAGAGGAAGAAGAAGAAGAAGAAGAAGGAGAAGAAGTAGAGGAGAAAGAACCTACAAATGAAGGAGCTATTAGAATATGTTTCCATTGCACATCAACATGAGCACTTGAAGCAGGAGGACCTGCAAGAAGTTTAGATTTTCTTTACATTCTTTATTTATTCATTAATTTCGGGCATGTTAGTTAAATCAGACTTAATCATCATCTCAGTTCAATTAATACAGCAACATGGTCAAAGCATGGCTAGCATGGAAGAAGCAAAAGCTTATCCCCCCCCACCCCTCCAGAATACATTCTCTTATTTGTATATACGACACACAGAACATACCCATTGCTCCTGTTTCGTGTAGGTGCCCTCTTCAGACAGGTCAACACTGCTCCTGTAGTCGCTCTGTGTCAGACTCTGAGGACAACACAATAGATACTGAGCCTGGAGGTTTAGCTCAGGGCTTCTGCCCTTTTCTATCGACTGTGGGTGGAGCTTGGCGGGAGGTGGGAGGAGCAGGACTCTGAAGGGAAGAGGATGTATGTAGACAAAGAGAGGTGAAGTTGTGTTGTGTTTATGTGTAATAAGTGTTCTGTTTGTGCGTGCCTGTTGTGAGTGTTAGGTGGTCTGTGTTGTGTGCTCAGTTACTCGGTCATGGACGGAGGGAGATTAGGGGATGGGGAGGGAGGTGGTCATTTCCCTTAAATGTACAGACTTAAGTGAAAAAAACAAACTTGCGAGAAACCCAGAATAAAAAAGCTTAAATTCAGAATTCAGCCATTAAAATAGCAAGAATGTATCAATGATTTGAAGACATTTAAGGTTATTTTCTTTAGAAGTTATCAATCTGCTGGTTTCCACCTGTAGAGAACAGTCAAAAGTCTGCCCCAAAACCACCAGTGACTGACAGTGTTCTACAGCTTGTGTGAGCAGGACGATTCCTCAGGACCCCTCACGCGCTCTGTTGTTTTGATACTTTATGCCTTACTTCATTTTATTATTGCACATAGTTTTGTTCTGTCCATACAAAGAGAAGTGAAATATACATTAAAAAAACAACATATTAATTTTCATATGTGCTAATGTAACATTATGTCTACTCTCTTATCTTATTGTACATAAGTTTGAAGTAATAATGCACATACGCCACTGAGATTTGAATAAATAAACAAACATGGATGATGTCACATCATAGCCAGCGCCAACATGTGCCAGTGAAACTTTTTTTTTTAATTACTGGGGTCAACAAGGGAACTACACACAATAACCACTAGGGGGTGACAAAGTAATGCAAAACAGACCTAGTTCCATCTTAAAGGAGTCATCACCCGGAAATCGCAATTTCTCTTGTTAAAACATGCATACTGGTGTTTGACCTCAGTTGAAACTTGCCTGAAAAGCTGGAGTTTGAAAGCGGCGCCGTTTTTTCGCTTCGGCTCTTTCTCCGAACAGGAATAGCACACAATGGTGTGCCTTCCTAAAGCACGAGATCTTTGCTTCTGCTCCGACGATGACCTCACCGGCGGAGGCTACTGCCTCTTTCACCACCCAACCCCGGCCCGTCCGCTACCTGGAATCGCCGAAGCGGTACCAGGGGGCTGTTTATGTTTTGGAGTCTGCATGCAGGCAAGCGCCCCCCGGCTCTGTCCTTCCTGCAGCGAATCAACGCGTGCCTCATATAATGCACATCCGGACCAGATCCGGACCAGTCAAAACCTCGCGCGTAATCTCGCGTGATAAAGTCGCGGTAGGAAAAAGGGTCAGAACAAGCTCAATGTTTGATTAAAATTATTTATTTTTTTATTAATAAGTTTTACGAATTGATCCAAAGCGATCCAAGGGGGGCTGGATACGTAAAAAACCAGGTGATGACTCCTTTAACCAACAAGTCATTTTTTTTTCTTTTTGCATTATTGCATTATTATCATTCTAGAAAGCAGGTTTAACAAAGTCTGTCTTAAGTTAAGTTGAGTTAAGTGGGGAGTATAAAAAGCCATCATCCATGGATGTCCAATTCAACTTTTCCCCATGGCAACAGGCAAACAAAGTCAGTCTCAGTTCTAATACAGTGTAGCTAAGATGACAGGTTTTCAGACACATTGATCCAGTTCTAACATCAGGAAATCATTCTCACAATTCTTAATGCAGCTCTCTGAATTATTAATACTAATCTAACTGTGTAGAAGCTTCTAAAACAACCAATAACACACTCATAGCATACAGTATGTCAAAACCTGAAAGGTCAGTCAGTCACTTCAGCATCGTCACCAAATAGAAACTTCATCAGAGCTTAAAGACTCAGACACCATGTGTCTGTCTCTTATAGACATGGACAAAATTGTTAATTGTTGTTACCCTTCTATTAAAGCAAGGCAAAACCAGCGGAAGCTCTGTGGACAATTGAGACAAAACTGGAACTTTCCAAAACTGAAGCTTTTTGGCAAGTTGCATCAGCTCATCGTACACAGATTCAATGAAGCATAGAAAGAAAAGAACACTGTAGCATACTGTGTGGGGGCTGGAAGCAATGTAATATAGACTGAACCACTTCATGTCATGGATAAACAAACACAGCCTACTCACACCACCTACAGGGCAGAGAGAGAATGTTTCTTATGTCTTTCTACAAATGAAACTATTTCTCATTCCTCTTTTCTCCTCTGGGTGTCACCAGTGAAGAAAAATACCATGGCTACATTACTTCTTTTTTTTTTTTATCTTCAACTGCAGAAATGGCCAATATGTGGGAATTTAGATGGTGAGTGATGGTCTCTCTGATGATGATCATCATCATACTTTTATTACTGTACTCTTATTTCTCCTTGTACCCATTCCTGTCTTTTTTCTTCCCAATAAACTAGAGCTTGTCACTTGTAAATGTCCATGTTGTGAGGCAGTCAACTCATACAGACTTCAAACAAAATAACTTTTTTAATTGAAAATACAAAAAGAGGAATGTCAGATGGACAATCCAGACTAATAACCAGGTCTCAAACATGTAGCCATGCCTTAATACCCACTTTATCATTTATTTTCATTTAAATGGATCATAATTTGCTGAAGAAGACTTAATTCAAACTGTAGCCTATTTATTAGGTAAGTCTTTACTGGGGTAACAGATCAAGGGAGAGGCAGGCTCACAATGCCTAAGGGTGGGTAATAACATAGTTTTGTGACAGAGCCTCAATTTCAGCAATAAAAGACTCAACATGTGTCACAGTGTCCCATCTCATTGGTTACACATGACGAGTGATACAGCCGTCACCCAGAGCAGCATGCCTTCATTTATACAGATCTTTAAGTCTTAATAAAATATCAACACGTGAGTAGATGTTTTTTCTAATGCAAAATGGAACAATCTTTGGGGATTTGCTCACTAAAAGAGACGTTTTTGGTACTTTGGTACTGTCTCGGCTTCTGTTTTCAGTCAGTCAGTTTTTTTTCAGTCAGCATGTCAATGGTTGATCATTATTGTTATCGAAAAGATATTTTACTACAGTAGAAACACTTATCTCAACACCAGTTCATGACTGACTAGATTCAAACAAATACACATTGATATCACCCTCCTCCTGCCCCTTTAAAGGAGAAGTGCTGCTTTTTTTTTTTTTTACAATCTGGACTTATTTCTGGCATAAAATACGGTTGTTTAATCACCCATATAACCTTGGTGGCATTAGGAGTGCTTCTGACAATATCTAGATCCATTTGAGAGCCGCATATATCCATAGAGTGGGAGTGATTGGGGCACTGAAATGCAGCCTCTAAATAACACATTATCTGCCACGAAACTTGTTCATTTCACCAATATTTTTTTATGATTCACTAGTGCTATTCCACGACAACACCACCAGTCATCATCTATTTGTGGATGTGCATCGTAGACTCTGCCTCAACAGTAACGTCCATCATGTTTAAAGTCGTTGTCCACAACCTCAAAATCAACGAATATTCAGCCAAAACGAAAGAAAGAAAGAAAGAAAGAAAGAAAGAAAGAAAGAAAGAAAGAAAGAAAGAAAGAAAGAAAGAAAGAAAGAAAGAAAGAAAGAAAAAGATTCACAGAGTGAATGAGCCTTTTTTTTAATTGCTTACAGAACAGAACCCTGTTTAGCCAGCGGTTTTATAGTTATAAAAATGATATACACAAAGAGGCAGAGTGAATGAGCCTGTGCATGGCACTCAGAGATGACATCATCCAGTTCAGAGGACAGACCATGGATGACAATACCAGTAAACTCTTTGTTTCGTGGCAGACAGCATTTCAGTGCCCCAATTGATCCCACTACATAGATAGTGGCTCTTGAATGGATCTAAATATTGTCTGAAGGACTCCTAATGACACCAAAGTTATATGGGTAAGTAAATGACCACATTTTATGCCAGAAAGCACCTCAGTCAGACATGACTTTCCCAACAGCCCCTTTTACTTAGGTTCCTTTAAGTCAGGCACTTCTTCAAAAAACTGTTTCCACACACTCACGTTCTGTGTTAAAATGACTGATATCCATCATCTACCACAGAACTGGCCCTCTGAGTCCAGTCCCCATTGCATCACTTAACAATACTTGGGAGCACAATTTGGGGTCAGCCAACCTATGACAACCCCATATTTTGCATCACTGTGCTATCAACTATAAACTTATGATTATTACCCCAGGCACAAGTCTGCAGGAATATGGATTGATAGTCAGTGATCATGGCCCAAAAAACCTCTGTCCATACCTGTCTCTGCTTCCTTTTTCCACTAGAGGGCAACATTTCTACAGTTGTTATCTTTCACTGCCTCACAGTGACATGATGACCACAGGAGATTTGGACTACACTCAGACTGCTGGCAAAAAGTGACCTAAATCTGTTTTTTGGGGGGGGTCACGTTTGTTTTTTTTTGAAGTAGTGTGAACACTCAAATCTTGCCCCGGTCAGATTTTTTCAAATCTCATTTAGATCACTTCCATATGCAGTCCTGAATCAGACCCAGATCAGATTTCTTTTTTCCATGCGACCCTAATGTAAACAGCTAAGGCAGATTTGATGCGACTTTATGTCACTTTATGTCAACATTGTCAGAATTTTAAATGTTAAAATACAAAGTGTGGCTCCCGGTTCGCGTCCCGCATCCTTTCCTTCATTTGTTGCCTCCTTTCCTGTCTATCTCTACTAATCTATCAAATAAAGGCATAAAACGCCAAAAAAAAAATACAAAGTGAGGCTCTTCTTTTCTCTATTGTTTCCTCCTCAGCGCCTACTCAGAGACATTTTCTGGCTTCCATTGCAATGAAATGAAACAAAATAAAAGTGACAATGCTCTTTTCATCCATGTTACCTGTAGCAAAAAATCTGAACTGAGCATTAAGGCTTGCAGTCTGAATGTAGCCTAGGTTGCAGTTCAACTGACTGTTATCCAGGAGGAGACACAGTCAATGTTATTTAAGGTGGCTTGTACTCTACCTCAATGAAGGGCATATGCAGTACAGCAGAGCCCTTATATGGTGGCCCTGAGAACTGCAGATTCAAAAAAAATCCTTATCAACACACACACAAAGATAATTGTGATCCTGACTATGACTTGTCAGTGCCCAATTGTGACTTAAAGCTTAAAGCAATAAACATCCGCTGCATCTTATCCAATCACTTCTTATTTCCTAGGCTAGTATATTCTGATGAGGAGGGGAGAGGCATTCACTTTTGAATTTTAAATTAAATTTTAGGAGTAGGCTACTACTTTCTGTTCTGAGTAATTTATTTTTCTATTTTTCTGAAGTGGGAGAGTCTCGCAGGATTTTGAAATCTCATTAAGTCAGAAAAAAATTACTCAGAAAAATTAATTACTCGGGGGGAAAATATTCAGAAAAGTAGAAAAAAATTGCTCAGAGAGAAACAGAGCTTTTTTGGTGAAGTGAATGCAATACGCACAGAGAGGATGATATGACACAAAGGGCCATGAGTTGGACTTGAACAGGGGTAGCGGCAGCTGGCATCAACAGCTTCCATGGTGCTTTTAGCCGCAGGAATCATTTAATGTCCATTATAATCATTTAAGCAGAACCTGTGTGTTCATACAGTATGGGCTTGAGACAGACTTGAGACTGTGGTGAGAGACCTGGTCTAAATAAGTTGGTCCTTCTATTTAAATAAAGACACCTCTGCAGGCTTCATTTAATGGAACAAGGCCAAAGTCAAACTTCTGTCTTTTCTAATGGCATCTTCAGACTTGTAGCACATGAAGTGTCTTTCTTTATTGAGACGAGAGCGAGGTCAATGGCCAGAGGTGAGACGGGGTAATGACTCCCCTCAGACCAACACGAAGCTCAGGGCGACAATTATCAACCACATAATGACTAAACTGCAGCATTTAAACACTTTAGTTTGTTTCTTAAACTAACATGCCAGCATTCTATGTATTGACATGTAGATTATCCCATTAGCTTTATGATACAGTCTGTCCTATTATACAATCTGATGCTTTGTCACCACCCCCGTGGTCAGAGGGCAGGACTTTAACGGCCGTGGGTTGTGGGAACGAGTGTACCTTACAGATAGTTAACCTTGACCACATGTTCCAACACTGAAAATGGACCCTTTAATGACAACCCACAGTAATGACTGACTTCTCTTTGGAAGGAATGTACTATGAACATACACTGCTGCCCTTTTTTTTTTTTAAACCAATTTTTTGTCGTGCAGATAATACATGAACCACAGCGACTTGTGCATGACACACTGTAAAATATGATTGAAGTGCAGCAGTTTGATGTCAGAGCACGTCCTTTCCAAAAGAGCCTTCAAGCTCCCATGATCCTGCGGTAAATGCTATCCTGTAAAAAGTCTGACTCATATCATGATTCAAGTATTTAGGGCAGTGGAGGAAGTGTACTGGCATTCCTCTGCGGAGGAAACTGTTAGACATGTCATGACATCAGTACTGACAGATTTGCATGGTTTTGTTAGGAGGTATAAATCATGGGGAGCAGGGGTTACAGTAATGTTCTCCTTATGGCTAAATTAGAGAGTAGGTGATTCTTAGTGACCCAAACATTAAGCACTGTTTTTCTCGACATGGCAACCACTCTCCATGACTTTCCTGAAACAAAAGTTTAAGTTTGAGTTCATTTCTTAGATTATAGCCAACGGCTAATTTCCATCTCTAGTCCCTTCAGCAGGTTGATGTTAACATAAGATTAACAAGACAACAGTGACAACAAGTACAATTAAAGGGATAGTTCACCTCAGTGTAGCAGTGCATATCCATATAATGGTTGCAAATGGACACCACTTTTCTTCATAACAAAAAGACACCCCAAAAACCATTAAAGAAGTCTATATTTCAAGCTTATTTGTGGCGGAAACTCCTCTTCCCGGTTTGTCCAATTTGAATGAACCAGGGTCCTGTAGCTTCTGCTACAAAAGAAGCTAGAGGCTTCAATACAAGACGGACATTACGCACAAGCAACATGGAGGTATTTTGGTGTCTTTTTGTTACGAAGACAGTTGGTATTCATTTGCAACCGTTACATGGACATGCACTGCTTCCCCGAGACCCCCTGTAACTCAGAGAAGCCAACTTTTCCCAGCCCTTAGTCAACATGAGGGTGAGTAGATAATGAGTGCAATTTGAATTTTGGGTGAACTATCCCTTTAATGACAACAAGTAGAACAATCAGTCTTAATGGCCAGTATGAGTAGGAGTAATTACAGAGAAAGAAAAATATGTCCTTGAAAACATAATAGGACAGAAAAAAGACAAAAAACTATGAAACCGTACAGTGGATGAAGAAACATAGACAAGGGTCAGGGAACCATACGTATTTTGCTAGTACTTAAAAAGCTAAAATTAGATATCAAAAGACTGATTAAAGTGCAGAGTCCTATAGTGTTGAAGTGTTACGTGCGTAATTATATTGCAGGTTGCCCGATTGCATAGTACATATAAAGTGCTATGCACAATATTCATCATAGTCTTGACAATCAGTGTAACCATAATGCAAGTGTTATGTAACATTGTTACTACATGATGGATGTTTACTCGTGTAAATATGAACTTGATTAATAAAACGAGATTAAAGAGAAACTGGATTGAAGATGATTATTGTCTTTTTGTGGCAAATGGACTATCATTTTTCTATCAAGATTCTTTTTTTGTTTTTACACTCGAGCAGTAAACCACTGGAAACATCTCTAATTTTGCAGAATAAAGCTCAGCACACCTCAGCGATGATTAATGGCTGACACTGTTACAGGTCTTCAGTGAACATGAGCACTTTCGATGCTGAGGTGTGGGCGCTGAAGTACCTAAGGCATTGTCTCGCCCCGACAACTTCAGGTTTTATAGCTGCCATGCTCTCTGACAGGGATCAGCTCCGCATAACTGCCAGTAATTTCAGACAGAGTGATTCACGCTCTGTTGTCGGGAGCTCGGCTGTGAGCGTGTTTTGTTTTGAACGTGCTGGACGAGATCTGTGATGCAGACGCTCTCTCAGCACGTGACCGAAGCTACGGTGATTGTGTCACTCAGTGATGACAGATGATTACAACAAGGCAAGGCAGGGCAAGTTTATTTGTACTGGCTGTTTTCTACCTTTTCAACAGTTTGTTTCAACATCCTCTGCCTTTCGACCCTCATATCCACTGAGGAAAAACTCAGAGGTGACAGCTCAGATTGAGATTGAACCAAGACAGTGCCTTAACTGCTCTTCTGATCAAGTGTTGGTCCATAAGAAAAATATATTTGTCCTTTAAAGACTCCTAAAAAAAGGGTTCAGTTCAACATCTCTTCCCCCAGGCTGCTGTGAGCTGCTGAGCCAACCACAAGTGTCTTTTCCTTAGTTTCCTATGTGATCCAATAAAGATATTCAGACCTTGTCCACACTGAAACTGACCTTCCTCCAAAACAATCTCTTTTTTTGTCTTCTTTTATTTTATTTTCAACTGATAGTACAGTCGGGAACAGGAAATGAGGAAGCAGAGAGGCGGAGAATGACATGTAGCAGAGGGACACCCGAGTCAGGACACGATCCGGAGCCGGCTGCAGCGAAGACTACAGGTTCAGCACATGGGGCTCCCGCTCCACCCACTCAGCTTTTTCTCATTATTTTTGAAAAAGTTTTGCACAAACATGGCATCATTTCACATCAGAGTCAAAATATGAGCAAAACATTCGGTAACACTTTACTTGACGTCTATCTCTATAACGGATTATAACCATACATATACTGAGTTATAATGCAGTCATAACACTGTATAACTATAGTTATAAACACTCATAAATGATCATAATGCTTTATAACAATAATCATAACACATTATAAAGCATTTTATCGTGACTTATAAGGTCAGGTATTATAATAAGTAAATAAACATTTATAATGCATTATAAATATAGTTATAATGGTCTTATAAAGGTGTATAACTATATATATTATACACACTCATAAATCACACAAGACTTTATAACAATAAGCATAACACATTATAGAGCATTATAACTCCATTATAATACTAAGACTAAGACCTGATAAGCCATTATAAAATGCTCTATAATGTATCTGTATAATGTATCTAATGTATCTCTATAATGTATAATGTATCTAATGTATATCTTATTTATAACAATAAGAACACATTATAGAGCATTATAACTCCATTATAATACTAAGACTAAGACCTGATAAGCCATTATAAAATGCTCTATAATGTGTTCTTGTTATAAATCCTTATGATAAGTGTATGAGTGTTTATAATGATAGTTATACATTTTTAAGACAGTTATAACACATTATAACTTATAATGCATTGTTGATGTGGGCGTTGTCGGTGAGTTACTGAAGCTTTGATACTTTCACAGTAGATTAATAAAGAACCTAGAGCGGCTCTACTCCAAACAACCCGTTAATACACCCACCTACAAGATTATACAGACCTTTAAAATGTAATTTTCAAACACTAAAAATGAACTAGACCTATCTAATGAAATAATAGGATTTCCGTTTTAGTCAGTGTAATGGTCCCTGGCATTTGCTTGCCTGTAAATGACATTATATCCTTTATGATCCTATGACAGTGTGGTGACTGCCTGGAATAGAAGCTCAAAATTGACTTGTGTCTGGTTTCAAACCACATGCACTTTTGTACACCATGTTTACAACTATATATTTTAACCAGACAAATTTCAGATTCATGGATTTTGGTCATTTTTAAGCTTGAAGAAAACAAGTTGAATACATTGAAGGCAGCTATTAGCAACACTCTCAGCTCACAACCCCTCTCTGACATCTCTGCCCATTGCCCAGCCTCAGTAAAACACCCACTTGATGTTAAACCATTACATACTTACAATTTATCTCTAAAGACAGATGTCACAGACTGTGTGTTTAACATTCAACTACTTCACTTAACTACAATTTTTAGTCACACCACTTTGTTTATTACAAAAACTCTGCAATAAAGGAGATTAGAGAGAGCTGCCATGAAATAACCACAGATTGACAGTTTACACTTGATAACACTGAATTTACAGATACAAACTAGTCAGGGGGTTTGTGGTGTGACAAATAATGGAGGGGCAGTCCTTCCTATTTTTTTCGTTCTTTTTTTTTTTTTTGACTGCAGGGTTTTTATTGAGGTGAGAAAATTCCACGGCAGACACCAAAAACATGCATTAACATACCACTGCAAAGCCAAGGTTAGCGAACCTGGACCTTACTCACTTATTACCCCTAACTACCCCTTTTGAAATATACATCTATAATGTTTGGCACACAGACCTCTAATAACAAACGGCTAACAACCAGTCATTATGGGGGCTTGAGCAGGAGATTTACAAATCTAAGGTTCAGTGGTGCAGGGCTCCCCCTGTTTGAAAATGGTTATTCCATGAAGGGCAAGGGGAGCTGCGTGATAAAAATCTAGTGATTTATTCCCGGCGGCTGATAATTACTGGTGTCTTGTCACCTGTCAGAAATGAATGGACAGGGAGAATCCGAGGCTGTAGTCTTCATGCTCTTTACACCACAGCAGTAAATCTGACATGTTTGTGAAGCCATAAATCACAGCTTGTGTGATAAATCCTACACTCTGCTCCGAGCCGAGCAGCGTAGGCCGAACATTTCAAACAGTTTTCACCGTAAAGGTTTGCAGTAGATCAGCGGGAGCGACTTTAAAGGTGTGGTGAATAAAGTGCTGTGAGTGGGTGAGTTAACAGCCTCACGGGAACACAGGGCCGCTCGAGACTATGAAAGAAAACATTGTCATTCTTGTTGTTTTTTCATATTAAAACTGGTGTTTTTGAACATAAATCACATAATAACGTAGTGGATTTAATTATATTTGGAAGTTTAAATAATAATAATAATAAAACATGTGATAAGTGTTTGAAAAGGTAATTAATTTAAATTTTAGTTGGAGTTATCAAATAAATAATGAATGAATACTCCAGGTCTGTGCTGCTCTGCTGGACACAGCAGTAAAAAAGGCCAGACTAAATGTTCCCACCTCAAATCATTAGCTGCACTAAGAGCTGAAACTCGAGGCTGTAATTGTTTTAAAAGTTGGCGTCTCTGAGCCGCAACACGTATAATAAAAAGAAGAGGGCAGGAAGGAAGCAATGTTTCTCAACGACCCCCAGTTCAGCGTTGGACGGCCTACCCTTTAGTTATCTGACCCGTTGCACTTGGCCAGGAGCCTATAGCTAAAGGTCAGTGCACTCACCTTTCACTGCCCACTGCAACGTCTGACTGACAGATCTTTCACATGCACGCAGAACTTGTTCCATTTTGTCGAAACAAAGTCTTAGATATATTCTATGTCTGGTTTGAATTTCATTAGAAATGACTTAAAGGATGATTACTATTTTCAAGCATTTGCGTATTGGGAAAAAATGTAAATTTCACATCTTCACAAGTGAAACACTGAAAGATCGATAGCCTGAGCCAGCAGCAATGGTAGGTTCTAATTGTAAAATATTTGCCCTTGTTTTTCCCTCTCTTTGAAGTGTAGGGCTTGTTCTGTTCTTGTCCTCAGGTGCTGCCCAGGCCTGATTTATGGGGATGGGTTCCAGGGAAGCTACTCTAAATTACATGGCCCTTAAACCTGAGCAGAGAGACAAAGAGAGGGGGGTAGAGAGAAAGAGGGAGAGAATCACCATCGCAGAGACAGACACGGCTAATTGCAAGGACAAATCTAAGCTGGGGTAGATAAGAAGGTCCCTCTCTTCCTGCAGCTGAGAAAAGGGGAAATGCCTTAACACATTTGGCTGCTTGGATAAATGTGCAATTTGTCACAAATGTCCCTGAGACGTAGGGGAGGCTCAGCTAACATTCATTTAGATAAATGGCATTTTGTAAATGATGGTTAAAAGAACAGACGGTGCTGAGAGAAACATTGACGGTCACCGAGTCTGAGTGGAAAAGACACAAAGTGACCGAGTGACAAGTGAGTGAGTGGTAGTGGGAGAGCGGCTTTCCAAGCTCTGCACTTCGAAGTTACTCTGCAGCAAGTGTGCACACTTGAGTTAGAGTAGGATTATATAAGCAGTGAGTCCAGTCTCTGCTTATCACCCAGGAAGCTTAAAGTTACCTGCTATTTCCAAATAATAAGAATGTTGCGCTCGTGTTTTGACACTGATGTGAAGTGTTGCAACTATTTTGTAAGATTCTGCGAGGGAGAGTAAGAGAGGAGGAGGAGGAGGAGGAGGAGGAGGAGGAGGTGACAGTGCCATTTGCCTGGAGGGCGCCCATAAACCTGGAGAGGGAGAGAGAGTGCACCATTCCTCACAGGTGACTGTACCATGTGACTTGAAGAGCTTTTAAAAGCAGGCCAACCTGTCTTGTCAAGGTAGAAGTAATCACAAGGCAGCAGAGGAGTCAGAGGAGGAGGATACCTGGGCTGTCGGCACAGTAGCAAATACCGACAGCCCCGCAGCAGCAGCCGCGGCAGACAGCCTGCAAACACAACACAACACAGCACAGCACCGGGGTTTGACTCGACAAGCCTCCGCGTTGTCGACACAATGAGCTGCAGCAGCGTCGAGGGCTCAGAGTTCTCCGAGGAGGAGCTGGAACTTGGCGCGCTCGACCAAGGCGAGGACGACGGAAGCCCCAAGGCGTCTTTCCAAGACAGCGAGAGCTCCAGCAGCAGCCCCGGCGACCCGGAGGAAGGCCAGAACAAGAAACGCAACCGGCCGGTCCGCTCCAAGGCCCGGAGGATGGCCGCCAATGTCCGGGAGCGCAAGCGCATCATGGACTACAACCAGGCCTTCAACGCCCTGCGGGTGGCTCTCAACCACGACCTCAGTGGCAAACGCCTCTCCAAGATCGCCACCCTGCAGAGGGCCATCAACCGCATCTCCGCACTCTCGGTCTTCCTGAGCTCCAACCCTCCCGGCAAGCCCTGCGCCCATCGGGAGTGCAACAGGGCGTCCACCGGGCCGGCCATCGCCGTAGCGACTCGCCCGGAGCAGCAGGCCAGGGTGGCGGTTCCCCGCCTGGAGCATCAGGGGTACATTCCCTGGCACGCGTCCATCTCCCACCAGATGCAGCAGCAGCAAGGTCACCACATGCACCGGCCGCCCCCGGAGTCGCACGTCTACATGGAAAACGCCGTGCCGCCGTCGTCGTGCCCCCCGTCGCCTCACTACCCTTGCTACTCGGCCGAGGGGCAGCTTTACGCTTCACATGGACACTGCAGCAGCCCCCAGAACCACCCGCCCAGCCCCCTGCCCTACCCGCAGGTAGGGGAGGGTTATGGCTACCAGCCGGGGCTGTGGGCCTCCTGCACTCAGGGATACATGGACACTTTCGTGGAGCCTCCTCACGCTCTGGGGCTCCCGTGGCAGGTGAGCTACAAGCAGGACCCGGAGCACGGCCTCTCCGTGTGCGCCGACGTCCTCTAACGTCACCCACTGTGAAGCCTGAACACTGGACAGTGAGATGATCTCAGGTAGAGAACTGATGTGAGGGGGGTTTTTTGTGTATGTTTCTGCTCTTGCAACCACTTCAGTATTACAACAACTCTCTCACTGCAGAGCACAGTGATCTGCCTTTATCTGACACAAGTGTGACGACAAAAAATGTTGTAAATACCGGGAGACATGTTTACTCATTTCAAACTGTGTTAAAGAATGTTCCACTGAGGGATGCCTAAAGGAAACATGATGGGACAGCCCGGACATGTGATGAACTGATATGTAATTTGTTTTTACACTGTGGAAAATGATCTGGAGAAAATGTGATAAAGATTGTGTGTTAATGTATTTATTCTTCTGTCACGGCTGTACAATTGTAAAGAGCTTGTATATTTGTCATTTTCTAACCTTCAAGATTAAATGTTGATATGATGTGGAATCATAAACCTTATCTTGTAATCTACGTGCTTCAACATTTTCTTTTACAAATGAGTGTGCAACCACACTGTGTGTGCGTGCCTATGTGTTTGATTATAGCCTGAGGTCAGTGGCCTCCACCGCTCTCAGCCTGAGATGACAGAGGTCCTTAACTCTTTGGAAAAATGTTTGAAAACAAGTTCATTCTTGTCATTTTTCTGGTAGAAAAAAGCCAAGGTTTTATTTACACAAAGCAGAATAAAAGCTGGAAGGATCACACTCACAAGGTATTTACTGCGTGAGCCTAAACGTTGAGAAGCATCTTTTTCTTTTTTGATTTTTTGCAGCAGCAAGTGAGATAATCTGTGCCGATGGCAGGTCAGTTAAAGTAAACTCTAACCACAGCTCTCTCCACTTGGCCCTCCAGCTCTTGTTAGTCAAATGCAAAACTCCCCCCGCTGAGCAGCATGTCATGGAAAACAGCTTTAATATCAGAGCGTGGGACAGGGTCCATCGACAGATTTATGTGGGCTCAGGAAGGAAGAGAGCACCCCGTCATCATAGCGGTGAAATCCCCTGTCGGGGCTGCTCTGGCCCGCAGGTGGAATTGGGTGTGTGAGTGTTTTGAACATCCTGGTGGTCTCCCTCGGCAAGAGGCTTGAGATGCTGCTGGAAAGAGCTGGCAGTGCGGGCTAAATGGCGTGGTTCGGCAACAATTAGCAGACAGGAAGGAAAGGGAATCCAGACAAAGAGATGAGCGAAGGGAGAGGAGGAGTGAAACAGAAGTGGTAAAGAAGAAGGAGGAGAGCGACGGCACTCGGAGCCCGTCGCTCAGCCTCTGCACAGACATGAATCACTGGAAAAGCTTGACTCACCAGCGAGAGACGAGCGCGGCTGACAGCGCTCGGTGACGGCATGTCTCTCTCTCCTCCCTCTTTGGCACAGCGGCACATCTCCACTCACTACAGTGGGTTTATCTACTTGTCTGGCTCCTCAGAGAGACACTCCACAGTGAAAGTGGGCTGAGAGTTCCCTGCAGACTTCACTGCTTGTCTTGTTGCTGGTCAATAGGAGAGTACAAACAAGAGTACAGAGAGCCAACAGAAGGCTGCTGCCAAGCTAGCATCACAATGTCTGCACAGGAGAGATTCAGCTAAACAAAGCTGAACAAAGGGATTTTATCGCTGTTTAGAAAGTGATGCAGCAACTTTTCCTCCCAGTGTCACATTAGAAAACTAGGCCTACTGCAGCCCATTGGTTCACCTGGCAGACTGCATACCATCCAGGTTCAGTCAATAACCCTAACCCTAATTCATTGTCCTGATGGTCACCCAGTGTTGGGAGGAGCAAAAAACGCGTCTAAAATTGATGCAGGCAAACTGGAGTTACACCATGGCTACCCTGCGCTAGGGATAGCGACAACGCTAACCCATGGAGGCAATTCTTTCAACCACAACAAACACTCATAACAATCAAATATCTATGGTACATGACTGGAATCATTAGACACCACTGAACTCATATAGTGCACAGTATAAACTCACCTCAGATAGCCAAACTCTGAAACATCCTGGAAAGACATTACTATCCGATCACAGAGCGCTTGCTCTCCTCGTAACAGAAACAAACACTTTTTCCTTGTTGTGATGATTTTGTTACAAAAATAAACAGTCGAGCAGTGCAGTGGTAATGTCCAAAATATATCTATCCATGGGGTAAAAAAAAAAAGAGCCAGAATTCTCCTTTAATAATAATAATACATTTTCTTTGATGGCAAGTTACCAAAAAACAACAACAACAATATAATACCTGATATGCCCACATAGTCTTTCTGTCAGAATACTGTGATCAAGAGTATCTTAGCTGAAGTCGAGTAAAATTAGCACTGCACATTTACCAATATCATAATGTGGCAAGGTGAAGAGGGACCCGGGCGGGCTTCGAAAGACAACAACAGTCGGCAATACATCCCCTTGGCCAATAGCCAGGGCACATGATCAACTGGAGCCATAGTGACAGGACCACCACTGTCACATCTTCCCCCTCTTTTCACAATACTCCTCGTGAATCCATGGACCCACCCCTAGTGCTATGGATCCTGCCAACAACGCCAGAATGTGGCAAGGTGAAGAGGGACCCGGGCGGGCTTCGAACCCCAGACTCCCGGGTCGGAGTCATGCGCGCTAACCAGTCGGCCCTTGGCCAAGTAGCCAGGGCACATGATCAACTGGAGCCATAGTGACAGGACCACCACTGTCACAATAACATAACATCAAGATGTCATTTTGAAACTTGTTTTGGTAGAATACTTTTTTTCTAAAACCTGGCTGGTATTTATCAGATATTGTTGCCTCTCTAAGACCTCAGTGAGTTGACTTGCAACAACTTTCTCTAGAATTCTGGATACGGATGGGAGTTTAGTTTTGCAGTATCTGAGTTAGGTTTCTTTAAAGGCACAACAAGGGGTTTCGGAAGGCAAAGTATTTTCATGCTACATTTCCCATGAGCCTCCGCGCGCACAGTGAAATTCTTGGACCGGTGCCAGAAGACATCTGCCAAGAATGTTTTCACTGATCAAGAATTGTGACCCATTAACAAGTGTGGGTCACGTAGATTCATCCACATTAATATATCTTTAAAATTGGTTGAACGGTAGCAAATTTAAAGTACTGTATGAAGGAACAATACCTGAGGATAGTGACGAGTTTACAATGTCCAGGACAGCAGGGACTGGAAGAACTTTTAAAAACATTGAAGGTGGTATTTATCAGTTGGCCAGAAGGATAGTTTTGTTTTATTACATAATCAACATGGTCAACTGTTGCCGGCTCGCTGGTTGGAAAGAACTGAGAACAGATGGAGATGGAGCATTTTTTTCTAGTTTCTTTTTGAGGAAGAGATGAGGTTTGTGATGTAAGCTGACAATTCATTAGAAGGCTGCTTGACAGAGGCTATGACTGAATGAATACAGCACGAGAGTGTAAAACAGCCAGGATACATTGTATTACTGAGAGTAAGCAACTTTGAAGAGGTGTGTCTTGAGGTGAGACTTGGTGAGAAAATATCAGTTGAGTCCAGAATACAGACAGAGAGAGTCTGGGTGCTGAGCAGCTGCACGAGCATCCATTGTACTGATGGAGGTGTGGAGAGCAGAGCAGCAGATGGGGAACAGAGTGAAGAAGAGGGTGGGGAATATGGATATATGGACATACAGTATTAGAGAGAGTCCTCATGGCTGCAGGTGGTTTTCAAACCTGACCTCTGGCCCTTTGCTGCACAGCCCCTCTCCCTCACTTTCTCTCTCCCTCTCATCATGACTGTAATGAAGACAAATACACCCTGAAAACAAGAACTCCATCAGAAGAAAACAACAGAAAACCATAGTATAAATGAATGCCTCGGTCAGCAGTGATTTCATGAGCTCATATATATTTGATTACATTAGATAAGATTAGATTAGATCAGTACACTCTACTGATCTGAAAGGGAAGCTGGTTTACCACCAGAGCATCCAGACGCCACTGAAATGATTAAAAGCCAATGAGACAAGATTAAAGCATAAAAGAGCAATAATAATAACTGCGCTGTTTTATAACTGCACCTCTAATCATTTCACCTTTATTTATTCAGGGAAGATCAATTGAGAGTGAGCTCTCTTTTTCAATGACGCTCTGATTACAAAAACACACAATATTAGATTATAGAAATAAACTCAAAATCATAATCAACAATTACATACAGGCTGTAGAACATTTGATAATACGTTTTTGAAGCTATCTAAAGAAATGAGATGATCTAGTTTCAGACAGCTTTGTAGGTTATTCCACTTTTGGGGGGCATAATACTGAAAGGCAGTCAGGACGGCGTAGTGAAAGGTTTTTTGCGGGGGCCAATCAACAGGACGATATGTCATTGGACTAGAAGCTTATTCAGCAACTAATAGGCTGAGAAGGTTGGTACCAAATCCCGCCTTCTGTCTTCAGAGTTTCAAAGCTTTTTCACAGAGTTTCAAAACTTACAGTAGTTTCAGTGAGAACACTGCCAAATTTGAAACTCTGAAAATGCGTTGTTGAAACACTGTAAAAACAAAACAACAACAACAACAAAACAAAACAAAACAAACAGTGCTGTAGTTGTAAAGAAGTAAAAGAAAAAGACAAAGATTTGGAATGAGTTTATAAATACAAAATAATGTTTTCAGATAATTGAAATTTTTTCCAGCCTGCCAAAAGCCTTCAACATCTCAACATTTTTTTCCTAAATATACTCACACCAGTTTTCAGATAGATCTCCATTTACAAGGTTTCAAAACTGGGTTACATAACTATACTGTGGGAGAATAGTGCCAAATTTTTAACTCTGAAAGTGTGTTGAAACACTGTAAAAACAGTGCTGTAGTTGTAAAGAAGTGAAAGAAATAAGAACCGCTGCGGAGATTTGAAATGAAAATTCAAATACAAAATAATGTTTTCAGAGATTTGAATTTTTATTTCAGCCTTTCACAACACCATTTACACCTTCAAATCTTTTGTACGCTTTCATACACGGGGTTTCAAACTTTCAACATTTTTTCTTTCAGTTTTGCCTCATGGCAGTGTTTTAGCTCCATAGAAACTGACCGACACCGTCTCATACATTTCTCACATTTTGTAGACAATAGATCGATCAATATCCAAAATATTGAACATGTGTTTACTGTTTGATTTTAATTTGTCACAACGGTGATTCATTCCAGATTTGAGGATCCCACAACCGTGTGTCTGGTCTCTGTGCAGGAAGAGCCAAGACGGGTCAACCCGTTCGTGTTCAGCTGTGACTCACTCGAGGATTTACCTCACTTCTCCGTAATGTGCGCCTGTCAGTGATGCATCTTTCCTTCAGTCTGCTCCGCCCCCCTCGACACCCTCCGCTGCCAGGCCCACGGAAAAGAAAACAAGCAAACGCGAGAGAAATTATGCCAGGACACAGGGGTGTGTTAGTGTGATATATGGGAATGACACACACACACACACACACACACACACACCACGTTGTGCTGACATGACATCAGTGATGAAGGTGAGAAAAGTGGAGGAGCCAGAGGGTATGATAGGACAAACTCGGTTTGTTCCCGTAACATGCAAAAAACAAAAACAACACATTATTATTCTTCTAATTACTATTACCTGTTAAAGTGAATTCATTGGACCATTTCAGTCACCTACTGAGCTTTATTTTGAAAATCTCTGCCTGCTTACAGTAGCTACAAGAACCCTCTGATATTGGCTCATAAATAAGTTCTTGTGTTGAATTTCTCTCTGTCCTCACTTCCTGTTGTCATCACATCCATGTTTTCAGCTGAACGTCGATGAAAAAACAAACAAACAGTTTAATCAGTGAGTTGACTTAACAAAAGAAAACTTTAGGACTGAGCTTGGATGAAGTATTTCAAAATTAAACATTTGCACAGAGGCTTCACAGAGTGTACGATCTTTGATTCAGTGACAAGCTGTTGCACGACTAAAATATCCTGTCTATATTCCCCCATGGCTTTTACACTGGATTCTACTTGTGTTTCATTATTCATCACAGTTTAATCCTTGATAAAAACTTGGCCTGCACATTCAGGAAGTGTTATCTCTGCCCTTTTCTCTTGACAAATACTGTAGGGCAAGATGCAGCTTGTTTTATTGATGTGGCTCTGTGGCGTGGAGATGAGCAGTTTCACTTCTAAACACTAGATGGAGACAGGACGACAGAGTTCTGCTGTGCAGCAGCACTAGGGATAAACCTGCATAGGCCTGTGCTCCAAATCAGGGAGACTAACAGCAAGACTTTTGAAATGAACCAAAAGCCAGTTACCACTAGTAAATTCTTCCTCCTAATCTCATACACATGCCTAATGACAATTCCATGCAGCATCCTTGGCTACATGCTAGTTTCCATAAGCTAGACGGGTTCAGCCAAAGGTAGGGGTCAGAGATGGCAAAAGTACCCAGATTTTTTTACTTGAGTAGAAGTAAAAGTACCTGTGTAAAAAACGACTTAAAGCAGAAGTCAGCGGAATGTTTTTGTTAATAAAAGTCCTAAATAGTCCTATTTTCCGTCAGCAGTCACTTACATAGAGTGTTTGTGCCGAAACACAGGTCTCTCCTTCACTCTGCTCTGCTGTAAACCCAGGAGAAAACTTTCCTTGTGGGATACAAGCGTTATCCAATGAGGAGAGAGAACGGCATGAAGGGCTGTGTGTGCAGACAAGGGATGCGCGTGAATGTGGTGACGTAGGGACGAGGACCAATAGATCCATGACAAGGGCGGGGGCCGTTAACTCCATCTGCTGTCAACAAGTTATGGTGCCTTCAAGGCAACCCATTACTCAATACTGTAAGCTAACTGTTTTTATTTTCTGTAATTCTTTCCCGTATCGAATACTGTCTTACAAGCTGGTCTCTTACAGGTGTAACCACCCTCAAGTCAGCTGAGTCACTTTACAATAAAGCTCTAAAGGTATTCGACAAAAAACAAACAAGACACCACATTTGCAATGTTCTTAACAGACAGAGAGTTTCAACAACTTAGTTGATTTTAAACGAGCCTGCCTGGTACACAAATCACTGCACAACCTGACCCTTGAAAGATTTTATAAAACGCACTGATAGCCAACCATCTACAAAGGTCAAAGATCAGTAGCTTGTCTTGCCATTCCCCACAGACGTTCAACCTGGGTCAGGCTGCTTTAAAGATGGGTTGCAGGACATGGAATAGCCTGCCCCTCACAGTCAGAGAATGTACCACACATGCTACTTTCAAAAAGCACTTAAAAAACTGGTTGTTATCAACCCAGACCTGCACCCACTATTAGAAATGTATAACTATTTCTGATTGTTGTAATACTGTTATATGACTGTGTTGATGTTGCCACTATTGTAATTTTTGCTGTGTTGTTACCATTACTACTACTACCAGTACTATCACTATTGTCATTACTATTATTATAATAACTAACATAGATAAAATAGCAATATGAATAATGCCATCACTAGTTGCAGGTCGATATGTATATGTGTGTATGGATGTATATATACATATATATGTATGTATGTATGTATGCATGTGTATATATTTATGCGTATGTGTGTGTTTACATGTAAGCGTGTATGCAAATATATTTAACAGTATTAGTACTCATATTATTATTATATAAACCTTTAGTTATTCATAGCAGTGAAGTGATTAAACCATATCCTTAGACATACTTTATAACACAGCTCAACTAGATATCACTCCTAGGACTTTCTATGCACTTTCGATGACTGTAAGCACTTTATCTCAGTTGCACTTTTGTACTGTCGGAATTTGTATTGTATTTATTTATATATTGTACTGTTGCTATTTAATAACATGCCTTTGTTTTTATTTATTGTAATTTGTGTACCAGGGAACATCTATGTATGGGACAGCGGATGTAAATTAGCCTGTGGCTACAATCCGGCGTGTTTACGATTTTTTTCGTTCATGAACTTGCATTGTCCCATTTTTAAAAAATAAATTGAATTGAATTGAATTGAATTGAACTTCAGAAATAGGCTTGCCATTCGCACATTCTGTCTGTCCGTCCTGAGAAAGGGTTTTCCATGGAGTTTTTCCTCAGTCGATGTGAGGGTCTAAGGACAGAGTATGTTGTTATGATGCCAGGTAAAGCCCTTTGAGACAAATTATTGGTAAAAAAACAGGCTACACAAATAAAATTGCCTTGTCTTGCCATTCCACATTTCAATGGGTCAGTTTTGAAAGATAGATCAATATTAATAGTGTAAATAGAAAAATAAACACATATTGTGTTAGTCAAGCATTAAAAAAGATGTTTGTGGGTTTTTTTTTTAGGTCTGGTCTTCCAGTGCACAGTACCCAGAGTCATGCTAGAGGTGTGAGGTGGCAGGGAAGGACTGGATGACCTTTTCTCAGATGTAATCCAACCTTGTCCATCAGGAGGCCACAGGCAACCAGTCCGGCGCAGGGCCTCAAGCTTCAATAAGCACAATCTGGGCAATTTCTTCACCAAGTTAAGCAGTGCTTATGAAAAGTATAGCCTTGAGGCTCAAGAAGTTTGCAACATGGATGAAACTGGTGTTACAACCGTGCAAGCTCCAGAAAAGATTGTTGCTTCAAATGGGATGCGTCAGGTTGGGACCATGACATCCAGTGAGAGAGGAAGCTTAGTCACCCGTGCTGTTGCTGTCAACACCAAGGGCAGTTCTATTCCCCTTTCTTTATCTTCCCCCAGAAGAAACTCCATGCTCACTTCATCCATGATGGACCATCTGTTGGTGAAGCCAATGATTCAAAATGGATGAGGAGGAGCTTTTAGTTTTCCTTTTTCCACAATTTTGCCAACCATACAAAGCCTCAAGAGTCCAAGGTCCTACCACGCCTCCCACAAGTCTGTGCCTGCCAATGGACAGAATTGTTTATTGGTCATTCAAGGCCAGATTTAACACGTTGATCACTGGATGAAAAGCCACATCTTATTCATTTAAAAACAGGAAGCCTGTGTTGAGAACTTAACTCCACTTTTATTTTAAGCAGCTGTGTGTAGCCTGACAGATATACAGTGGGACAGATCAGTTGCTCATTAATCAGCTGTTTAAACAGAAGCAGTCAATGACAGACCCATTACTGTTAGAGCAGTACTGTATGCATCACTGACAGGCCAGAGATGGCTGCTCAGTCTCTTTGTCTGCTGGACTGGTTGAGAAGGGAGAGGAGAGGCTCTGGTGGGGTCAGCCCTATGTTCCCACAGCCCAATGTTCCTCATTTCTAAGAATTTGTTTTTAGAAAATTAGGCCCTATGTCCCCACTGCCCTATGTTCCCTCAGCCCTATGTTCCCACAGCCCTATGTTCCCTCAGCCCTATGTTCCCTCAGCCCTATGTTCCCACAGCCCTATGTTCCCTCAGCCCTATGTTCCCACTGCCCTATGTTCCCTCAGCCCTACTGTATGTTCCCTCAGCCCTATGTTCCCACTGCCCTATGTTCCCTCAGCCCTATGTTCCCACAGCCCTATGTTCCCTCAGCCCTATGTTCCCTCAGCCCTATGTTCCCACTGCCCTATGTTCCCTCAGCCCTATGTCCCCACTGCCCTATGTTCCCTCAGCCCTATGTCCCCACTGCCCTATGTTCCCTCAGCCCTATGTCCCCACTGCCCTATGTTCCCACTGCCCTATGTTCCCACTGCCCTATGTTCCCTCAGCCCTATATTCCCACTGTCCTATGTTCCCACAGTCCTATGTTGCCTCATTTCTAAGATTTTTCTTATTTCTAAGAATTTTCTAAAAATGAAACTCTAAGTCAAGTCATTTTTATTTTTATACCGCATTTAAAGAGATGACCATGACCTGAAGCCAAACGCCCCCGTGTGTAGGAAAGATCACTACAGGTGGAGTATCACAGACACAGACAGTGTCTGTGCAACAGGTGGGGGAAAGGGCACACCAGTGATCACCCCCCACAGATGAGAAGTTGGCAGGGATCATTGGGGAGTCCCTCCTGAGTGGTGTGGTGACGGAGACACAGACGCACTAAATGTGCCATACGCACCGGGTTAAGGTATTTTTATTATCTTATTTGAAAGAAAAATGTAGCCTACATTGACATGTGAGTCACAATTGTTTAGTTTATTTAAAGTTAATCAATATTTCTGTTTAGTTCCCGGATGTTCCATGTTGTGGTAGAGCTCAAACTATTCCATGGGCACTGTGAAAAGAACCGACCATAGAAGCTCCATTCACTCTTGTGGAAGCCAGCAGATATAGAGGGAAACTGCAGCACAAAACAAAAATGGCACCAGGAGAGGAAGGGAAGGATAACTGCATCTCGATCTGGTGAAATAATATAGGAAAACCATCACAGAGAAGTTTGTGGAGTCAGTATGCAGCTCCAGTTCATTCCTCCATAATATGTAGGTAATATGTTGAGGAATACTACATTTATTTGAATTTATTGCGCCCCTTGCTGTTCCATTTGAGGGTGGCATTAAGTTGTGCTTACTGCATAGGAAGGTCATTTGCTGGCTATTATAGTGGAGTATTATTCTGCGGCAGAGACAGGTGACAAGCGGGTGAAGGAAAATATTAAAACCGTTGTCATCTCTGCGTTGGTGTTTGGGGACGAGAAGGTAGAGGATTCTCCGCTGCTTTCCTAAGTTCCCGTCCCAGCTGCCTCGGCTTACCTTTGAACAACAAGAAGAGCTCATGGGGAGGCAGCTGGAACATGAGAGAGCTAGACATGGGTTGGAGGTAAAAAAAGCAGATGGAGGCGGAGCGTATCCGACAGCAGTCAGAAAAGGCCAAGCTGGACTTGAAGCAGAGCAGGTTGTCCATGATCAAAGAGGGCGTTTGGTCTGCGAACGGTCAGGCTGGGTCATCTGGTGAGCATCCCCTTGATATACTGTAAGCAACTTGAGGTGGGTGCCACCGTTCAATGAAAGGGACCCAGATACCCTTTTTTGTGTTTGAGCGTGTGGCAGATGCTCGGGGCAGGTGTGTGCTATCGGGGAAGGTGCAGGTGGTTTATTCGTCGTTGTCTTATTATAAAATAAAAACTGTAGTGATCACGGCGTATGAATTAGTCCCTATCGACAACGTTTCAGATCTTGGGAGAGAAAAAATGGTCAAATGCATGGGGAATTTGGTAGTTAGCTGATCTTTTTACTAGATATCAGTGGAATGTTTTTGTTAATATAAGTCCTAAATAGTCCTATTTTCCGTCAGCAATCACTTACATGGAGTGTTTCAGCCGTAACACGAGTCTCTCCGTCACTCTGCTCTGCTGTAACCCGAGGAGAAAATTTTTCTTGTGGGATACAAGTGCTATCCAATGAGGAGAGAGAACGGCATGAAGGGCTGTGTGTGCAGCCAAGGGGTGCGCGTGAATGTGGTAACAGAGCACAAGGACCAATGGATGCCTGACGAGGGCGGGGGCTGCTAACTCATGGTGCGTTCAAGGAAACTCGTACTTTGTGTTTTTCCTTCCTGTGAAGTCATACCAGTTCGATCTGGTACGAGTTCACGGGTCGGAAGTTACGAGTGGCCGTTATAGTGCACTTTCACAGGCAACAGGGCGGTAAAAACACGAGCTACGAGTTACCTGGAACGTTACAAAGTCGTAGTTGTGACTTGAAGCTGTAACTTACGGTTTCAAAAGCCTGCCTTGAACGCAGCATTCGCCGAAACGGCCGTGCCGCTGTTATCTGCTTTAACTAACTCCTTTCTACATTGCCTAAACCCAACCAAAGCACAGAGCAAGGACATTTATTTTTCAGCGCAATCGTATCAAGCCAGGCAGAAGTCAAACCACGAGAGAATCCGGTCAATTTTCAAAATAAAACACATTTGGAACAACGGCCCCTCGGAAGTTTGGAATGACGGACCTTCGTGAATTTTCGGACTGGCAGACCGTTGGAATGGCGGTCCTTTGGAATGGGGGTCGCCCCCCTACAGGTCACCTTATCTGTTAATGACAACCTGCAGTGATGCCTACAATTATGTAAAACAGCAGCCTACAACTCCATCAAGGCTGAACTGCTGCCGCCACAGTGGGACAGGAATTCCAAGAAAAGGTTAGAGAATAGAATAAAGACAGTAGGAAAAAGGAAGGAATGAACCACCTTGTGACCCAGGATGCCTCACTGCCACAGCTGTGTAGCTCAGCATCAGCAGAGCACAAAGGTGACACTGAACAAGATGACACATCTCCCAATTCACCGTGGATAACCTGCATGGCTGACACTGAGGTTACAGGGATCAACAGAGGGAGGATGGGAATAGAGGGTGGCAGCTGCAGCTCTGGGATCAGGGGAACAGTGTCTGAAGAGGTCTGTGGGTTAGAAAATCTGAAGTCTCTGTCCTGTGCCTGGCTTTTTAATTCAAATCAGAACTATTTGCGTTTGTTTATCTGGTTTTTCAGTCACTGTTGATCTGCATCACGTAGTAAAAAAAACAAAAAAACAGCTGTGTCTGAGCTACAAATATGAACACACACTTTCCTGTCTGGAACATCTTTCACCACTTACACATGTGATACACCTTTAAAAGAAAGAGGTTATTTCTATATTTATTTTAAGTGTCATATTCCTTTAATTAATGCAGTTAACAGCCAGCTAAAGGTTAAATAATATTTTACTGTGTAGTATAATGTGTAGGCAGGGCCGGATCAGTACCCCCAGGGGCCCCTGGGCAATGTCAGCCCAGAGGGCCCCCCCCCACACACACATACACCAACATCCACACGCTTAAGGAGGCCACATTTACACCCAGGCAACTCGAGCCACCACCAGGCACGCTGACTACACACACACACACACACACACACAGTGTGCTACAGCCGACTTCAAGTATAGGAGCATGTCAAATTACACACCTATTGGTCCAAAGCTGAATGACTGGTCCAGCTGAGGATGGAGCAAATCTCTGTCCAGTTCAGTAAACCAAATATTACCATCTCACTCAATAATACAAGTGACAATGATAAAATGAATGAATGCATGAATCCAAAATCACAAACCATCCCACATCAAAGCTTCCAGAAGCTCAATCACAAAGTTATCACACCCCTTACACAGACAATACAGTAACAAATGACCTGGATCACCCCCTCAACCCACACTTCACACTGCTGCCATCAGGATGCACATACTGTACAGGACTCGATTCAGCAAGAACTTCCTCCCCTCTGCAATCAGTGCACTCAACAAACTCCCACTGTAATCTGTTATACAAACCCCTCTTCCTATGTGTGTGATATTTGTGTTTTTGGTGATGTAGCTACATGGTGTGTGTGATCTAGCCAACCAAATACACTAATAGCGTAGTTCTTACCTTCAGAAGTCCTTCTTTCTTGACTTTTTCATAGCAAACTCTGTGATCATTGTGGAGGTGTCGGGTCAGAGCATCGTTGGTCAGAGACCGCGTGTTTCCGTTCTTCTCCTCCCTGCGGGAAGCAGGATACTTTGCCGCCCGATGCTGAAAGGCTGCAAGTCCTTTGCACAAAATTTCCTCCCGAGCGCCCTCTGTTATGGATCCCCATAGCGCAGGGTCTTCGGGGATGACGGCGCTTGCCGCTGCCGCTGCCGTGGTCGCATAGCCAGAACTGGCACCTTGATGTTGTGGTTGTGCTGCGGCTGCCGTGTCTCTCTCTCTGTCATCGGAGCTAGCTACCGTTAGCTGAGGCTCGTTGCTGGCCGATGCTTCAACGGTAACTTCTTCCTCCTCTTCATTATTCGTAGCTTTTTTGAAAAAGCTGCTTATTAACGGTACCTTTTTTTTTAGCTGCCACCTCTTTTTCCTCCTTCTCCTTTTTTTTTTCGTTTGGCGGCCCCACTCGTCTTGCTGCTACCCTCCATCATCTGTTTACCTGGTTTAAAATTATTTTTCCCTGCTCTACTCGAACACGCAACATATCTGATCATGGATCAGTTACAAACACAAACTGTGTAATTCGCTGTTGAAAAACTGATCTCGAATCGGTAATAGCGATCGTCCCGCCCCGATTTATTTTTAGCCAATCAGCAGTGCATTGTGATCGGCTACCAATCACTACCTGTTAAATCATCACAATGACATACAGAACAGACAATCATGAGACCTTATTTATTGTAAACAACTTTTATTTTATTCTGATTGGATAGTTGGACAGGAGCACTGAGTGATGTGTTCAGGGGCTGTAGGAGAAGTGCCAGCCGCCGTGGCTCGCGTTTATATTGAGTCATAAGGGAAAAAATATATATATACCCAATCGCAAAGGGCCCCCCTTGGCTCAAGGGCCCCTGGGCAACTGCCCAGGTTGCCCATATGGTAGATCCGGGCTTGTGTGTAGGAGAAAAAGAGAAATCGTAATGGGAAAGCGGAACCAAAGTGTGGTCACCGTTGCACCGCGGTGTCTAAAGGTGGGGGACTCCTCCCTCTTCCCTCAGACTGAACTTTGGAGAAGAAATGGCGGTCCGCTCCTTCACTTGCTCACCTTGACTATTCTGTTTTCCAGGTTGGTACACGGTAAAACTTACACAAACAAACCTCCTTTAGTGCACAGTCGTGTATTATAAGTGAAACGAGTCCGTTCATGAGTTTTATGTGTGTGTATCCATGGTAACGAGCCGCGTTGATAATCGCGAGGTACGAGTGTTGTAAACAATGGCGGTAGCGGCCATTTAGCATGCTAACACAGTGATTGTGTATGTGGGTTTCTGTGTGCTGGTACTGTAGCTCCCTGTTATCTTTTATTTCGGCTCCTGATGCATCCTGATACATTCTGACACGTTACGAAAATACAGTTAATGTTAAATGAAAGCAAAAGTATTTTTAATGAATGGAACAGAGGTTTTTCTGAAGTTATTTCAGTGTCCGGTCTGTGTTTAAAGAGACCGTCAGTTGAATGATATTTTTCCCTGCGTATGTATGTGTGTTGTTGTATGTTTTGACTGTAAAGTCACTTGGAATATTAATTTGAAGGCCTAAGACGGTTTAAGGTTTACATTATTACATTAATATGGTGATACATACATGTGTTGAGTTTAAAGTAAAGATACACTCATAAAGATTAAAACAGGATTAATATTTCTGATATTATTGCACTTAAAAGAAAAGTGATTTATTTTTGTAAAGGTATATTATTTTTGTGAAAATGTGTGAATGAGATATTGCATAGAGGAATGTGGAAAAAAGTAAAATACAACATACTTTAGGTGTTAACAACTGAAACATACAGTAACTGCTCAGGGGAAAGTTAATGGTTTTATACTGTTTATGTTTATTGATTAATTGTGCATTGTGTAATAAAACAGACTGAACTTTGGAGAAGAAATGGCGGTCCGCTCCTTCACTTGCTCACCTTGACTATTCTGTTTTCCAGGATCCAGGTCCAGCGTGAAGGGCGGTGAACTCGGCCAAAAATCATTTGTTATCACGGTTACATTACTATCTTTTGAAACCCGTAACACACACACTAAAAACAGTTAGGTTAAAAAATAACCCAACATTAACCCAACTGTTGGTTCAAATAAGGACCAACCCCTTTTTTGGGTTATTTTAACCCATTGAGTTTTTTGACCCAACTTTTGGGTTGAATTATTTAACCCAAGAGTTGGGTTATGCTAACTACAATGTTGGGTTATTTTTAACCCAACTATTGGGTTGAGCAAGCAATATATACACGACCCAATGTGCCTTTCTTAACAAGTAGAAAATTGCTGGTATAACAGGACCTCACATTATTTTGTGACATTTAAAAATTTTCAATTTTCCTTTGATTTTTATTTATTCAGAACAAAACTGGTACTTTTTTTTTTGTTGCAACTTTCGCTGTCTCCCGCAATTAAATCACAACAAAAGCACTTGCAACATGCACCACAATTTTTTCAAAATCAGGCATTTTAGGCCACAACAATCACAAAAAAAAGCCAGCAAAATCTTGGAGGCACTGTTTGCTGTCACTTTGGATTCATCAGATTCAGTTGAATGAGGCTGTTAAAGTGCTGACTGGACACCTCATCCCTATGGTGCTCTATGGAGCTGAGACTGTGGAGAAGAGTTAGAGAAGAGTGATCTCGCTGTGATGTTCCAGATATGATTTGAGCTTTGTAACATGGTGTGTTATCCAGCAGGAAGTAGCCAATTAGATTATGTGTACACTGTGTTAAAGGGAAGGACATGTAGTGTTTAAATGGTATTATCCTACACACTATTACACCAGCAGCAGCCTGAATTGTTGGTACAAGGCAGGATGGATCCACGCTTCCAATGCTGTTTATGCCAAATTCTCACTCTACCATCTGAATGTTGCAGCAGAAATCAGATTCATCAGCCCGGCCAATGTTTTTCCAGTCTTCTATTGTCAGACTTTGATGAGCCCATGTGAATTGTAGCCTCAGTTCCCTGCTCTTTGCTGACAGGAGTGGTGCCTGCTGTGGTCTCCTATTGTTGAAGCCTATCTGCTTCAAGGTGTGGCATGTTGTGCATTCAGATATAATCCTCTGCATCCTTTGGCTGTAACCAGTGATTATTGGAGTTACTGCTGCCTTTTTTATCACCTCCAACCAGTCTGACCATTCTCCTCTGACCTCTGGCATCAACAAGGGATTTTCTCCCAGAGAATTGCTGCTCACTGGATATTTCCTCTTTTCTCTGTAAACCCTAGAGAAGGTTGTGTGAAAATCCCAGCAGCTCAGCAGTTTCCAAAATACTAAGTCCATCTGGCACCAACAGACATACCACATTGAAAGTGACTCAGATCTCCTTTCTTCCTCATTCTGCTGCTCAGATCATCTTCACCATGCCTACGTGTCTAAATGTATTGAGTTGCTGCCATGTGATTGGCCTGTTGGATATTAGCACTAACGAGCAGTTGGACAGTTACGAAAATAGTGGCTGGTGAGTGTATGTAATGTGTGTATGTTGTTTAGGTAGAAACCATCAGACCATAGCTTTAAAAGGGATAGTTCAACATTTTGGCAAACTGGCCTATTGCCACAATCCCTATAGTTTTAAGAGTAGTCTAGTTCTGTTACCTTTAATTGTCGGTGCAAGCTGTTTTTAGAACGGTGGAGCAGAGCCGCGAGCTGCTCAGAGCTACGCTATGGGGGCTAATGGCATGGTTTCCCTCATCAAAATCATCAAATAGACAATCCAACAACTCCAAAACGCTCTGGTGGACAAGTTGTGACCTGCACATTCACCACGCTATTGGGTTAAAACAGAAGATTATGGGACAGAGTTGTTTTAGAGGTAAATTCATGCAAAACTGTTCATGTGCGTTCCTGTCGGGGGCAGTTTTTCGACAAGCAGTCTTTGCCAAAATGTTGAACTATCCCATTAAGACTAATAAAAGCCAGATGTTACTATTGTCAATCTGTCCAGTCTGTGTCATTATTTGGGCTTCACATCATCTTCTGTGCTGTGTGTGAGTATAGATTATTAGGGTATTACATCTAAGTTAAACCTCAGTGGTATGATGTCTGGGGTGTCATTTTCCTCAAACACACATATGATGCCTGTTTAACTGACCAAACAAAATGGAACTCTCTTCTTTTGATGGCTGGGGTTCAATTCTTTACCCTTATCATATTTTCTCCTTCAGTAATCGTCTTTTACGTCTATATTTCTGGCTCAGAAAAGGGAATTGATTAAACTGTAAGTCTCAGCTGCACAGAAGGGAAAAAGAAGAAAAACCTCAGTCGACAAAATAAATAAATAAATAAGAAAATACAGCAAAGCCCCAGAGGCCAAGAGAGTCTGGCATATAATGTATCTATATCTGTGACTAATGACGAGTTCTTTGGTCTTCTCATTATAACTGAGCCGTTTGCTGTCTCTCCCAGAGGACACTCATTTGAAGGAGACTGTGACAAACGTGTATGAAAATCTTTGTTGCTCTGGAAGTCATACACTCAGGACTCATCTGACCAGATTGTTCAAGTCCAATCAGTGATGTGTATTTTCTTTCTGGTGCTGTTTGTTCCTATATGTGGCCCTGGGTGTGCATTGGCACTGCCCTCACGATTCAATTTGATTACAATTCACCAGGTAACGATTCGATTCTACAATGCATTGCAATGCATCAAAATTCTACTGCACACAACACGGCAAATTTTTCATCCGTCATGAGATATTGAACAACAGATTTTATCAGCTGCTATGTGTGTATTATCACTCTCTTGTATCTTTTTTTAAAAACTTTTAAAAATATTTTATTGTGCAATAAGTGACAGACATAAAGCAAACATAAAGACATGACACAGCACTAGACAATTAAGAGTAGCTAATGAAAAAGAAGAAAGAAAAGGAAAGAGAGGGAGAAGGAAAGGGGAAAAGACAAAAAGGGGAGGTAGATATATTAAGGTAGCTTGTGATAAGAGAGAACAAAACACATGATGGAGAGAAAGAAAAGGAAAGAAAACAAAAGAACATTGGCAAACAATCGATCAATCAGCCAATCATTCATTTTTCGTCCCCTTCCCTACTCCTCCCCCAACACATAGATAATGGAATAATACAAAACAGTAGAGATCATCGAAGTGTTTGTGTATGTGTGTGTACTGTATGTCTGTGTGAGAAAGAGCATGTCTGTAGCTTTATATAGGCTATATATATAAATAAAAATAAAAAACAAGAAAAAACACAAGGAGAGGAAAGAGGGGGCGATCCTGACCCTTTGTCAGCTGGGATTGACTCCATACCCTGCGTGACTGGTCATTCACCTCTCACCTGATACTTTCCTGCTAACATCTTGGTTCTCCAAGATGTTTTATAAACCAATTTCCTGCCCCAAAAATCAATCGTGATTCCAAAAAAGAGGGGGAAATTAAATAATTCAGGTGCAGCAGTGGAAATAGCTGCTGAGATGAGCCTGTCCACTTAATATGACATTGTTTCATTCCTGAGAGGTGGACTATGTCAGACCACAGATAACCTTTTAGCAGATCAATTTACTTTTCACAATTATTTAAACCTTATTAAAGGGATAGTTCACCCCAGAATGATATTTAACTCATTATCTACTCTCATGTCGACTAAGGGCTGGGAGAATTTTCAGATTCCTCCGTGGCTTCTCTGAGTTACAGGGGGTCTCGACGTAGCAGTGCATGTCCACAAAAGGGTTGCAAACAGACACTTTGTCAGTCTGGGACACACTAAAAAAACATCCAAATACCTCCATGCTGCTTGTATATAATGTCCCTCTTGAATTGAAGCCCTGAAGTGCGAAATTGTCCGGAAAAAAAAAAAAAAAGTCCATTTTTCAAGCTTGTTTGCAGCGGTAGCTCGTCTTATATATTAAGACGCGATATTTGCGACGGCGTCAGTTAATCGCAATGACGTCAACGCAAATCTCGCGAGACAAGGAAGACAATCAAACAAGATTGAAAAATTGACTTATTTAATTTTTTTTCGGGACAATCCCACATCTCCGGGCTTTAGTACAAGACAGACATTTTATACAAACCGCATGGAGGTATTTGGACGTTTTTTGGTGTGTGTTTTTTTAAAGACCTTGTGTCCCTTTGCAACCATTACATTGAAATGCACTGCTGGAGACCCCTGTAACTCAGAGAAGGGACGGAGGACTCTGAAACTTCTTCCAGCCCTTAGTCCACATGAGGGTGAGTAGATAATGAGTGAAATATCATTCTAGGGTGAACTATCACTTTAACTAAAGTAGCTGTATCCTCCTCCACACCACATAAAAAAAAACAAAAACAAAAAAAACATTTTGTTTGTTGGCACCTTTCTTAACACCCAAGGTCATCTCACAAGAAAACATAAAACAAATAAACAAATAAAACATAAACAATAAATGAATAGATAGATGAAATACAATAGCACATACCAATATTACCTTAAAGTGGACATACTGGGCATACATAAATAGAAAATAAAAGTGAAATCAATAAAAAGAAAACCACAAAATATGGTAACATACCACACACAAAGACTGTATGGTGAATGAGGATCTGTGATTTATTTGAGCAACGCGTACACATAGCTTCTTCAGGCTCGTAAGCTAAGAAATCGTAAGAAATCACAGATCCTCTTTCACCATACAGTCTTTGTGTGCGGTATGTTACCATATTTTGTGGTTTTCTTTTTTATTGATTGTGCTTTTGTGCCACTACCAGCGCCTCGGCTGCTCGCTGTGCACGGGTATTTAAAAATTTTTTTTAGAAAATAAAAGTGAGTGACTTGTTAATATTCTCTAACCATTCAGCTGTACACAGCTGTGCACAGTTTGACATCTGTCAGAGGAAATTATTTAGTTTTACTTAACTGAGTATAATGAAAAGGATCTGAAAATCCATTCAGTGTGGGAGTGTGGATTTTGAAGTAGCAAAAAATAAACCTGCCACTGCTGACCATTGCCACCCCATAGGGGGGGTGGGCATTCATCTTGGACAGGTAGTGCAACCTAACTGCAAGGCAGAATCCCAATAACAAACAGGCAACCATACAAGGAAACATACTGTTAGGATAGCTATCCTAATGTTTTTAACGTGGAAAAATTAAAGATTATACAAAATAGATTGATATATGCTCTGGCCCCTGCAGGTTTCCAGAGTCTTGTAATGTTCAGACAATTCAGCCAGGTCACCATTGTTCTTGCTGTGATCATGGTTTGTTTCTACTTGCTGTTTTATTTTGGTTCCTCTGCTTTCTCTCCTGTGATAACTTCATTGTGTCTCGTTTCGCCCTTGTGTATTTTACGTCACTGGTTTCCCATTGTCCTCTGTTGGATCGCCTGTGTTCGTCCTTGGTGTTGGTGCTCAGTGGTTTTGATCAAATAAATCATTTTTGGTTTCACCATACTGGTTTCTGTGTCAGTGTCTGCATTTGGGTCCAAGTTTCTTTGAAAACCTGTGTCAAAACAGGGAACAGGGAGTGCAACATTTTCTTTTATCTTCCTCTGCATCAGTCACATGAAACACTGCATCTCTCTTCCTTGATGCTGAGCACAGCCTGTAATAAGAATAAGTTGCAGCTTTAGTTGTTTGCTTAATTTTTTTGTTTATTTGTTTTTGTTTTCTTTCTTTTTTTTTTTACAGCAATTTTAGTAGGCTACTGAAATATGTCTTGGTTTGCTGCTTACACACAAATGACATTGGTTCATGAACTGCTGTTTTGAAGTTCAGAGTTTGGTTTACTGGACAACGGCATCTTGATTTTCCAGCCAGAAGAACCCAGATCCTGGCACCTCCATCACTTTCAGACAGCTGCAGCTTAAAATCAACCACACTGTTAAACTACACTCACTTAGCTATGAGGTATTATTTTCATTTCTACTCTACCGCCCCTCACTTTTAAACTTCTTCACTTCTTTATTGACAGAAGTAGAATCAATACAAGGGCAGTTATCATTAATGTACTAAACTATTGAACAGCAGCCAGGGGGCTAGGCTATCAAGTGAATAGAGAATAAAGAGCACAAGTGATATATTTTCATAGCTTTCTTCTTAAAAGTTGTCACAGATGCTTTGCCTCCGCTCCTCACCTGTGTGGCCAGCAGAACCCGGCCGCAGAGCCGGGTTACCACGGCTACAGCCACAGCCATCTCTGCTACAGCACAGAGCTGCTAACGTTCGATAGCTAGCGGGTTAGGTTGCTAATACAACAACGGTGCGCCAAGTATCTTGGGATATGGGAGGCCCATAGCCTGTAAAAAGAATGGACGTAGCATCCGTGACGTCACCCATTGGTTTTGTGCAGTCGTTTTTGTGCCTCAAATATGGCGGTTTGAACGGCGCCATGTTGGATTGGCCGGCTGAGAACCCGCCCACTGGCCTCGAAGCAGCCTGTCTCTGGGCCGCTACGGACCTGTAGCTGAACGTTTCCGCGCCCTGATTGGCCAGAATCTTATCTGAATAACAGCAAAACGGTAGCGTTAAAAAAAAATTCACCCCCCTCAGAGTGTGTATGGGGGTAGAAACTATCGATTGAGACCAAAAAACGTTGTGGTACCAGGCTGTAAATATGTTTTTGAAAGCTGTAAAGTCGGCGATTTTAACATGGGGGTCTATGGGGAGTTGCTCACTTCCGGTACCAGCCCCCACAGGAATCGGCGGGGATTGCAGTTTTTTGAACGCGGAAGTGAGCTTCACTTCTCAGACCGACAACTGCCCCCTTGGGGAGGCCGCGAAGGATAGTAGCGGCGCATCCTCCGAATGCAGGGGAAAGGAGGACGCATTTGCAGGCTGCGTTTGGAGGAATTGGGACAACCTTTGCATAGCTTCAGTCTCCATGTGTCTGTGCAGACGATGGCTCCTCATGTGAAAATAACACTACAAACCACTGTGTGCTGATTCTGGAGATGTTTTTGTGTGACTCACAGAACTCACAGAACTTAGGCCTAAATTCTCTGCCTGTTGTTATGACACGGCTTGTCTGATTCTGGACTTCTGATCCCCTGCCTCGCCCCTTTGGATTCGTCTGCCTGGTCTTTTGTGTCCCTTCATGCCTTTTATGGGAGATGAGGACATTTCAGTTCCCATGCAATTCACAAAATCCTTTCTTGCATACAATGTTTTTCATCATTTGGTACATTGTGCACTCAAAGAAAAAATCGCTAATTCTCTCAAGACAATAAGCCTCAACAATAAGGAATGTGCAATATTTAATATTTGACACATTTGCTGTGTCATCACTCTACTTTGTTCGACTCGGTTGTGCTGTAATTGCCCCTGAAAATGTTCATGCTGCAGAACTTGTGCTTTGCGTGATTGATTCTGTTGAAATGTCAGTGTGTTCCTGCTGGTTAGTGATCCTCAAGGACAATTCCTTTGTTTGATTTTGCACGCCTGGTAAATGCAGTTTAACTATTATGAGAGTATAAGCAAATAATTTCTTAAATAATGTGCAATTGCTCAGTGCATCCATCACTCTCAACATAAGAGCCTGACTGACAATTAAGCAGAGGGTAATTATAGTGATGAAACATCATCACAGAATAGAAGAGCACTGACCTGGAGAGCAATTAGCCTCAAATAACCCTTATATGTGAACTAAATAAAAGCAGATTTTCAGAGCAGGGCAGAGGTCAGGTTTTCATTGTGAAAATGTTCATTTAATTTTAAACCCATGGAGGACTTTAATGACCTGTGGTGAGCCTCTAACTTCAAATCTGAAGTTTAAATCTGAAAGAGAAAAAAACACGGGTGCATAAAATGAATTTTTATACCTAAGTGCATCCATGTGGGTGGCTTTACTGATGAGATATTAACCTTGTGCACATAAACACAACGAGAAAAAACAGTGACTATATACTGTATATAGTTCCAGCCATAGTCTCTAGCACAACACAGGATGCTGAACTTTATCCATATAATAAATTGTTCCTGACAATATGGTGCATAACTGTCTCATTAAGACAAGGGCAATTAACTGTGTTATCGGCCGCTGCAAGCTCCATCTAGCTTAAAATAGCACATTAACTCATTCACTTTGATGAATGTCAGAAACGAGAGCAAACTGAAACACTGTGAGACAAGACAGAGGAAAAGGTCAACAGACTGTGAGCTCCGTGTATCGAACATCTGTCAAATTATGTACATGCAAACAAGCCAATAGATCTGTAATAACATTGATCCACATTAAAACAGACTTCTAAATGAGTCTAGGGCCAGAACTGGACAGGCCACAAGTTTATACATGGCTATGTTGTCAAGGCTGTTAGCACACACCAGTGAAATGTGTTTGCAACAAAACTGAGACACCATGTCTCATCTGTACCTGTTTATGTGGTCCCCTAGTCATTACAATGAACACCAGCACGTATCCACCTCCTCTTAGGCAACCTGCCACCAAAATCAGATCGATACCAGAGTCAAACTCGGAGACGAGGGTACAAAGATGGCTACCTTTGTGGACAAGCTCATCCAATTGGGGGGGCAACCACCATTCTGACATAGGCCTCTAATTGTCTAAATGGCTACACTTAATTTTCTATCAAATCGTCCATCATTCCAACAATTGCCTCCTATGGTCAGATTTTTTTCTTTTTTTAAACATCCTGCCTTGTCGGCAATTCCTTTAATAGCTGGTGGAGTTCATTAAGTTTAGTAAGAACTGGTCCACTATCTAGCAACTCATTTCATTTTATTTGTTCAAAGAGCCACTCTCCACTGAGAGACGTTTACTTCCTGGTAACTAGAGACTCTGTTTAAGTCTGAAAACTATTGGACCTGCCTTTACTGCCAATCGCTAACATTTGGTTGTGATGTATGTCATGCACCATATCCAGTGAAGCTGCTGCACACTGTAAACAACAAGGCCATTCCCTTGTCTGAGCCATCAGACTGTTAAAAACATTCAAATCAGATTTATAATCATGGAAATATCGATCACTGTCAGGATCATCTGAGATCTAGTTTTTATTTCCAACTAGCTATCTGTATCAGAGCCTCCTTGTCATAATCCAGCCCCTAGGCCATGACAAATAATGGATACAACAGATGATGGTTGATGACAGGAATTATTATTTAAGAAAAAGTGAATACCACTTTAGAGATCAGTGAATATAATGTATGATGGGATGTTGTGAAGCAGAACAAATAAAGATCCTGCAGAGACTGGCACGGCTCAGGGATGAGACCAGGTGAGAGAGACATTAGCATGTCAGCCTGCACTTTGAGCACACAGGTCAGGTTCTCCAAATGTGGCTGCTGTGATCACCTCTGTTCCCTCAGAGGACACAGGAGCACAGTCATCACCATGGAGACTAACATTAAGACCCATCACACCCAGAGTCTGTGTCCTGATGGGATCATTGGTACACTGGTGCCCTTCATAAGTAAGGGGAGGGAAAAATTACAATACCAACACCTAACCTTTAATGCTGTGAATTCAAATTGAGGATTTATGTGAAGAATACTTTAAAGGGATAGTAGCATTTTTTAAAAGTGCAACGCCAGCCCATAGCCCTGCCCAGAGATTTACAACATACATTGTTGTGAATGGACCCAAACAAACAGCCTATTTTCACGGCCTAAAAGAGGTTTTACGTGAAAAAAATACACAGTTCCAATGTTTGCTATAATATTTTTTTTTCCAGCCCTTCAAAGTGGAGGAAAAACATGGTTTTTATTTGGAGCTAACCAACTCACGTATCCCTCCGCCCAGGGTTAGCACCCACCGATCAGCAGTTGGTTAGGTCCAAATAAAAACAGTGTTTTTCCTGCACTTTGAGGGGCTGGAAAAAAATATATTATAGTGAACAATGGAACTGTGTATTTTTTTTTCAGGTAAAACCTCTTTTAGGCCACGAAAATAGGCCGTTTCTTTGGGTCCATTTGTCACAGGGTGACTACACCCAGGTCGACCAGTGGGAAGGGGGCGCTGTTTGTTTCTCTTTGCAGAGTTTGGCGCGACCCAGCACTGCCCCGGAAGCCACCTGGAATCAGGAAACAAAAGAGAAGCCACACCTGGGACACGGCAGAGGGGAGAAAGCGAGAGACGGAGCACGGCACGGAGCGCGGCACGACCCGAAGCAGAAAGGAGAACGAGATCCAGCCTACGGCCGGAGAATCACCGCGGCGACGGAGCGAGCCATAGACGGCGCTGGTCGACTGCAGGAGAAGGGGAGACGCACCGCGGGAAACGTGGAGGGGTAGAGGCGAGCTTCACCCCTCCTCCGAGTTAAGTACCGCTTTTATTTCACTCCCCTGAGCATCAGTCGTCATACAGAAGAGTAGAAGAGAAACCCTTTGCTTTTGTTTATTGTTTTTGGTTTGCACTTTATTTTGCTTACAGTTTGATTTCATTATTTTGCGTGTGGACATTGACTATTAGTTTAAAGGGGTTTCTCGAGCACTCAGTGTATTGATTGATTATTCTTTGTTGGAGGTGACGCCGGGACCCGCGCACGTATCGAGAGGAAGAGAGGACTCCGCTCTGCTACCATCAACTCCACAACGTCTCCATGCAATGGACTCCCTTTTTATTGAACTCTGCATAATGTCAGCCTATCACCATTTTTAATAAACACTTTGTATTGTAAACACCTGCTTGTGGTTTGTGGCTAGTGGCTCCCCAGAAGAGACCTCATTTATTTAGTTATTATTCTTTATTCTTTACTTTACCTTAATTTACCACCCGTTACAATTTGGCGTTGTTGGCAGGATCTCTTCTGGGTTGAGTAGCCGGCCCATCCAGCATGCAAGGTGGAGCACAGGCCGCAGGGCCTCCCATGATGATGCCATTTTTTATGGGGGGGCCCTGGTTACAAAAGTTTAATGGTGAAGGCTCAGAAATTAAATTAGGAGAATGGAAACAACAAGTGACCACTATGATAAATTTGCAGCCCATTAGTGACTCACAAAAAGCAGACTTTGTATTGGGCTTGCTAGACGGAGAAGCAAAAAGAGAAATCCTGACTCTAGAGAAGGCCTGTAGAGACACACCACAGAAAATATTCGATGTGTTGACTGCATTGTATGGTGATAATGTTCATGTCTCCACCCTCCGCACACAATTTTTTAACTGTAGGCAAGGACCTCAACAGACTCTGAGATCGTTTTCCCTATGTCTGAGAGAGCTTTTCTCCAGACTGAAACAGAGGGAGGATGTTGCCCTTGGTGAAGGAGATATCCTGCTGCGGGATCAGTTTATTATGGGGTTGAGAGAAGGCCCCATTCGACAAGAGCTACGCCGTCAAGTGAGGAATAAGCCGAGACTCTCCTTCGACGAAGTAAAGATGGAGGCGATGGCACTGGAGGAGGAACGGGATGAACAATGGCTGCCGACCACCTGCTTAGCAGTGCACAAACAGGTACCCCATGCCGCATCCCCTGCCATAGACTGGAAGAAAGAGCTGCGTAATGAGATCCTCCAAGAGGTAAAAGAACACGTGTCAGAGATGACAAAGACAATTTTGGCAGAACTCAAAGACAATGTCAAACCAACCACACATACACCACCACTTCCACTCTCTGACACACACATACACAATCCTAATCGTAATGGGTATAGAGCTAGAGCTGGCCCTTCAAAGAATAGATGGGACTCCCAAGGGCGCCCGATTTGTAACCACTGTAATGAACCTGGGCATTTTAGTCGCAATTGCTCATCTAGACCCACTTCTCGGGGTTTTTAGCTTCTCCGGCCACCGTGGGTCAGGTATCCGGATCCCCCAAAGCTGACCCTCCCAATCATGATGTTAAGATCTCGGGAATCTGCCCCCAAGTGACTGTTAAAGTAGATGATGTAGATGTACAATGTTTAGTGGATACAGGGTCCCAAGTCACTCTCTTTAGTGAGAGCTTGTGTGATAAGCTCTTTAAAGGTAAAGAACAGAGAGGTGCGTTGTCCTGGCTAAAACTCAGGGCAGCAAATGGATTGAGCATTCCCTACACTGGTTATATTGTTGCAGATTTTCAGGTTGGGGGAGTCCAAGTCCCAGCCCGCGGTGTAGTCGTGGTTCGAGATGCCTTCATTGGTGACAAAAAGGCCATTCTAGGCATGAATGTGATAAGCGACTGTTGGGAAGAACTTTTTAACAGACAACACCCAAACTCACACCAAACTAATCGCACCTCTTTAGAGAAAAGTTGGAACGAGATTTTTGTTGATTGTCAACGTGTCCAAGCCGCCTCGACCAGAGAAAATTGGCAGAGTACAGCTCGATTAGCCTATCGCTCTCACATAACAATCCCTGCACAAAGTGAAGTGATGTTGTGGGCAAAAGTGCCATCCCATCCCTATAGACAGCAGTGTGCATTAGTAGAACCCTTAGAGGGAGCAGAGGGCGTTGAGGTAGCAAGGACTTTAGTTACTCTAAAGAAAGGTAGGTTCCCTATCAGAGTGAGAAACATCAACCCCTTTCCCACAGTCCTACACAAATTTCAGAAAGTGGCCAATGTCTGCTCTGTACACCCGGAACAGGTTAGGACAGATACAGAAGTATCCCTTATTGAAGTGTGTCCGGGGATTGTTGAAGTTAACCTTGTAAATGTTGAGGATGAGATCACGCAAGCTAAGGGTGAAAATACAGAGTCCCCATCTCTTAAAAGTGACTGTTTAACTGGGGAACAGCAACTACAGCTGGATCAGCTAATCCAAAAGTGGGACCATGTTTTTTCTAAGCATGAGGAAGACTATGGCCGCACTAATGTAGTGAAGCATAGGATCCCCACAGGCAATGCAGAACCTATTAAAGAGAGGTATAGGCCTATACCACCTACACTTTACAAAGAGATTCGTGGGTTGCTACAAAACATGCTCTCAGCAGGTGTGGTGCGAGAGAGTAGTAGTCCCTGGGCTGCACCAATAGTCTTAGTGCAGAAGAAATGTGGAGCATGGCGTTTCTGTGTAGACTACCGCAAACTCAACAACGTAACACACAAAGATGCCTTTCCCCTCCCCCGCATTGAAGACTCTCTTACCAGCCTCACACAAGCTGAGTGGTACTCAACTCTTGATTTAGCCAGTGGCTATTGGCAAGTCGAAGTTGAAGATGATGACAGAGAGAAAACGGCATTCACCACCCCTTTTGGGCTTTTTGAATTTGAGAGAATGCCATTTGGACTTTGTAATGCCCCCGCTACTTTCCAAAGACTCATGCAACGCTGCCTAGGTGACCACTTGACTGAATCCGCACTTGTGTATTTGGACGATGTAATTGTGTATTCTAAAGACTTTCCAGCTCACCTGAAACATCTAGAGGAGGTCTTCAGGGCCCTCAGTCGCTATGGCCTCAAGCTCCGCCCCAGCAAGTGCCAACTGTTCCAAAAAGAAGTGAAGTTCCTGGGCCACCAAGTTTGCAGCGAAGGAGTTGCGCCTGACCCAGAAAAGACAGCAGCAGTCCAGAACTGGGCCACCCCTGCCACCATCAAACAGGTGAGATCATTCTTGGGGTTTGTTGGCTATTACAGACGTTTTATTAAAGATTTCTCAAAGATTGCCAAACCGCTAAATGAACTGTTAAGGGGAACAGGCCGGGGCAGAGGGCGACAATCCCACTCAATTGATTGGACTGAGGAATGTGAAATGGCTTTCAAACAGCTAAAACAAGAACTCTTACAAGCTCCCATCTTGGCTTATGCAGACTACACACAGCCATTTATCCTCTACACAGATGCCAGCAACCTTGGGTTGGGTGCTGTGTTAGCACAGGAACAAGAGGGGATGGAAAAAGTCATTGCATATGCCAGTCGAAGCCTCCACCCAACAGAGCGTAATGATGCGAACTATAGTTCTTTCAAACTTGAGTTGTTGGCATTGAAGTGGGCAATGGGGGAAAAATTTAAAGATTACTTGTGGGGTGCTAAAGTGACTGTTGTGACAGATAATAACCCACTAGTACATCTACAGACGGCAAAATTGGGAGCTGTAGAACAAAGGTGGGTCGCCCAGCTTGCCAATTTTGACTACACTATTAAACATCGACCTGGGAGGGATCATACTAACGCTGATGCCTTGTCTAGACTCTCCACTGCCCCACCAGGCCCAACGGAAGCTCATAATGAGCGTGAAGAGAACCTACAAGTGACGGTTGTACAAGCCCCAAGCAGAGAGGACGACTGCTTTACAAGCTGGGGGTGGGATCCTGATCGCTGGAGGACAGCACAAAAAGACGATCCCACTCTCCGTCAGATTGGTGGCTATCTGGAGCAGGGTGAGTTACCTACTGCAGCACAAAGACTGATACTCACACAACCTGTAAAGAAACTATTAAGCCAGTGGAAGCGCTTGGCGCTTTTGAAGGAGTTGTGTGTAGGAGGATATATGATCCATCAACTCTTGAGACTTTGAAACAGGTGCTGGTGCCAGAGTCCAAGATCCAGACCCTACTGGACACATGCCACAAACAAGCAGGACACCCAGGAACAGAACGGATGCTGTCACTACTGCGGAGGAACTTCTATTGGCCCCAGATGGAACAGGTTGTACAAACTTACACACAAAACTGTCCCCGCTGCACCCTTCACAAAGCGAGAGCCAATGTTAGAGCCCCCCTCGTCCCTCTAACCCCAAAAGCACCCATGCATATTGTTGCCATGGACTTCCTTACGCTCAGCCGTCCCACTGATAGATATCAGAACATTCTTGTTGTTACTGATTTATTCACCAAGTACGCATGGGCAATTCCAACCGCTGATCAGACTGCCCTGACTACAGCCCGTGCTTTGTGGACACACGTGATACAGCCCTTTGGCTGTCCTGAAACTTTCCATTCAGACCAAGGCCCTAACTTTGAGTCCAAATTGGTAAAAGAGTTATGTCGAGTGTATGGCTGCCACAAAACCCACACAACCCCCTACCACCCTCAGGGAAACGGGGCTTGCGAGCGCTTTAATCAGACACTCTTATCGTTGTTGGGGACCCTACAAACTGAACAACACAATGACTGGGTGGTGTACTTACCAGGTCTGATCCAATCTTACAACAACACCATCCATAGCTCCACCAACTACGCCCCCTCTTTCCTCATGTTTGGCCGTCACTTCAGAACCCCGATTGACATGATAACAGGAGCACCGGCCCCAACTAGCACAGTCACCACAGCAGAATGGGTGGAAAGGCATCACACACAGCTTCAATATGCCTACAACAAGGTCACAAACCACCTTCACAAGGCAGCTGAAAAGAACAAGAAACTTTATGATAGGACTGCCCAAGAGGCCCCATTGCTCCCAGGAGAGCGCGTCTTGGTCTTAGACCAGAGGAGACAAGGAAAAGGAAAATTGAGTGACAGATGGGAAAACCAACCCCATGTTGTAGTGACACGACCCTACCCCGACCGCCCAGTCTACACACTACGTCCCGAAGGCAAGGCTGGCCCAGAACGTGTCCTCCACCGTAACAGCCTGCGCCCTTGCCTTCCTGCCCTAGTTCCAAGAACAGAGGAAAATGCAGGACCTAGGACCCCCGGGTCCCATGACGACAGACCAGTTTGGGGATTTGCACTTCCCCTCCATCTACATCCTGATGATGCTGCCCAAGAAGCAGAGAGACCCCCATTGAGACGGTCTCAGAGAGAACATAGACGCATACCTGCAAGGTACCAAAATTGAGTCGTTCTAGGGGACTAGAACTGTTTGAGATGGGGGGAGTGTCACAGGGTGACTACACCCAGGTCGACCAGTGGGAAGGGGGCGCTGTTTGTTTCTCTTTGCAGAGTTTGGCGCGACCCAGCACTGCCCCAGAAGCCACCTGGAATCAGGAAACAAAAGAGAAGCCACACCTGGGACATGGCAGAGGGGAGAAAGCGAGAGACGGAGCACGGCACGGAGCGCGGCACGACCCGAAGCAGAAAGGGGAACGAGATCCAGCCTACGGCCGGAGAATCACCGCGGCGACGGAGCGAGCCATAGACGGCGCTGGTCGACTGCAGGAGAAGGGGAGACGCACCGCGGGAAACGTGGAGGGGTAGAGGCGAGCTTCACCCCTCCTCCGAGTTAAGTACCGCTTTTATTTCACTCCCCTGAGCATCAGTCGTCATACAGAAGAGTAGAAGAGAAACCCTTTGCTTTTGTTTATTGTTTTTGGTTTGCACTTTATTTTGCTTACAGTTTGATTTCATTATTTTGCGTGTGGACATTGACTATTAGTTTAAAGGGGTTTCTCGAGCACTCAGTGTATTGATTGATTATTCTTTGTTGGAGGTGACGCCGGGACCCGCGCACGTATCGAGAGGAAGAGAGGACTCCGCTCTGCTACCATCAACTCCACAACGTCTCCATGCAATGGACTCCCTTTTTATTGAACTCTGCATAATGTCAGCCTATCACCATTTTTAATAAACACTTTGTATTGTAAACACCTGCTTGTGGTTTGTGGCTAGTGGCTCCCCAGAAGAGACCTCATTTATTTAGTTATTATTCTTTATTCTTTACTTTACCTTAATTTACCACCCGTTACACATTCACAACAAGGTATGTTGTAAATCTCTGGGCAGGGCTATGGGCTGGCGTTGCTAACGGGAGGAGTGCAATTAAACTACTTAGGGGCTATTTGTAGATCATACAACCCCACTTTTAAAAAAATGATACTATCCCTTTAAGTTACTGTAGGCAAGTGCAATTTGCATCAACAGCCTGTTCAACCTGCAGGTATGTGGGCATGAAGATATTTAATGTGATAACAGGCCACAGAGGTGCTGCTTCTTTCCACTCACTGCAGGTAATAAGAAATACTGTACATTGTGTCATATTGCAGTAAAGCATTACCATCCTTACTTTACATAACATATGATGAATAGAGAAATACTACAGCCTTGTCGTATTAAACTTTAAATGGTGGATTCATCTACATCTATATGGTGTATCTGTCTCTATATAGACCTTATGCTGACAGGCGGTGCCCCTCCAGACCAGAAACAACTCAGTTCATTAAACACTGAAATGTTGCTTCAACCCCAGCAGCATCACATAATATGATCTGTGTGATGACCACAGACAACTTGCCAGTAACCTCTGAGCCAATTAAATTTACTAACATATTTGGCGGCGCCCACTGATGCTGTATGCAGTCATCCATACGTGGCAATGGAAAAGAGTCTGATTTTGTGATAGAACTGACCTTCATAAAGTCAGTACAGAAGCTTGTTGTTTTGGGGCATATAGTCAACCTCAACATCAAAACAGTCATCAATAGCTTGTGACAAACAGTAAAATTGTTGCTTTTGAGTATGTTCAAATGAACATCATGCTCAGTCCAAGTGGTGTCACCAAAGACACACAGTTTAATCACAGTCTGTTCAACATGTTGCAGGAGAGCCAGTAAAACACCCACACCATCAGACTCCTGCACCCTATCTTTGTGTACCTTCATGAACCAAAACCAGCACACAGCTGAAGTTGCACACCCGCCACCCTTGATGGCCACTTCACCTTACTGGTCCCTCATGACTGTGGCACACCCGCTGTGTTTTTGCCTAGGGTGTCTTGCCTTAATTGGAGATTCCATTGAGCATTGTTGTGGCAGTGAGCTGCCTGAAACTGCTTCATTAGAGTTGGGGCAGGTAACAGTCACCTGTTACCGTTACCATGCCATCGAGCTAACGTGTTCTTTTTAGTTTATAGTCTTCTCTCCTTCAGCATCACGTCTTCACTACACACTGTTCTGTTGTCAGTTGTCACCACATGGCGTGCATTGAAAACAAACAAACTATGTGAAAAGGGCTTAAGTGTGCATGAGTGGTGAATGTGTGTGTGCATGCCTTGTAAGGAAAACAACACAGCAAGAGGATCCATATAGCACTAGTGGTGGGTCCATGGATTCCTACTGTGTGGCAGCCTACGTGGAAGCACGAGGTCGTGCTTGTAAAAAAGAGGGGGAGAGATGTGACAGTTGAGGTTCCTGTCACTATGCCTCCAATTGATCATGCGCCCTGGCTACTTGGCCAAGAGGATGTCCCTTTGGCCGACTGGCAAGCACGCATGACTCTTACCTGGGAGGTGTGGGTTCAATCCCCGCAAGGGCTATCTATCTATCTATCTAGAGTTATGTGAGTGTGCATGTGTAAATATAATGGGATGTTATTATGGGATGGGTGAAGGATGCAGCCCAGGTTCTCCAAATGATCACTTCTGTTACCTTGGAGGACAGAGAGGCACAGTCATCATCATGGAGAACAACATTAAGGCAGAGACCTTCACATAATGTTATTCTGAGCTGCAGTGATGAGGAAAAGTAAAAGCATCAGCACTGACCAGTTACTGTAAAGAGTCTTTGTTTAGTTAAAATGAAGTTGTAATAGGAACAATACATTTATAGTTCTCTTAATGAAGTAAGTCATAATAAAATAAAATGTACTTTGAAGTGCACTGTAATCAAACTTAGACTGTTAGTCTATCTACTTCAGGCCCATGTTTTAGGTTATGAATGTTTACTTTTAAGTATCCATAAGAAAACTGTATAGTATATTACTACTGTACAGGTGTATATAACTAGTAGTACAACTATTACATATACGTACAGTACAATGCATATCCATTATTCAGTTCAAGCAAGTACTAACCTGAAATCTATATTTAACTCTAGGCTACTTTGAAGGTGTAATATATAGGATAATGGTACTTGCACTTGTCACGCTCTAAATCAAGGTGCATGCCAAAATCACAAAGTGTATAGAGGAAATACAGTTTTAATTAACTCTCCTGCCCACATTATCCAATGTGTTTTATTAAATATCTCCTGGGACCCATTGAAGTTATTCATGATGCTGAAGCCGACATTATAACACAATTGAGTTAGTGTGCTGAGGGCATGGAGACTGAGTTGTGCCTCCGCACCGCCTGCTTGTATACTCACCCTGATGAGTGCGCTGAGAGACTTGGTCCACACTTATCTGGGAGCCGATCCATTAGCTGACATTTAGTTCAGCCCAACAATAATGCTCATTAGAGGATGGGTTTCAAAATTGAATGCTCCCTCGAAAGTAGTGCTCCCTTTTGTTCCTCTGGTGATTTTTATCATAGAGCAGAGACAGCCAGGGAGCAAGGCATTAACAGGGGATGAAACATGCATAATTAATTTAATTTGATACAAGTGCAAATAATAACAAGTGCACACATTTTCCATGAGGATCATGACAACAGTGAAATGATAGATTTCACTGATAGGCACAAAAGAGACTCACACAAGTCATAGTGCTGGTGAAACACTTTTGCATCCCTTTCTATATAATGTATCCATGTACATATTACATTTTAATATGAACTGCCTGTGCCTCCTTCTGGTTAGATGGATTAAAGCTATTTATAGTTCATGAAAGCTTTGATATTTGCAAGTGCATTAAGTGTATGTGGTGAGAAAAGAAACTGACACACACAGAGGTCTGTTTTTCCTTCATGATTTGCATGGAATAAATAACAGAGAGCTGCAGCTCTGCATGAGTAACAACAAGACTGGGTCAACACCTGCTATATAGCTGGACTGTGTTGGCTATTAGCATTCAGCTGAGTGTCTGTTCTTTTTCTGTTCTTCTCTCTGCTCCTCTCCAGGCTCACAAATACAGTGCTTGTGTAGAGATGAATTCACAATAAAGCTGCTCTCATTGACATGTTCTCCTGCCTGTTGTCAAACAACGGAACAAGTTTGAAACAGTCACTGAAACTACAAATTAACCAGCAGGCACTTCCAAGCTGCTACTGTGCAAAAACCCTTGATGTTATGACCCCATCTGACAACATCACTTTAGCCTGTGCAGGCTGTGAACTTTAATGATGCAAATTTAACATGTACACACCAGCATCACACTGTAATAACGTGTGTAGACACTGGTAATGTGACAGTAAATTATGAACAGAATTCCCCATGCAAACCCATAATGAAAATCTGCTGCTCAGGTGAAAAATCTAAATAAACTCTGAAGCTGAAATGACTGCGCTGAAATGTATTGCACAAGCAGCACTTTTCACATCTGCCTTCTTCAGGTTCACTCACAGGTGTGATCAATATTTGCAGGTGGGTCTAATGACCAATCATCACAGTCCTCACTCATGCTCAAGCATTTCAGCCACTCCACAACAATCTAAAGGAAACACCTCAAATCACAGGTGTATCTCAGTGAATAAGAACATCATGGAAAAGGTCATTTATTTCAGTCGTTCAATTCAAATTGTGAAACTCATTATAATTATAGTAATATATTACATATATATTTCATATATTTCATGTGTTTGTTTCTCATAATTGTAATGATTAATGCTTACATTTAATGAATAGAAAACCCACAATAGAGAATGTGAAGCTGACGTCACGCCGCTTTGGCGTTGTTTTATTCTTATATTTTTGTTAAATCATTTTATGATGCTTACAGGCTTAAAAATAGCAGGTGTTTAGGAAATATTTCATTGATAATGATGATTTTGTAATATGATATTTTACAGAAAAAATTTTCAGGGCGCCTAGGCTAAAATGATTTGTTAGACTATAAAGAAACATCTTACAAATTTTGACACTTTATCCACTCCGTAACAGTAATTCTGCTAAGCCCCCTGACTATATGGGAGTGCTGCCATTCTGTTATATCTATCACTCTGGATGGGGGTAAATCCTACATAATGGGGATTTAATAGTCAACACAATTTAAAGATCACACAATTTGCATTTGAGTGTAAGGAGTCAGATGTTCAGAATCAGAATCAGAAAACCTTTATTGTCCCCTGCACATAGCAGTGGAAATTTTTCTTAGACGTGTGCATATGTGCGCGCACACGTCTGGGGTCGCTCACACAGCGTTGCTGTTTATTTTGCCACTGCCATTTATTCTCTCATCATATTAGCAATTCATGAGTTTCAAATGTAGTCCTACATCTGCCATGTTGAGGACCAACACAGGTGTTTCAATTTGAGTTGTGTTTCTGATTGGAGTAGGACCAATTAATTAGTTTGAAACACCTGTGGGTCCTCAACATGGCAGGTTGTAGGACTACATTTGAAACTCATGGATACAACAGTAAAAAAAAAAAGTAATGTCAACAATATAACTTCATGGAAATCACTTTCATAGCAACTCTTAAAACTGTAATATCAACAATAATAATTGAATTGTTTTTACTTAAAATTAGTAAAAAAAAGAAAAAAAAAAGTTCTACTTTGTGAACGTGGAAAAGAAAATCCCACAGTGTTCCTTCTATGGGCCGAAATTACCTCCAGAGGTTAATATTCATCCACTATAAAGGACAGACCTTGAAAGGAAAAAGGCTAGAAATTGAGTGAGGGCTGTGATGATTTAGCCAGGCTAGCGCCGCCTAATTTTTCCGGCCAATTTCATTTGCCTCAACCATATAGTAACATATTTTCGTTTGCACCAATCAGCAAACAGATGGGGAAGTGAAGGCGAAGCCGTTGAACTCAAGTGCTCAAGCTAACCTATGAGCTTAACCGGTGTATAGTACACGTGACCACCAAGCAGCAGCGATTAGTTGAAGCAAACGTAAGCAACCGCCTCCCGGAAGCAAACGAATCCCTATGGCTCGTGTTCAGACGCTCTATGAAATGTAATGAAATAAGCGGCTGATGCATCAGGATAGTGATGATTGGCCAGACACAGAAATATTTAGCACACCTAGTATATTGATCAACAATCAACAATAAATCAAATCAGTGAAATGTACCAGTAGCCTACAAATGAGCAGATAACATGCTGTATAATTAGTTGAAAAAAAGAAAAGAATAATAATTCTTGAAAACAATACCAGCTGCGATGCTTGAGGCTGTGACCTTGGCAGTAGATGCTTGTATTTGTTGTAAACAATATAATACAGACACTGCAATCTTCACATTGAGTCATACATAAAGCTTTCTATGTACTCTATCAGGCTGCTGATGTCTGTGAAGGACAATGGCAGCATAAATTAGTAAAGAGCAGCGCAGAGCCTGTTGTTCTCAATAGACAAAAACAGGCAGCAGAGAAGTGCACCAGCCTCACATACTGTATGCTCTTTTTGATCATAATTCTGTCTGTAGGCCTGTTACTATTCAGCAATTATGAATATTTTAAATGAGTAAGACGCTTTTACACCCTCAAGTGTTACTTGATTGTACACTCTTTGATTAGCATTCACCACTCTGCCATTACAAATTGGGCCTTTAAGGCTCTTTATTAAAAGCAAACTTTTAAAAAGGAAAGCAGCAGTGATATCACTCAGGTTCGTTCCGTCTCTCTGTTTCTTGGATGTATGCTTCCTTTTGTTGAACTTTGTCAGAGAACGCCATTAATGAAAGACACATCGCAGATCTGGTCCAGCACCATTCCCCAGTGGATTGTAGTCACTTAGCTCACCATTTATCACCTCAGATATTAGCTTGGCCTCCTGTCGTTACATCGAACCCCTGAAAGGTAATCAATCTGTTGGTGACACCCAAGGAAAGGGAGGGCTGAATGATTGATGTCGGAATGAAACAAGACGTTGCAAAAGGTGAAACTGGACGAGTGCAAATAAACACGTGAGCCAAGGAGGGTGTTGGAGCGGGAGTGCTGAGCAGCAGAGACCAGGACGGACGTAGGGCTTAAAGTGATACGCCAACATTTTTTTTTTGTGTGTCTTGCCTCACTCCCAAGCCCATGACGAGCAGATAGACACCATCCTTTCGACTGTGCGTGCAGTAACAAGGGAGATAGAGCCGTATCGCACGTAATTAGCTTAGCTCAAATGTTGGAAGTGTATAGGAAGTGTTAGCCTGTCTGCTACCTGAGCCGAAATCAGCAGTCAGAAGCTGATTTCATTTTAGCTCTAAACTCTGTAGCCTAAATATATCACTTCATCAACATTTCAAACATTTTAGGTGAGAAAGTAGCCGTTTAGATCAGAAGTGTGTCGTTAATTTGTCTAAATACCAGCTGTTTACTTCCTGTTACTGTTACTTCCAGTTACTTCCGGTTACTTTCACAAAATAAATCACCTGTTGCCCTTTACATTTTACTTTGAAATAGGAAGCTAACCTACCCTCGATGTAGCTAGCTTGAACCAAAATAAACTGTCTTTGCTTGAACCCTCCGTTTTGACTGTTTGACCGCTCAAGATGCCTTAGCGGTGAGTTTTGTCAGCTCTGAGATGAAGATCAGTCCGTTTAGAGTGGATGAAGAGTGTTTGATGACATTAGTGGAGGTGGAGGCAGGCTACCACTACCGATACACTTCCAGCATTTGAGGTTAGCAAATTACAGGCAATACGGGCTCTTCCTTGTTACTGCACGCACAGTCGAAAGGATGGAGTCTATCTGCTGGTCATGGACTCGGGAGTGAGGCAAGACATAAAAAAAAAATGTTGGCGTATCCCTTTAAAATCATTGTGTTCCTAATATCACGTCATGTGTGGAAGAACAAAGGGAGCGGCGTGCATGCAGTGTTTGGCTGCATTGTGTGATAGTACAGATGGCAGGGTGACACTGGGAGAGATAAGCCCACTGTGTGATTTGGAATTGAAAACCGCCCAAACAGACATGCTCACAGTTCTGTAGGCCTCCATCTCCACATCAGGCCCCCTAAGACTTGTCTTTGAAGCCGACGGGCCGAGTGGCAGCACTGAATTCGCCATCACTGCTCAAATAGTGGTTTCAAAGAACAGTTATAAAAACAAACAAGTTAGGTAAAAGTGTAAAACTCATATAATGCTTCAGAAATGTGTGACTTAGTTTAGTCAGGCAACATTTCTTCACTAAAGACATCACTTGCAGCCGCCTCACTTCCATCATGGTTCAACAGCAGTCAGCCTCCAAATTGCCTGCCCTGGGGGTCTGCAGCTTTTTTCTCACCACAACATCAATAACTGCAAAGAAGAAAAACGATACCCTGAAAGGAATGAGCCTGGAATTAAACAGGAACAAAAACAACACACACACACACACACACACACACACACACACACACACTTGCTCAGTGAATTAATACGTCCTTTCTTTTTATCTAGCATAGCACAACATATTCAACTTTGCTCTATTTTTGCACCAACTCCACCAACTGGGACTGGCAGACGGGCCTTTAAATTTAAAGCTCCATCTGAATGTAATACAATTCCCAGCTCAATCAGAATCTCTCTTCATCTCTTCAAAGCATCCATTTCACTTACCTGCAAACAACCTGCTCCTGCTTCTAACTGTTCTTGTTATCTGTCTGTAATGAATCAATGTACTTACTAATTGGAAACTAGCTCCAACTTGTTTTTATGCACTTGAATGCTTCTGTCTTATAATATTCATGGCTTTTCCTTGTATGGAGTCTTTTGCTCCTTAAGCTTGGACATTACCTTTAATGCCATTGCATGTTAACTATGCTATATGTTTCATGCATGCATGTTTACGTACCTGCTTATATCTTGCTTGGTTGTTAGCGCACGCTGCCCCTTCTGCATGTATATTGCATATCTTTTCTTGCTTATGTTTACAATATTATGCATGGTTATGTTGCTGCTAATGTATGGCGGGTGTGGGAAGCGTGTTTCTTTTCTTTTTTTGAAGTATATATTTTTTGGCTTTTCATGCCTTTATTTGATAGGAGAGTTGAGAGAGACAGGAAACGGGGAGGCAGAGAGAGGGGGAGTGACACGCAGGACAGGGAAACGAGTTGGTGCAACTAAGGGATTATCCTATGAATACACAGGTGTATAGTGCTGGGCATAATTTTTTTAATCTATATCAATCTCACTGCAATCCTGTAGTTAATCTAGATTTAAATTATAGATTTGAATGGGCTTTATGCACAGCTCCACTACTTCCTGAAATAAGACAGCTCCTTTATTTCCTGTTTTACGTTATTGGACCAACTGATTAATCCAGGTGTGCCTAACCATTGTTGTGAGGTCAGACACACCTGGTTGGTCCAATAATGTAAAACAGGAAATAAAGGAGCTGTCTTATTTCAGGAAGTAGTGGAGCTGTGCATAAAGCCCATTTTGTCAAATATATTCAAAAATTGCGTGACCTATCAAAATAATGACAATGCATCTGAAACTGCTTGAGAAATCAATCAATCAATCAATCAATCAAAAACTTTATTTGAAGAAAAGCTGTTCTTCATTGAAAAAACAAATAGTTATACTATTGAAAAATATTGTTCAATAAGATTTAACAAAGGTGGCCCTCCTCCTTTGTGTTCTACTATTGAAAAAATAGTTATACTATTGAAAAATATTGTTCAATAAGATTTACTTTGGTGTTTAATTTCTTATTTTGTTAAACACAAATAAAGTTAGGCAATCTTACACAGGTTCTGTCTCCATGTGGACAAAGCTATTTCCTGAACTACCTGGAATGAACAGCAGAGGGTGCATGAAACAGCCTCTGATAACGTGACGTTATTGAATATATTGGAATATATTCTGTTATTCAATGGCAAAAAGACATTTTTAGCACTATTCTGCTGCAGTGAAATACCTCTTTAAAGACACCTTGGTAGGCAGATGAGACAAGTTTTTCAGCACGTCTTTGTATTCCAATGAGTGAATGTGACGCCAGTGGAGGGATGACCTTTAATTGTGCCGGGAGGAGCTGTGGATGGTGAGTCATTATATCGCTGAATGACAAGCAATGTACTTCATTTACACAGGCAGACTCATCCCAAAGATGAAACAAGCACTGCATGAATAGAAGAGAGAAATGTCTGTGAAATACATCAAGGTCTTTTATTCATGACAGCCCTCCAAGTAACAAGAAAGCCCCCTTCGTAATTTGAAACTGAATTCCTCACTCTGTGTAGCCTCTTTAGGACAGTGTATCGCCTTTTACACTATTGTCATGGCAACAGTATAGAAAGCTTAAGTTGGGTGGCCCATCAGCAGCCCTCTGGTTATCTGAAGAAGTGCTAGTTAAACAGTTAAACATTTTGGCAAATTGGCCCATTGCCATAATCCCTATAGTTTTAGGAGTAGGTTTGTTACCTTTATTTGTTGGTGCAAGCTGTTTTTAGAATGACGGAGCAGAGCCGTGAGCTGCTCAGAGCTACGCTACGGAGGCTGATGGGATTTCTTGGTTTCCTTCAACTCATCAAATACACAATCCAACAACTCTAAAACGCTCTGGTGGACAAGTTGTGACCTGCACATTCACCACGCTACAGCACGTTATAACAGTTGAGTTGTTTTAGAAGTAAATGAAGAGACTGCTTGCTGAAAAACTGTCCCTGAAGTCAAAATGCATCAGCGGTTTTGCTTGAATCTACCTCTAAAACAACTCTGTCTGGTAACATTGTGTTATTATCTCATAGCGTGGTGAATGCAGGTCACAACTTGCCTACCAGAGCATTTTGGAGTTGTTGGATTGTGTATTTGATGGGTTTGATGAAAGAAACCAAGAAATTCCATGAGCTTCTGTAGTGTAGCTCTGAGCAGCTCACAGCTCTGCTCTGCCGTTCTAAAAATAGCTTGCACCGACAATTAAAGGTAACAAACCTACTCCTAATACTATAGGGATTATGGCAATGGGCCAATTTGCCAAAATGTTCAACTATCCTTTTAAATAGTGAGCACCCTGTTGGTTCCGCCTCCTTTGCATTGAAGCCTTACTGATTAATTGAAGTGCCCATCATTGGAAGGAAAGGCACTGTAGGTCGACACAGCAACAGCTATAAAATCTTCTATGTGTGCAGCATTGCTCAGTCAGTGAGGCAAAACCTAATCATGTGAGAGGAACAGTTTGCGTCGTGCTCCTACAGGATGCTTCATGCTACGCCTGTGCCGTTTGTGACCTCAATCACATCCCCCACGGTCAGGCCACGGCCCCATCAGGTATATCATCTGCTGTTCGTTACAGGGAATCTGCGGATAAAAATAGGCTCGCTGGCATCATGCATGAGCTCCACACAGGTGTGAAATCAAGTCACGAGAGGGCAGCTATAATGACAGCTGAAAGTGACGTTAAAATGGAGCACATTTAAAACCCAGCTCCTTGTAAACAGCAGACGACAGGGTGAAATTTAATCAGTGGTTTCAGAGCTCTCATCACAGTGAGCGGTCAGAGGACTCCTTGGTTGTACTGATTTTTGGGCATGGATGATACGATGGGAATATGACACTACTGATCCACATTCCCATACCTGTGTATGTACATGTGCAAGAGCCATAAGTACATGTTCACCAGTTTTTAAGATTCAAGATTCACTTTATTGTCATTCTACAAAAAAATGCAGTGCAGAATGAATCTATATTATAAGGGCTAAAAAAAAATTTTTTTTAAAAAGGTTATTGCACAATGTTTCATAGAGAGGACACTCAGACGCATGTGCGGAATGTCCTCTTTTTTTCCCTTTTTTTTAAGCATGCTAATCATTTCTTTGAGCCAAAGACAATAACGAACAGAGGAATTTCAATAGGGTCCCTTGGTGCTTGGGCTTAATTAGTGAAATTTCTGATCCATGTTGCAGAGTTGGGGGTCAGTTGCATCATCTGAATTCTTCCATTCAGATAAATATCATGAATTATACAAAACATGTGCAGTGTAAACATCATAATTTACGAGTAGAAATTCATGGTTGAAATTGGGACACCAGTCCATATGAAGGTCAATTAGATTTGAATAATTTTCTTAGTATTTATTTTTCTTCTTCTTCAAAAGAAAAAAATATTTGCATTATATTATATTTATGATCAGTTTTCCTATAAAAGTAGCAGCCCTTTTTTTTTTTTTTTAAGGTCCCTCCCCTCCCCCATCCCTGAGGAGGTCTTTTGCCTCCTATAGTACCAGGCTGTTGCCTTTGATAGGAATATATCTACTTGACTGGTTAAAGGTTGTTGATTGGTGGATAGGTGTTTTTTCTATTGATTGATTGATTGATTGATTGTTGATCCTTTGCAGCTGACCATTTGACCCATGGTATGGTACATTTTCTATGGTGGACTAAAAACACATGTGTTTGTGACAGAAAATGTAGGCTATTTGGTCTCTATATAATATTAACTTGGCAGATTGATGGTGGGAAGAGCTTTAGGTCCATAACTCTGCATGTCCTTACTACAAACAAACTGCATTGGTTGGTGGCTGATGCTGGACCTGGTATGTATATCATATAAATATTATTAATAAATAATGAAGGTTCGGTCAGTCTGATGCAGCCACCACCACTCTCACTGATTAGTTTTTACCTCAAACTGTCCTTCACCCTGTCAGGTGAGTAGGTGGCTGATGAGGCTTGATTAATGTCAGGTGTGCAGGTCGTTAACTCCAGCTCCGCCCCCCTCCTGACCAACACAGACACACACACACCCAACAGAGGAAATGATCATCTAATCCAGAATCCAGAAGTCTCCAACAGGGGGTCCACAGAGGTACTGCAGGGGGGTTGGGAAATTTTTGATTAGAATTTAATTAAAATTAAAACATGAATTGCTCAAGTATTTTAATAGCTCAGTATTGCAAAAATAACAGGTTGTTTTATGCATGGCAGTGGCATTAATAGACCATCACTCATTTTTGTTTTTAAAAATTATTAAAGGTACATTGTGTAACTTCTCCATCAATCAATTGTTTTTCATTAATCAGACTAGATGTCATTTTAGTCACAGAAGTGGAGAGAAAGCCGGTAAAACGTGGGTCAGGTCAACAATGCTGATGGGCCACTTGTTTACATAAAGGCTTGTTTAAGCCGTTACCTGCAGCAGCTGTTGTCCATTTGCCACCTAACCGATTTCACGTGAATGCAGCATGAAAAATACGACTGAGTTGCTTGCGTTCTACCGTACCGCTAGATGGGAGAAAATCTCACACAATATACCTTTGAAAACAATTTGAATAGCTTGATTTGTGAATGTCATGTAATTGACAGACAGACTGTCAATATTGGCATTTGTAGCAGTTCACAAGATATGTTTATAGATATACTGTACCTTGTTGATATAAATCATTTAAAATGATATTATGAACCTAAATAGTTATAGTTATTGAATGCACAATATCAAGGTATGTTTATACATTACACTGGGCTCAATACAATTTGATAAGATATATATAGTGGGGGGTCTCCCTGATCTAATCTATCTGATCTGCAGAAATCAATAGCAATACAAAAAGATCTTTACAATGGACTTATTCTACCTTTGGTTTCTCAGTCTGAATTCCTCTCTGCAATATACATGCTACTCATACAAGCAGCTTATTGTGATAACTATTTTGCCATTAGAAGTCTCATTGAGTTCTCTACAAGATGGACTGTAATTCATCATTGTGTGCTGGTAAACAAGTCAGATCAAACATGATGAGTCACGTCATAATGGAAAATACTTCAAAAATGATTCATATGCAAAAGGCAGTCCACAGCTCTGTCTGTCTCAGTAATGGTGATCATGAATATGGAGGACAATAAGATTACAATATCAGCAGGGACGTGGAACCTCGGCAGGTGGGTGTGTACCTCTACCCTGGAGGACGAGCTCATTATCTCACACATTTTTTGTCTTGTTTGGTCTTGATGTCTCCCACTCTGTTTATGTTTTCACCAACCAGTGTTCCCATCTTATTCCATATCCCATTGTAAACATTCCGTTTTAAACTGTTTTTTTGTCTATACAGAACATACTGCATGGCTGAGGGATATCTCCTCTGTCTCTCACCCTGAGGTTTCTCCTGTTTTGTTTCTTGGGAGTTTTTCCACAGTCGCTGTGAGGGTCTAAAGGAAGATGGTGTTGTTATGATGCTGTGTAAATCCCTTTGAGACCAACTGCTTGTAAAAATGGGCTGTACTAATAAACTTGCCTTGCCTATTATCATTTGTCTTTTGAATAAACTGGTGTTATACAAGGTGTCAGTTTTACTGTTTTACAGGGTTTCATGAGGCAAGTCACTGTTGAAGAAAATGTATGTCTGTGTGGCTAAATGTAAATAATATCAATTTTAAATTTCAAATTTGTAAGCATATGAATTTTTAGGGACAGTTTAGGAACAAACTAGGAAATATAACACTATTTGTTGAAACAACTTATATGTTACAGCAGTGAGGTCCCTCAGAGATCTCACATTTTCTTTTTTATAACTCACTGACAAAATGGATTGATGAGATCAATAATCACTTGACACATGTGCATTGGTTTGTTCTATTTCATCTCTGAAGAGGAAAAGTGAGATGGATTCAAAAATAACATCAGAGAAATAAACTGTAATGTTGTGTTGATAAAAGACTTAATTGTCCTGGAGGTGGAGGATTTTTTTTGCCTATTTCATGTAAGGCTGGTAGGAAAGTGAAACACTATTCCTAGGAATTCTTTCTTACTTACTTTCTTTCTTCTGAGGAAGTCATACTTCCCATGGGTGAAAACTCACCAAACCTCACGGAAATGTCCCCACGCCAGACTTCATTCCAAGGACTCCAAAATGCCATTTATGTATTATCAGTTTTTTGTTTAGATAACAGAATTTCTGACATTTTGACCATTTTTGAAATCTGCCTTGACAACCGCTGACTGGTCTCTGACTCCCTGAGTTTATTTGAGAAGTCACATACCTAGTTGTGCTTCCAGACAATTAGCTCAGTGAGTTAGGAGCTGGTTTTCGGTTTCAGAGGACGTGGGTTCAAGACCCAGTAAGAGAGATAATGATACTACATCAAAATACCAGATGGTCTTTCTGAAACAAATGTACAGCATTTAGAGTCATAGTAGATGATGTTTAACAAGAAAATATCAGAATTTTACCTCAAAAACTGATTTCTTTTTTTTTTTTTACAGTGGTTTCAAATCTGCCTGCGTGACAGTGAATGGTTTACTCAATTTGTGAAGCCACTGTTGGACTTGCCATTTACCTCAGTGCAATAGACAATGGTCTTTGGTTCCAGAAGTTGTGAGTCAATCCTCAACTGATGCAAAATGAACATTATAAGGTCAACTGTCCTGTCTTCTTATTCTCCTGTTTGTTGCTCAGAATTTGCCTAAATTTGCCAAAAAATAGCCCGGACCCGACCCATCATGGATCCTATTTGATGATTGATGATGACAACTCAAGGTGCATTTACAGTGCAGACGACAGTGGTAAAGGACAGAACAGAAGACATCAGAGGAAACAATTACAAACGGAAGACAGGGAGTTATTAATCAGTGATTTGAATTGATTGCATAGGATGAATGAGTTTAACTTAAGAGTTAGTTGTAGGTGATTCCAGATGTGTGGGGCATAAGCTGAGAAGACAGACCTCCCTAGCTCAGTCCGAATTAAAACAGGTATAAAAAGAAAAACAGAAAGGGAGACAGAACAACCAGAACATAGTAAAAAATTTTTATAAAATAACAGAATAATGTTATAGTGCAGTTAATGAAAGGCGTCAGCAAACATGATGTAGTATAGACATATGCCTGTAGGAATCTGCCAAGGGCGAGGGAAGTAACAGAAGACATGTAGTTTACAACCCTGCAGGAGAAGCTAATGGGAATGTGAAACGTCATAACATTAACATGGTTATTATGTTTCAAAGGGATCAATAACTGACCAGTGAGACCAGATACAGGTTCCCCCTCAGTAACTGACATTAGCGGGAGTGCACCACCGCAGACACTGCAGTCTTTATGAATCTAAACAATCACAGCCGAAGAAGTGTTTGTTTTAACAATGTAATCTGGGTCTCTGTTGCTAATGTATTATGTGGTTGGTTTGTTTGGCATCCTTGTTTAGATTTCCTATATTTGGAAACTGGACTGTAATTAACAGGCTTTGAAAATGGGTTGTATATCAAATAACGCCAGCAATGAGGGAAGGAAAAATATGAAACTGAGGGTGTAATGCTGATGAGAAACAAGGTCTGGACAACAACAAATCATGCAACAATGCAGCATGGAACAAGAAAATAAAGACGAATTGAAATGAAAAGAAATCGTTTTTGTGGCTGTGCTAGATCACAATCTCTTCATGAACACACTCACACACACACAAGGTTAGAGAAGAGGCAGTGATACAGTGATACAGATGGCGGAGAGCCACGTTCACGCACTGGGACTCCAGAAGATGAATAAAGAGCAGCCTCCTCATGTATAAGTCATGCGGTGTGACGCGTAAACACTGGAGGCTGTCGTTGCAGGAGAGAGGAGAGCATGAGAGACTGGCTGCAGAGGACACTGAGGCAGGGATAAAGGAGCAAAGGCCTTTCAGAGAGAGGTATAACCTCCTGCTTCAAAACATGTCCCTCAGCATTCATCCCAGAGAGGTCAAGGCATGACTTTTAGAACTGGAAAGGTTTGTCTGTGCTGAAAGAAGACTGTTTGAAGGATCTGTGGGATAATACCGTGCCTTTAAAACTTTATGTCCTGGTTTAGTATTACTGTTGCAGCTACGGAGCACAGGCCAAACTGATGGAAAGATGGAGCAGGGACCATCTATATAGTATAAAATTGTGTTTTATATTAAACAGAGCTTGGTACCATATTATTGGGCATTCAATAGTAAGCTGTTCAGATACACAGGTATATATTAAAGGGATAGTTCAACATTTTGGCACACTGGCCCATTGCCTTAATCCCTATAGTCAAAGCAGTAGGTTTGTTACCTTTAATTGCCGGTGCAAGCTATTTTTAGAACGGCGGAGCAGAGCTGTGAGTTGTTCAAAGCTACGATTTATTGGTTTCCCCCATTGAAATCATCAAATACACAATCCAATAACTCCAAAACGCTCTGGTGGACAAGTTGTGACCTGCACATTCACCACACTGACATAATAACAGAACGTTACGAGACAGAGTCGTCTTAGAGGCAAATTCACGCAAAACTACTGATGCCCGTTGCCTTCAGGGGCAGTTTTTGAGCAAGCAGTCTCTGCATTTACCTCTAAAACAACTCTGTCTCATAGCGTTGTGTATTTGATGAGTTTGATGAGGGAAACCAAGAAATCCAATTAGCCTCTGTAGCGTAGCTCTGAGCAGCTCGCGGCTCTGCTCCATCGTTCTAAAAATAGCTTGCAGCGACAATTAAAGGTCGAAACTACTGCTATGACTATCAATTATGGCAATGGGCCAATTTGCCAAAATGTCGGACTATCCCTTTAAACATGTGCAGCTACAGTCAGTAGGGGCCCGTGCTACTGCCATTTATAAACAGACCTTGTTAACTGCTACCAATACCAATATCAACAATGTCTGTCAACTGCATGATACTCTTGTATACAAGCTATTTAAATTTACATTTTTTATTTTAAACATAATGTGGAAAAGGAAACATATTTTAAAAAATTGTCTTATCAAGCCAAAAAAATCACAAACCCCCCTTTGAAGACCTCTGACGTAATATGATAATTTAATTTACAGTTGTAATTGTCCAAGAATTGGTTCCTTTAAGGAGATCAATAAGCAATATTCCTGTGCCCAGCATGGTGATAATAAAACCTGTGAAGCAGCAGACCAGCCCTGTTTTAATGCTTTTAAATGAGTATGGCTCTTCGCATAATACTCTGCCTTTTCGATTTGTTTGTTCGGTTTAAAAATACTTAGAGGTTATTAGTCCCACACTGGGGAAATTCACAGTGTTGGTACAAAGCAGTTTGAAGAAAGAAAAACTGCAAAATACCAGTAATAAGGACAACAAACAACATTTGAACAACAGTGATGTTAAAGCACAAGAGTTCACAGCCGTTCTAGCCACTAACATCATAATTACATACTCAGTGATATGCTGCAGCAGATGCAGGATTCATCATCTGGCGACCACGTAGACACCATTCATGTGTGTATCAAATGACTCTGAGCACCAATATTTGTAAGTTTAGGTTTTGTTAATTGAATATAGAAGTAATTTCTGTTTATTTTAAGTTCAGAATTTAAGGATTAAATATTACCACTATACTATAATACTTCAACCAGGACCACAGTGACTGACTGACACTGCTCTCTACAGGGAGCAACATCATTTACTGTGACAAATTTAAATTTCATGTAATGTAATAATGTAATGTAATAATTAGGCTTGGATCATGAATTTCTATATGTTTCATGAACTGCAGACCACTTGATGACTGTCTGATTCTGACCCAGCCTGAGCATCGTAGTCATAGCACATGGTCTATACTGTGTGTCAAAATATGTTTGTAATTGTCAGTGAGACAGATTTCATTGCACATGCAAATGTATGTTGTATGTATCATGAAATACAGATTTAATTTCATCATTTAAAAAAGTATATAAATAGAATGCAATAAATATGATTTCATGATGGAAGAATGAAGTTGAAAAACAAGACATCTGTATGAATCATGGCCTTGTGTTGGACCAGTGTAGCTATAATGTTTGACATGAACTGTGGAATTTTGAAACTTGTGAGCAGCAGAGAAGAAAAATGGGTCACACTGAGAAGAGAAAACTTTCCTTCATGCAAAAAAAAAAAAAAAAAAGGAGGGATGAATCAGCCATGGGGGCATCCTGAAGTTGAATGAGCATGCCTCTGTACTTCAGACGAATGCTTTATACTCGGTAGGCGAACCGACTGGATTCCCCCCTTGGGAACTTACAAGCTAATTACACTCAGACAGCAGTAAAGACACAGCTGTGCCAAACCATGAAAGTGGTGTTTACAACACGAATGTAAACATTATAGTAGCAAATAGAATCATGAAAGTGAATTCATCGTATACAGGAAAAAAAAAAACATGATCCAAATCTGGACCAAAACCTGAGGTATGATTTAATCTTAATAATTGCATTAGCTCAAGTACTCTGAGAATAAAAGTACCCATGCATGATGTACAGAAAAATATTTAACACCCAAAGAGCAGCCAAAAAGATTTTGAAGGTGGCATATCACAGATCATTACCTTCATTATTTATACCCACATTTGGGGTGTCGCTGTGATGTTTAAGGTTCATATCTGCTGAGTACCATAATGCAAACTGAGCACAACAGATGTGGATCCTCACACAGATGCACATGAAGCCCATAAGAGACTTATTACAAGGTTCATATCTTTTGCAGTTGCCTCTGCGTCTGATTTGCGAGAGAGGATGGGGTGGGTGGATGGGGCTTTCCATTCGTGCCATGATTGCCTCTGGATGATTGAAAGAGGCAAGGCATGTAGAGACATGCTGATTGTGTTTGCCATCTCTAAAGCTTTGCCTGCGCAGCCTTCCCAATATCTTAATCCAGTTTATCCCTCCGAGGCAGGAACGGCAAGCTCGCTCATAGTCAATCTCTTGATTGTTCAGTGACCTTGAGCAAGCAAATAATAAGAGTGCTCAGTTAACACAGAGCATTGTTTGGCAGAGCCATGTCAGAGAGATGGACACTTGAGGGAAAAAAAAGGACTATCTCATTAAAACTAAAACCTGCAGATTAAATCAGAGAGGAGGCAGACAGGAGCAGCAGCCCTCAGAAGACAAGATGAATGTAGAGGGATGAAAAACAAACTGCAGCAAATTAGTACAAAGGAGCATATTAATGATCTCGTTGATTTGTGAGTTGAGCTGTTTGAACTAGTTTTATCCTTGACTGCTACAGGGCGCCGCAGGAATCTCTGTCTGTTGCTTGGTGGGTCAGTCGCAATTAAATACTTATTTTAACAATTAAATCTGTAGACATTCATGGTCCCCAGAGGATAAATATAACCAAATGGTAACACCATCCTCTGCTCAAAATTTCTCTTTGTATGCTCATAATTAAAGTACAACTGTTAAGCAACAGTAGTTTACATAGCCTGCTGAAGTAAACAATCAGTACATTTACATGACAACCAAATTATTGCCTTAAAGTCCTCCTCCCGTGACCCTTTTTGGTTATTCAGAACGTTTAGTGTAAAACTGCACTGGGATTTGATCCCAGACTGGAATACAGTCCTTGCTCATAGTGTAAGCTGCGCTGCCAGGTGAACTATACCCGTTGTACTCTGACAGCTACACCAAGCTGTCAAGCCTTTCACCTCTGAGCCAGATGCCGAGCGGGGTGGGAGCTTGTAGCACTAGTGCCCTCCCCTGGGGTTGTGACACGTCAAACCCAGTCTCCCTGAAATGGCCAGTTTGCGTCTGCCATTGGTTCACAGCAACTTGAAGGCAGAAAAACTCAGAAATGCAATTTTGCACTTCCTTTTCTGCTGATAGGTCCTTTAACACAAGAAAAATGCCACAGGAACATGTGAAAAGCACGAAAAACACGATTTTCATGGGATGAGGTCTTTAATCCGGCTATACTGTAACTGGACAACTGAGGTGCATGTAAACTTGTTAGTCCAAATAATATCCGATTTCTCTAAATCCAACTAAAACACCCGGAAGATGTGATTGGACACTGATTTTCTTCTGCATGTATTCACCTTCATCTGACTGAAACTGAAAGGACATGTGCACATGCTTCACAACAGTAGAGACGGCTCATATAAGTATCTGGTAATTCAAATGGACAACATGTTAAAATTGAATGTTCAATGTTTGCAAAATTGGCACAACGCTTGCACTTTATCCGAAGACTAAGACTATTTGGGGTGAGCAGGAAAGTCATGTCAACATTTTATGATGCAGTGCTAGAAAGCCTTATCAGATGTTGTATGGCAGCATGGTTGGGGTCTCTCTCTGCCATTGTGAATACAGCAATGAAAGTAATTGGTAAAAGTGACCCTCAAACACTCCAGACTGTCTTTGAAAAGAAAGTACTAAGACTGGCTCAGGGAGTGATATCAGATCCATCACACATTCTGTTCCCAGAGTACGTTGTTACTGCTGGGCAGACGTTTAAGAGCTTGTCGCCCCAAAAGCAACCAGTATAAACACTCCTTCCTCCCTAATTCTATAGTTCTGTTGAACAAACAGCCAGTCCCCATTGACACCAGCATTAACCTTAGGCTGGTGGCCTCCTACTGTAAGTGGAGGAAGCGTGTAGCTCGAGTTCTTACCCTAGCAATTTTCCTTGGATCTTAGGATCTTTTAATTCCTTTATTTATTTTTTACCAAGCCAAGCTTCTGTCCTTTTTTACTTTACACCTCTCTTGTAGAACCGATAATGCCGACTGCTACTGTATGGTTCTGATGTGCAATGCTGCTTTGTCTTTATGTCTATTACCCGTATGTCTTCCATTGTATGTCTGTTGCTTGTATGTCACTGTACTTATTGTATTGTTGCTTTAAGACTCTATGTACACTTTTGCCCAAGACAAATGTCCCTTTTGGGGACAATACATTTTATCTAATCTAATCTAAGTGAAGCTGACACATGCAGTGTCACGAGTGAAAAGCCTGTGGACCGACCCAAATCGAGTCATTTGTATATGGTCAGATGGTTGAGAATTCTTAAATTATTTATATCCTCTTATTTACTAGGTGACAAAAAAGTCACCCGGCAAGAGGGTCATATTAATCCACTGACACAACGCCACCTGGTGTTGAGGGGGCAGACACCATTTTTTTTATTGGATTCTCCCTGTTGAATGTAAAATGGGACAAGGATTGTTCATCATCGTTGTTCATCGCACTGATTGTCATCATCTCATCTCATCTGCTGTACATATACCTCACAGTCATTAGCATGGCTGCTGAGTCTTTGTATGAGCAAGTTGTTTTTACATGCAGTCTGGTCAAGAACCACATTGTTTTCATTATTTACTTGAGTGCAGACTGACTAGACTGTGGTGGCTAAAGATTACAGGTCAAAGGTCAAGATCATGTTTAACTCACATACATGATTTTAGCCCAGTTAACTCAATATCAATGTCAATATCATCTCCATCTACACATGTCTGGTTCACGGAGCACTCGGTGCTTCTTCAGGCTCCTGCCGTCTGGGAGGAGAATGAGGAGCCTCCAGGCAAGAACCAGCAGAGACAGCTCCATGCATCAGGCTGTCCGGAAGCTGAACCCTCTTCCAGTTCCCTACCCACTGCCCCCACACTCTGGCCTATGACACCATGGTGCACCACCACCATCATGTACACACTACTGGCACCGGCCACTTTATTCTGACACTTCTTTGCACTTCAACCTGACAATAAATAATGCCACATCCATATCTGCACATCCATATTGCAAACGAAAAAATTGTCACATCAATATTTGAAAGCAAAATGACACTGTACTGTCATACATCCATTTGCACTAGACATATTTTTATACTTTTATACTAAATGTGTGTCTTATGTATTTTATATTGTGTGTCTATTTTTTATTTATTTAAATGGCACCTTGGATGTAGAGAAACACAATTTCAGTCCTCTGTATGTCGTGTATATATAGTGTTGCCAATAAAGGTGACTTACTTTGATTCTGAACTCCTGAAGGCGACTCCATACTTTTTCAATATTCAGGACTTCACACAAGATTTATCACAAACGTCTCACATTTTGGTTCAGTTTCATCTTATTGTGGACAAACAGGCATGACAGGAAACTGAGTGGAGGATGACTTCCCTGAACTGATGCACTATTAAACAGAGACTATGCACAATAAACATGCAATGTATTAAAGGACAATTCCGGGCAAATTCAACTCGGGGGTGTATTTTCCTAACATTTTAGGTCTAAAAGATTTTCAGTTGAATTGCTTCTGTTTTGCGGTAGTTGTGTCTGTCCCCGCATCGCCACGGCAGCAATGAATGGGAGCAGATGCAAGTTCCACTGCTTGGGCTGTTTACATCCCTCAAGGCGGCATTTTCTTTCCACAGACAGCGTCAGATGGCGACTCAAACATGCACCGAGAAATTTATTTACTTCAAGCGAGCCAACATGCTTGTAAAACTAGATCTAATTCAAAGTCTCCTGGAGTCTCGCGCGAGACCCAAGTTGCCGTGCTCTGTGTGTTCACGTGCAGAAAGCTACCGTTTGTGTCATAAACACAGGAGTATCAACTCTTCACTTGCTTCAAGTGACCATTTTTTTCCACAGACAGCATCGGGTGGCTACTCAAACATTTATTTTTACTTTAAGCTATTACTATTACTATTCCTGTGTTTATGACACAAACGGTAGCTTTCTGGCTGCCCCTGAACACACCGAGCACGGCAACTTGGGTGTCACACGAGACTTTGAATTAGATCGAGTTTGAGTCGCCATCAGATGCTGTCTGTGGGAAAAAAATTGCAGCTTTGAGGGATGTAAACAGCCTAACCAGTGGAACTTGCATTCATTCATTCATTGCTGCCGGGGACACGAAACAACTACCACAAAACAGGAGCGAAACTGAAAATCTTCAGATTCTTTCTTTTAGACCTAAAATGTTACATACACCCCCAAGTTGAATTTGCCCGGAATTGTCCTTTAATGATAGTTCATTTCCATTTCCAGGGCGTGGTGCAGTCAATGGAAGAACTAGTAAAATGTGTCGTAAACAAGAGGAATGAGTGTTCAGTTGTTAAACAAAATGATGAGAAAATCAAAATACATTCCATCTTCAAATGACTCATTGTGAGTCAAGCAAAGGAGACCTACTGGAATATTTAATAACATAGTCAACAGTGGAAAGATGGAGGAGCCATCTGCATGAAGAACTTGCCAACGCTGGTTTAGCTTTATAGAGGCACATTCTGCCCACACACAATATCACCAAAGCAAGTTGTAGTGGAGAGACTCAAATGAGTTTCTGGCATGGAAAATAGGTGGGAACATACAGTACAATGCAGTATTACTGTAAAGTGTTTCATCCCTTAAATTAGAGCGTCAATTATTGTCATATAAACACATCAAACACAATTAAAAAAAAGGGTTTTGAATGATCTTCTGTCTCTCCATTTACAAACCCGTGAAATGAGTTCTCTCACACATTTGTCTTTAACAGAGTTTTTCAAAGCTGAAGTGCTGCAGAGGGATAATTATTCAACAATTAGTCCACAGCTTTAAAAGCTCCTTCACTGTTCACTCTCATGTTGTTTCAGGCTTCAGCACCTCTCTGCCCTGCAGCAGCCAGTCTGAGACCCTGAAGAGGAGAAGGATGAATGGACACGAGGCTTCACCAAACATTCAATCAGGGAGCAAGCTGGCAGCTGCACACACAGTCTATGTGTGTGTGTGTGTGTGTGGGCAACTGATGACATTACTGGAGCCATAACAGACTGGTGCTTCTTTTCTAGCCATCCAAGAGGCCATCACTTAGAGAAATAGCCCGACATTTTGTGAAATATGCTTCTTGTCAGGAGATTGATGTCACTCTCATGTCTGTCAATGCGAGGCCACACCCAGCAGCTCGCTTAGCTTAGCATAAAGACTGGAAACAGCCAGGCTCTGTTTGAAACCAGTTAGCAAAACGTAAGGTCGGCAACCCGAGCCTGACCCATATACCTCCACATCTGGGCAGATCCAGCTGTTTCCCACCAGTATTGGCTGACAAACTGCAAGATGTTGTGTGTGCCAGGGCTGGTCCAGATGTGGAAGCAGCATCAGATAATCATGATGTAAACGGGCCAGACTGCATGTAGCCAGAGTTATAGCCAGATCTATTTCGCTATCTCTAAAATGCATTTTATATTTTATTCATTTGTCCCAAGGCTCTAGATTTCGTTTTAAAGGAAAGAGGACAGTGGATATTCACTAACACCAAAATGTATTATAGATGATTAGTAATATTAGTATCTTCATTAATGTATGCTGTACAAAAGGTCATCCCTCTGTGCATGTTTTCCCTTGAGTATTGCGCTGAACATTTGTGAATTCTCACACTGTCTATCACACATACAATTTAAACCATGTGTGACAGTTGATGGTCCTGTCACTATGCCTCCAATTGATCATGCGCCCTGTATACTTGGCCAAGGGGATGTCCCTTTGGCCAAGTGGTTAGCGCGCATGATTGTTACCTGGGAGTCTGGGGTTCGAAGCCCGTCTGGGCCCTCTTCACCTTGTCACATATGACCATATTGGTTGTCATTCATTCTAGTAAAAAGGGATACCTACAGAAAACTACATGCAATGCTAAAATAATAATCATTCATAACATCAGTCGGATACTTAGAGATAAATTCAGTTTATTTGTATCGCACAAACTCATAATACACATTTTGTCAAGGCACATGTCATACCTTCCATGTTTTTCCTGGTTGTGTTGTAGCTAACCCTAACCCTATTTTGAAAAATCCATTGTCTTCTTCCTGCCCTCTTGTGTTTCCCCCCTTTATTCAGCACCTGCCCCACCTTAATGTGTTGCCCCTGTTTCTCTCGTTCTCTTCCTTTTGTCTGTGTACTCCCCTGTTCTACATTCCTTACTTCTACTCATCTTCTTCGCTGTCTCTCCAGTGCAGTTTGTGTTTGTTGTATCATTTCCCCAGTGAGTCCTTGTTTCTTGGTCTTTTGTGATGTACTTTGTTATTTCATTTGTACTTTGTGTTGTTCCTCGTTGAGCTTATCTAGGACTTATCTGTTGACCTTTTTTGTTGTTACTTTGTGCTTTTTCTTTTCTTTTGGACTTCCTTTTTGTGTTTGACCTTGTACTGTATACAAACGTGTCTCAAGAAATTAGAATATCATTTATTTCAATTAAAACAATGAAATTTCTAGATTTCTTTACATACAGACTGAAATATTCAATGTCTTTAATTCTATTTAGTATCATTTTTAAGGCTTACATTTAATGAAAACCCTGCAAAGGTTTACCCTGGTATCTTAGCCCCCCCAGTCCTGACACCGCAGAGAGCAACATTTGGTGACAGTGGAGGAAAACCTCCCTTCAGACTGGAGAAACCTGGGAAACCTCCAACAGTGTTTTGTTTGTGTCATTACCACAAAGACTCTGTCTTTGTTGCAGTATCTTTCATCGACCGATGAGTCCTAAACGCTCGTCAAATAAATCTATTACAGACTTCGGCTTGTGTGAAGAAAAGTTTGGCTCGGAAATCCCATTTCTACAGCCTTTGACTTCAGTACTGACGCCTCATGTAGCAATTATACCTTACACATACCTCATCTTGTGTTTGGCTACGGTCTGACTCAGCATAGCTGTTATCTTGTAGGCTGTGCTGAATATATTGGCAGGTCAGTAATTGATTTCACTTCCAGCAGGAAGTGGGCCAGCTAACACTGGTACAACCGCTGCTTTCTGCGTCACAGGTTCTTCCACCTGAGCTCACTCTGCTCTCCGGATCCCTTGAAAAAGAAAAAGGCATCAGAGGAATTAATCATGAGGAATATTTAATGTGTTCACTGTGATTAAGAAATAAATAACATGGCTAATTAGACTATGCACTGGTTTTATTAAAGACCATGAGAAACAACAAAGCTTTCTTGCAGTGACTAGCATTGCTGAGGAAACCTTTATATTCTTATAATCTTAATTAAAAAATATTTGTCCGTCCCAGAAGTCCCAGATTAATTAGCCGTGGAAACAAATCTATATTTATTGAAGTGCTGGTTGAAAGCTCTGGCTGCTACGGAAACTAGATATGTCATGTTAAAAACTGTAGCTCGCCCACACATTGATATTCATGCATGTCGACTTCATGTATAGAGAACTGACAAAGCACTGCAGGAATAATAAAAAAAAGAGTCACGGATGAAAAGTTTCCAAAGCAAAAAGAACTGAGATCAGTTGAAAATACACAAGTAAGAACCAAGGCAGAGGGAAATGTGGGCTGTGAGATGTCTGGGCCGAGACAGAGAGCGACTGTGTAGTTCTGTCGGGGGTGAGGAGGTCATCACACCACAGGGAGCGCAGGGAGGAGAGAGCTGAGGTTTTGAATTCCAAACGAGGAGAAGGAAGAGCGGGCGAGAAAGAGATGAAACGGAAGAATTTAGCACGGATGAAAATGAGACAGGTCTGCACGAGGTGCAGAGAGGCCTGTTGGGAGCCGGGCCAGGAGGGAGTTGTGGTGGTACAGTACAAACAGAAAGCGATGAGTGGGATGCAGGACAAGAGGGAAGAGGGAAGAGCAGGTGATGGCCACGGCTGCTTTGTGTGCGAGCTCACATCGAGGCTCCTGGCAGTGTGAGCAGCTGGACGGCATGAGGAGCGGAGGATGGAAGAAAAATGTTGTGATTGATGTGGCTGGTGGGAAACCAGCAGCAGATGTCAGCTCAGCAAGCAGAGGTGTGGAGAGGAGCAAAAAAAAAGACACCTTAGTGTTGTCAGCATTAACAATGGGAGGAAGACGAGCGGAGTGGGGGAGCAGCGGTGGTGGATGTGGAAGTGACAGTGGAGAGACCCTGGTGAGAGCAGAACTTTCTATCAGGGAGGAGATGAATCATCACAGGATCCTAACAGACAGATGATATTGATTCTGTTTCAAGTGACATTTTCTCTGGACCTGCATGAAGCTGACGAGGTGGTGGTCTGCCTTTGAAATGTGAAGTAGGATCAATAAATCAATTAGATTGACCTTTTTATTGATGTCACTACCAAACTACTCCACAGCACCCTGAACGACCAGCATTGTTTTATCAGAAAAGTCACAAAATATAACTTATAATGACTGTCAAAGAGAATGAACACATATGACATTAATAGCACCATTCGGGAGCTGTTGGCTGTCAGAGACACTCAGTATGAACACAGGGGGACTAGTGTAGCTTATTCCAGGAAAGATGTGCACCAATGCAACAGGTAGATGTCTGATCTGTGAAAGGGGTTCAATTATGGAACAACTTGTCAGTCAACAAATTCAAAAAGATGCTTCAAACCACGCTATTAAATAAATATAACCCTATGGTTAAGTATCCCAATTATAAATAATAGTGTTAATATGTAGTGCATAACGCATTAATTATTTAAAAGCCTTTGAGTAGGAACATTGTGTCGGAATTCCTCCCATCTAGCGTTGTGGTTGTAGATCGCAAGCAACTCAGTCGTATTTTTCATGCTGCATTCACCTGAAATTGGGCAGACGGCAGACGGACGACAGCTGCTGCACGTAACGACATACACAAGCCTCTATGTAAACAAGTGGTGTGGAGCACGAGGCAAAACAGTACACGTGACAATATGTTGTCATGGCGATGTCGTATTGTTTATCCGATCCACGTTTTACCATCTTTCTCTGGACTTCTGTGACTAAAACAACATCTGGTTTGTTACCGACAGCCGTGTGTCCGACTGCACCTGAATGCAGCATCAGTGTAATGCTCCATTCCTCCTCACTGCGTTACCGTGGTGACTTTTCACAGACGCCAACTCGGCCTGAGCCGACAGCTCTGGTGTCTCCTCTGAGTTTCCGTGGTTTCCTTCCGTCACGCTGCCACTGAAGGTAAAAACATGGAGACACGACATGGCAGCCAGCAGCGAGCTTACCCACTCCAATTTTGCACTTTTATCTCTGTCTTTGTTGTATTGTAATTTTGAAATGTACTTGAGTACTTCGGTGAACCTAAGTTGTTTTAAAGGTGCTACATATATAAATAAATGTGACCTTAACCTTGACCTTGGGTTGCTATTTTCAAGAAGATGCCTCAACTGCATGTTGTACCCATGTTTTGTTATCAAGGACCTAAATAAACTAACTATTACTGCTGCTAATACATTAAAAGACTGTCCTCAGAGGTCTGTCCTTTGGAAATTATCTATCCAATCAAATCCTACAATCATCAAAGCTTAACACCCCCTAGAAAAAAAAAAACAATAAAATAAATATATTTGATTTATTTGTCTCATTATCACTGCAGACATATGAGATACAGGGTTTATAAGACAACTTGTGTCACAATGAGGAGGTACAGAAATGATTTCAGTTCTACTTTAGCAGCAGACACACAAGTGGCCCTCCCCCAGAAGCCACTCTGACAGAGGCTCCACTCCTCCTGTTCAGAGTACCATTTTCTGGCCGATCTCATGTCACCCCCTGCTAAGGAGGAGGTGATGGAGGGAGAGCTGATGAGCAGTGACAGTGTAAAGGGCTGGATGAGGTCAAGAGCAGACCTGTCTTCCATTTCTAGGCCTTGCAGAGAAAACAAAACAAGACTGTGACTTCCTGCATCATGTAGAATCAGTGGGGTCAGAGGAGGATATGAGGTGAGCAGAGGCCAGCGGCCTGTTGGGAGGAGGAACCTCAGCTGTATAATAGACGTACGTGACAGTTTGTGGATGCAAAGGGAGAAGCCAGTTTATTGTTTTTGCTGATATTTGAAAAGAAAACATAATGATGGGGAAATTGAAAGTGCAGGACAAATTTAGTTCAAAGCTTTTCACCAGTTTCTGGGAGCTGGGAGGATGATTTTACAATTAATTTAATAGGGTGTTCAGACAGCTGCGCTGCAGGGGAAATCATGAAAGAGAAGGTAAAAAAAAAACAAAGACAAGCAGTGCAGTGTGTGAAGTTGTAGGGAAGACTGCAGAATACAGTGAAGGGGTTAGGGAAGATACTGTAGGAATATGGATGATGGAGTTAAATATGAATGGAAAATTAAAGATTTCAATGTCTTTGTGGTGATGATGAGATGAGCAGAGATCCAGCATGAGCCACCAAGAGAAGCCCAGAGGTGATGGAGGACCGTTTGCAGAGGGTCTACATAGGGCTAGGCCATTATTCAATAATCATATAGCTATATCTATATGTGGCTATTGATGTAAAAGCAGGTTGATAAAAACGGCCATAGAAAAAGACCTATGAAGAAGTGTTTACATTACTGCTGCATAAGCCAATCACAAACTGACCCAGGCACGCTCCATCACCATGCTCCTGCCAGAGGACTAGCCACTAATTTATCAGATTTTACTGATGTCAGGTCACTTCAGTTGATTTGACTTTGCTTAACAGTTATAGCGTATGCAAGAAAGGTGGTTGAATAAAGAGTTGAAGTTGAATTCAATGTTTTTTTTCTTGTGTTTTTTATTAAAAGTAGGTACTTAAAGGGATAGTTCAACATTTTGGCAAATCGGCCCATTGCCAAAATCGCTATTGTCATAGCAAGGTTTGTTACATTTATTTGTCAGTGTAAGCTATTTTTAGAACAGCGGAGCAGAGCGGTGAGCTACAGAGGCTAATGGGATTTCTTGGTTTCCCTCATCAAACTCATCAAATACACAATCAAACAACTCCAAAACGTTCTGGTGGACAAGTTGTGACCTGTACATTCACCACACCATGAAACACGCTATGGAACATTACGAGACACAGTTGTTTTCAAGGTAAATTCATGCAAAACTGCTGATGCGGGTTGTATCTGTATTTACTGTATTTATCTCAAAAACAACTCTGTCTTGTAACGTTCTATTATCTCATTAATATTATCTCTCTTTTTAAATTGATATACTGTTTTTTAAGCACACAGCCCTACGACCTGCTATGTTAAGTTTTTTATAATCAAAAATCTGGACTCTACATCATCATATAAACAGGCCTCCTGTCTCAGTCCTGTGTAACAGACTCATCTCTCTTATCAGCAGCAGTAACAGCTCTGCTGAGGCAATAACCCAGTCTTATACCTGATGATTCACAGTAGAGAGTTTCTGTGATTTGTACGAAATATCAAGAAACAAAATAAATATTCCATCTCACTGATCCAGGTCCTAAATCACTCAAACCATCACTGTGTTTGTCAAGAATTAAGTATCACAAATCTGAGAATCCAATGTTGGCAATGTTGTATGTATGTATCGTCCCTGTTAAATAAAAAAAAAACTCAAAGCAGCATGGGAAAGGGAAACTAGCCATATTCAGGAGAAGACAACCTCCATATTCATCGTGTGTGTGTTCACTGTTCGTCCTGTGTGTCCCATCAGGTCTGTGTGTGTCAAGAGCAGAAAACTGATCCTGAGATGTGATCTCACCGCTGCTCTCTAATGAGGAAAGAAGAAGGTGGATGATAGTGAAGGGTGGGGGGAGGGGGGCGGCAGGAGCGTAGATGAAGACCAAGACACTGTGCTGCATACAGACAGCAGCTAGTGTCTCTGCTTTGTCTGAGGTGATCAATGTGTGGGAGGCAGCACAGAGAGGCACAGACGGCAGAGATGAACACTGGTGTCTGGACCGCTGACTGACAGCTCCAGCATCCTCTCTCTACAATAGTCTGAGCCGAGCTGGCCTGAAGGGCTGAACCAGCTCAAATTGACTGCATTGTTGAGGACAGATGGCCTCCGTCCTCTGACAGAGCGAGGAGGAGAGATAGAGGATACTGTGGGAGGAAGAGTAATAAAAGCAAATAAGCAGAGTGGCGTGGATGTACTCTGTCCTTCCTCAGCGTACGCCTGTGGATCAGTTGATGCGTGTTTGTAGAGGAAGAGGACGTTACACAAGGCTGCGGCTCCGCAGAACAACCACCAGAGAAAACCTGAGAAACAGTGATGTTAATGCTGACTGGTGGAATGACAGCAGGTTAAGCTCAGCGGAGGAGGCAGCGTCGCTCTCTGTAAACCTGATCTGAAAGCAGCCTACAGTAAGGCACCTGTCAACCGACAGCGGGGTAACAGCTACCTCCAGCTCTCTCCCACAACGCCAAACACCAGCCCAGACAGACACAGCAATGAGATTTATATAGAATATTCCATTAGACACACACTTTACATTAAACTGTGTAAAATACGACAAACACATCCTCCAACATACCAACACATCCCACCAGAACACGTACGCGCACAAACAATAACTGAAACCTATTCAACATTATAGCAATTTCATCTAGGACTGTGTCTACCCACACAATTATGTACTATTACACTGTAGTAAGAGACATACATTACTACCTTTTTTATAAAGTCTTAACTGGCTTTATACTACCATAGCTTCTTAATTTGCTGAACTGGCCAATGGCCATCTCAAATTTACCCAACACGCTCAAATGATTAATTAACACTTCAGGTTCCCCGGACAGACTCAGCTTTCGGTAGAACTGCATTCAGTTTCTCTGCTGCTCATACTGGAACTCTCTCTCTCTCTCTACAACAATTTCTGAAAATGAACTCATTTATTGCCCTGGGCCAGTTTAAAAACATGGTCATAAACGTGCACGCTTCTGAATGTAACTGCTTCAAAAAAATAATCCTAACATTGTTGATAATGCGTGATTGTGCTTTATGTCACTGCTGTTTGATTTGTATTGTTATGATTAATGCTACTGTTATGTGACTGTTGTTTTGACTTGATGTGCTCTTGACAGCATTGGAAATGAGGGTTAGGGTTGTCAATGGTCAAAAGAAAGAAAGAAAGAAAGAAAGAAAGAAAGAAAGAAAGAAAGAAAGAAAGAAAGAAAGAAAGAAAGAAAGAAAGGAAGAAAGGAAGAAAGTTACATAAATATACGTTGATATTGTAAACAGTAGCTCCAGAAAACAGACATGTTTAATGAAAAAAGGAACAAAAACATGTAAACATATGGAAATATATGTGTATGAATACATTAGCATTTATGCTCGCAACATGTCAAGCCATAGAAATTAATCATATAGTATATGCATAGCTACATTCTTATGTGGATATTTCTTGTGTGTCCTGCAGGAGCACCTGTTCGTGGCTGGTTAATGGTGACATGCTGTTCTTTTCACTTCCAGCCCCAACGGTGCATTCAGGGGTTTAGGAACATGTCCCAAACCAATGGTGTCAGTACATTTTTCACCATAAGGTTCTGAGGGAGCTCTTTGCTTTGACCCATCATGAGATGCTTCCTGTGTGACACCTTGGTGATGAGGAACCTCTTTAGGCATCAATTAGGACTGAAGCAGCTGATATTAATGAGCACTGATTGGAGACAGATTCCAGCTGCTTTCTTGTCTTTTATTCATTTCTGAACCTCCTCCTTTTCTAAATATGTTCAATATTTATTCCCTGTGTCATTTCACTTTATTGCACATAACTTTATTTATTGATTTTTTTTGTATTTGTAGATTATTTGGGTTGTTACCGACATATGTCAATAGCCCCATTATATTTACTGAGAAAAATGTTGACGCCTTCAGTACTTCTTCTCCCTGCTGCATCCAGATACAGTGTTGTTGCCTTGTGGCTCCAGGACTTTTCACTGTGTGAGTTTACAAACTCCTCAGCCAGGTCACACCTAAGAAACAGGATCATGTCACTGCTGTACATTTCCAACACATTACCCTACACTTTTTCTGTGTCACTGATCGTTACGATCAGCAGGTGTTGGTAATTTGCTACTATGGCAACGTGGCCAGAGTCAGCTGTTACAGTCACTTTAAGTGACAGAATATAGCCTATGTGTTTTTCCCTTACATCCACATCACTGTCTGAAATTCAATGGCGTGTTGTGTTGTGTAGCTTTGTGTTGTGTTGGCCATATGACTTTACAGCATGAGCTACAGGAAAGAAGGGGAACAATCAGCAGATACAGAGTGGTGCGCTCAAGACTATAGGTTTGTTTAGTTTAGTTTATTTCAGTCAATAAAAGAGAAGTAACAAACCAGAGAGAGAGAAAAAAAAAACATTGATCAAAGTAAACAATAAGTAAGCAGAAAAATATAGACATTTGGACCGAAAAGGTGTAGGCTGAAGCATAGCTTATTGCGCCTACCCTGTTACAACTTTTTAATGTAGGCTACAATTTGTAATTTATTGCTAAAAGAAATAAGCAGTCACAAAAGAGTGCTGCTTGATTTGATTTCCCTTTCTTCATCCGTTCCTTTCCCTTTCTGCTTCTCCGTTTCCTTCTTCCTCCCTCCTTCCTCCCCAAAAAATTAAGAAAAAAAGAAAAGAAAAAAATACAATTAAACATACAAAACAAAACACAACAGGCTGATGAGAACTGGACTCCAATTGAGCCAATTACGTGACTGAAGCTATTGGTTTGAGGATGTACAGATGAGGACTCTGGGTGCTGAGGTGGAGGCACATCAGCCTCTTCTCACTCTGATCAGCGTATTGTCCTCTCACTTACAGTGGTCACTACAGGCATTCAATAGCTTAATTAATTGTTTATAGCCTACTCTGAAAACCCAACAGACTTTACAACTAAAAGTATATTCTGAAACCCCACCCAAGATAGTCAACAAACCATCAGCTAATCTTAGCACCTTAGGAAAAAACATACAATGACATAAAAACATGGTATTGTTTACAGATTTGTCAAAAATGATTTGGTCCAAACTGAAAATTACAATGAATCCTCTCATGTCAACCCCATGTGTTGCTGTGTGTCATCAGTTTTCTCTGTAGTATCATTTTCTTACTAAATAGATGATATTTTGTGCTCACTTTATTATTTTTGCATGATTTTGTATGTCATATTCCCCTAAGCACATGGAATATGTTAACATTTGCTTTGCTCAGCCTCCAAAAGTCAAAGATATACAGAGTCTCTGACAGCAGAGAGACATCTGGTTAGATCTAAAACTATGAGCACAGCACATCTTGAGCACAGATAATGTATTCAGCTTTTTTGTCAAAACCCTCCAATTGTTTGAGTCAGACAACTGGACCTGGAACACTTTATTTTCTTCTCCAACTGGAGCAGCAGTTTTATATTTTCTCTTTATATCAAGCACTTCTTGTACAGTACAATAGCACCCGTTTTTGTGTGTGTGTGTGTGTGTGTGTGTGTGTGTGTGTGTGTGTGTGTGTGTGTGTGTGTGTGTGTGTGTGTGTGTGTGTGTGTGTGTGTGTGTGTGCGTGCGCGCAAAAAATACCAGCTGACATCCTCAAGGCCAGTCAGGTGGAGATTGGAGGTCAGCAGCATCTACAAGTGTCATTCCTGTTGTGAAATGTTGGCCATTTGCTTGTCAACATCTCCACACAGAAACTTTCTCAAACCACATGTCTAGGCTGCTATAGGAGCTGAAATGGTCTCAGAGATTTCTAGAGATTTTGAAGAAAATGAGCTTTCAAAAAAATAAAAATCTGAAACTCCACATCAGAGCATCTAGTCTACTGCAGATTCACCAGCACCTGCATCATCTTCAGTCCGAAGGTTTGGACAGCGCCTGGTCGCGTGCTGTTGGTGAGGCGCTGTTCGTGGTGCTGAACCTCGGAGACGTCATCAGAGAGCCGCGGCTGACCGATGCGTCATATGGCTATACTATATGACCCACGGTGAAGCCATATTCACTAGTAGCCGAGCCGCTCCAACTACAGTAGTATATCATGGTGCAAGGCTGAACCTGTGTGGCCAGTGCGATGTGCAATGTGAGGAACAATTTGGGTTCCAGATCCGGATCTTTAGTCTGATGGGACTTGAACTACATGCAGGTTTTACAGGACTTATATGGTCTGATCTAGGTTTTCTTCACCAAACAGCCCAATGATGTCCCTTCATGGCTGATGAACACAGTAGATGTGAAGCCGTTTCCTCTAACGTGCAAGTGGAAGCTGAGCGCAGTTCCCACACAGTGGAGGACTTGAAGCGGTGTGACGCGTTCAGATCACCAATGCAAATGAGACTGACGACCCCCCCGCCCCCCCCCCCCCCCCCTTCCAACACACACACTCACTCACACCGCCTGTGCTTTATATCGCCGTGCCAGCCTTTCAGAGCGACGGAGAGCGAGAGCGAGAGAGGGAGAGAGCTTATATAACAGCAGCTCTGTGAGATGCTGGAGAACCGGGGGGGTGGGGGGGGACGTTTAGCGGACAATAATCCGGGAAAAAGAGCGATAACGTCGCCGTAAGCAGATGAGTGATCGCACGGGAGCGAGGTGTCCGTTCGCCCTGCTGCTGCTGCTGCTGCTGCTCCGCTGAAGGTAAGCCTCCTGCTCTCCGCCGACTGTAAATGGTGGTGGTGGCTCTGGCTCAGTGAGGGGGGGCTTCTTTTTTTTTTTTTTTTTTTAAGATGGAAGACCTCGGCTTCTTAAATAGGCGAGGCGATGTTTACGCTGTTCATTCATTCATCCATCCTCCTCCAGCCCTTCCATCCATCCGACCCCCGCCGAGCCGCACCACTCAGCTCCGGGGACGTGAGGGGAGCGCGGTGCCGCTGACTTATCTAGGGCGTATGGGGGGGGTAAGCTACAAAACGAGCGGAACTTGGGCATTCGAACTTAATGTGAGGCCGTTCATTGTGCAAACTGTTGCTTCAATCCTCGAGAGCAATACCGCACCCGTACTTTTTTTCTTTTCTTTTCTTTTTTTTTGTAGTGGGGGGGTTGATCAGCTCGACAAGACACAGACCAGAGGCCTGAGAGGAGGAAAAGTGGAGCTGAGGGGGATGACGGTGTGAGAGGCTTTAATGGATCTCATCGGATGTGAAAGAGGAGAGTCTGGGTGTATAGATTGGATAGATGCAGCCTGCTGCTGCTGCTGCTGCTGCTGCATGAGAACTTCAGGGTCCAATCAGAAGAGGTGAGGGCTGCACCTTCACTGCCCCTCTCAGGCCTCAGGTGAACTCCAGGGTTCTGAACACATCCCTGTTATTCTGAAGTCTTGCATGTCATCTTTGCATGTTTCACTCATCACTTCTCCATCTCCACACATGAAGCCAGAGATGGTCCTGCATGCTGCCAATGATAATCCCCATCTCGTAATGCGCTCCACAGACTGGTTTTTTTTTATTATCACATGATGTCATTTCACTCATGATAACCGAGACTTAAATTGTGAAGCTCAGAGATATTGCCGCCGCTAAATTGAATATAATTTGACAGTGCAGGAATTAAATGAAATCTCTGCCCTTGAGGAGAATCCATTTTAAGCGTGCTTTTAGTAAAGGTTCAAAAACACTGATTAATCTGACAGCAGAGCAGAATCCCAGGCAGGTCACAGAGAAAACCAGAGTGAGAGGAAATTGCAGAAAGACAACGTCAGACAGGGCTTTGAATGAAAGACAGATGAAAGCAGCAAGAGCAGCAGACACACGAGTCTGTAATGTCAACACCAGCTAGAGTATTTAATTCTGCAAGCGCACACTTCGGTTGTACACACCTACAGAAAAACACAGTTGTGCTTGAAAACCATATTGTGTTTTTGTGCCACAGGATCCTCTTTTATCCAGTGACCACAACACTTGGATGTGACCGGCCTCTCTGTCATTGTTCCCCCGCTGCTGTTGGACATTGTGACAATGAAGGAACAAATCACAATGCCTCCACTGTTGCCAGACGCTGCCTGACTTCTCTGAGATTATGAAGCTGTAAGTAGGTTACAGATCCATCTTCCTGCTTCTAAATCCATGACATGGGCTTCCAGTGAGGTGAGAGACAGGAAACAGCGAAGGGGAATGGTGGCATCTCTCTACAAGCTGCACTTCCTCCTGAAGCGGGCTCACATGTTGCTGCTGTGTCTGGGCATCGCCTACCTGATGGCCGGCAGCGTCCTGCTGCTGCAGCGCTCCAGCGTCAGAATCGCCCAGCCCAACCTCGTCAGCTTGCCGCCGACGCTGTCCCTGGTAGCGCCCCCCACCGCCCTCAGGGCCGCGGGCCTGGGCGTGAGGGCGCGCTCCACGTGGGCCGCCGTTCAGTCCGTGTCCGGAGGGGGAGCCAAGGCAGGCCGACGCTGGCCCACTTCCCGGAGCCTTGGGGTCCAGCACTTGCATCGTCGCTGGTTTCACAATCTGCTGCCAGAGAGCCCGGAGCAGAGAGTCTCGCTCCACAGGAACAGCAGACACAAAGGTAAATAACTGTGCAGAGCAGCTAAAGCTGGCTCTGTCACTGCATTAATCCCCCTCCAAAATAGTCAGTCAGTCTAAAGAGCTGGATTTGTGTCCACGGTGAGTCAACACTGATCTATGCTCGGTCCAGGTCTCCAACGTTGCAGCTGTCCTCACTGCCAAGCAGCCAGAGACAGTCAGAGAGAAGCAAGCAACCAGTGTTGATGTTACCATGCAACCTCTTGAGCTAATTACATTAACACTCATGTTATGTTCTGGTCCAATTTGACCATTCTAAAAGTTTTATCTCTAAAGGTAAGTACAAGGTCTCAGCACACCTGAAGATACAGGTTCGTAGGAGGAGGGCATGACCCACAATGTGACGATCAGAAGAAGCTCCCGCACAATGTCTCACTCTCAGTTATAGTTTTATTAAAGCAACGTTTTGGTCAATCATGTGACCTTCATCAGGCAAATCGAAACATCTCAACAATGATAGCTACAGTATATATATATTCCTGGTAGGTACAACTGGCCAATCAGGAGACTGGGGGGCTCAACTTTTGATGAGCATCACCTGTCGAAGGGCAACAACACTCAGTTACAGTTTTTCTCAATCGCTTTGGTGCTATTCTCACCTCACTCTTAACATTTGCACAACAGTTAGTGCATTTCTCAAAACAATTGTTGCAAACTGCAAAACCTAGTGGACAACCTGCAAAAGTGCGTCACTTGCTCAAAATGGATCGTCCATCCCTCAAAAGCAAGTACTTATGTCAGTGAAACTGTCAGTGTCGTCAAAATGAGAAGTCTTGCCATCATCGTTTCTGAGCATGATAGTCAAATGGCTTTGTCATGTTTTCATTATGACACTTTATTCTCTATGCGTTTTTCAATGCAAAAAGTGATGACACTACCTGAAAATGTTCAAGATAGCACTATACACTATGTACAGCTACAGTAAAGTTACACATTAGCCTACTTTAGTGGAGTAACTAATACTGAATATGTATGTTTCACATTTTACTGCATATGATCATTGCAATTCTGATTTGTTCACAGCATCGTGCAATAGAAAAATACACTACAGTCATCTACAACAGACATAAGAAACAGTCTTTGAGTACAACTTTACGTAAATCTGGTCTCTAGTGAAGCCCAAAGTCTAAATGTACAGTAAATGTAAAAAAAAAAAAGATTGTCCCACTGTATCTGACAGTAAAACCTGACACAATGAGCAGTGCAGATTGTTTAGTGCTGAATTACTGTCCAATACTATACATACCTGTTCTCCCTGAAATGTTTGAATACAGTCTTCTCCCAACAGTTACAATGAGTTTGACAGATTTTGAAAACTAGTTCAACAATTTTGTATGTGATGACTGAAGCAATGAAATGAGGACTATTCATTTTTTAGGGAAAGACTATTCAGTGTTGAAAAGTACAGTTCATTTTGACTGATATGACATAAGCAAATGATAATGTTATAAAACAGCAGAGAATTGTATGAAAGCAACTGATACGTGTCCGAAAGCATTTGCAATTTGTTCAGAGGAAGGAGAAACTGCTACGATGAGGTGCACAAATGACTACATGTTGTGGAGGTTGAACTAATAGTTATGAGAACCTTCATTCTGATCTGAGAATAGCACCAAAGCAATTGAGAAAAACTGTAACATAGAAACACATCATAAAGTCTTACATGATAATGAGAACATTAAAAAAAAAAAAAGTTATAAAGACATTTTTTGAGGAAAACTATAGTCTCAAGCAACAAAGATTAGAGGCCAGTTATTAAAACATTCTATTTATTAGTTTTTTACTATATCAACAACAGTTCTAGGGGCTACGATATCAAGAGTAAATAGCCAACATTATACTAAAAAGGAGGGAGGGAAATCCAGAGCTGAAGCAAAGGAGTGTATTTTTAAAAAAATACAAAAAAGTTTTATCTCTTACAAATGTAGTTAATGTGATGGGACTGACCTAAGATTCCATGACTTTGTCTACAAAGAGGATTTCAACAGACTAAATGAATTATATTTATGTTCATACAACTTTGTGCTTTTTATTCAACTTTTGTACAGTCATGTTGTGCCGGTCAAAAAAGACCGGCCATTAGAAATAAATGGGGGAGCTACAGTTAGCGTAAAAAAAACTGAGCTCAAGTACATTCTCATTTGTCAGATGCCATTAGTTCAGATGAATGAGGCATACAGGCCATGAATAACCAGAATGACAATAATATATGTATTATTACAGTTTTATGATGAGTCTTAATAGAGCGGTCATTTTCGACCAGGAACACAGAATTGTTTAACATGATGAACACAGCATGAGGGTTAATTAGTCCGCAAGTAAAGTGTGAACCACGTCGCAGTGATAGCTGGCTGGATTCTACAATATTTTAACACACTGGTTTATATTGCAGCAAAGAAGTCCATTGAGCTACTTCCTGGTCTGCTTTGCCTTCCACACCTTGTCTGTGTGGTTTTCCTGATCATGATCTGCAGCCACAGTTGTGCTGTGTTTGTTGGCGTGGAAGCATACGTTGTTGCCATCATCGAGCGCATATTGCAGAATCAGTTGAAAAGCTCTCAGCTGCGGTGGAGGAGTGTTTCCGCGAGCCTGAAATACCTCCACGAGGACGTGTTGACCGGTTTTCCTGGTGAATAATACATGAAGGCGCAAATACACAAGTATTCTATTCTGTGATTTACTGTTTCAGCTCTGATGACCTTGTGGTGAGGTAACTCACTCCTCCACCACACTCTCACATCAGGTTTCATTCTACATTCATGAACAGATGATCATGACCTCAAGAACACTTAGAGGAACTTCATTACACATTGATGTGACATTTTACGTGTGGTTGCTTCAGATCTTGTAGATGAGGGTTAGTGCTTACTGATCCTCTCAGAGCCACAGAGGCAAACAGCAAAGCCCTTTTCAGAAAGTAAATGAGTAATTATGTAGATAAAAATCATAATTCCTTTACATGTACTCTCTGTTGAGGAGCCTTCACCATCCCTTGAGTTACTTTAAGATACCCACGGAGATTCCCTCTATTGTTTAATGGTTCCTGTCAGAGCCTTTGCCATTTTGTTGAAATGATAAATACAATGGAATTACCTCCAGTGGAACATTTGTTCCTTCGGCTCTCTCTTGAAAAGCTCTTAATCCTTTTTTTTAAAAAAACTGACACTACATAACCACTCAGTCACTAAGCAGGGTAATGCAGATGAAAAACAGTGGAGAGGGGAATGAGATCAGTTTCAGTAAATGGCATCTGCCAAAGGTTCCTTTCAAACAGTGTTACACAATCAGTCATGTTGCTAGGTTTTCTACATTCTGAGTCCTGGGACTCACAGCTGGTCTTTCAGATGAGTCCCAAATTCTATGAATCCCTAATAAAATGTGTCCTTTATGACACAACACAATAGTTTAAAGGGATAATCCAACATTTTGTCGAATTGGCCCATTGCCATAATCCCTATAGTCATAGCAGTACGTTTGTTGCCTTATTTGTCGATGCAAGCTATTTTTAGAATGGCGGAGCAGAGCCGCGAGCTGCTCAGAGCTACATTGTGGCGCCAAATGGAATTTCTTGGTTTCCCTCAACAAACTCATCAAATACACAACCCAACAACTCCAAATCGCTCTGGTGGACAAGTTGTGACCTGCAGGGGCGTCATGTGGTGTAGTGGTTAGAGTATAGAGGCTGTTTCGAGTCCCGCGTCGGGTGCCATTTACTGCGTGTCGTTCCCCTCTCTGTGCCTCCCCGTTTCCTGTCTCTCTCAACTATACTATCCATAAAGGCAAAGATTCCCAAAAAATATACTTAACGAGATAAGATTATGAGATAATAACGGAATGTTATGAGACGGGGTTGTTTTCGAGGCAAATGCAGAGACTGCTTGATGAAAAACTGTCCCTGAAGGCAACGCGTATCAGAGGTTTTGCATGAATTTACCTCAAATTGGATTGTGTATTTGATGAATTTGATGAGGGAAACCAAGAAACCCCATGAGTCTCCATAGCGTAGCTCTGAGCAGCTCGCGGTTCTGCTCCACCATTCTAAAAATAGCTTGCACCGACAATTAAAGGTAACAAATCTACTGCTATAACTATAAGGATTATGGCAATGGGCCAATTTGCCTTAGCCAAAACGACCAGATCGCTGATCTCTGCTTTAATGTATGATGAAAATGTATCTGGAAAAATTAACAAATGCAAAATCTATACTATTGTTGCAAAAGGTCATTATCTCTCTTATCCTATTTCAATTATTTTAATATTGTATCTGTTCCCACTTTACCTGCCCAGGGACTACAGGCGGAAATTAGCAGTTGTGCTATAACCTGGCTCAGAGCATCTCTTCTTGTTTTACAAGATTAATGTTTTTTGTGCACTGTCCCTGTTTTAAATAAATAAATTCATTCATTCATTATTCAAAGGGGGAAAAAGTATAAATGACACTAAATATGCTTTTTTTTTAGAACAGAAATAGAAAATTAATGCAAATGAAATAGCACCAAAATAAATTATAAAATAAAACATAAATGTTAGTGACCTCTTGATCCCTTAAATGACACAGATGTTTGTGCTTTGCATTTTGAGCAGCTCTTAGTCTATTGGAACATAAATAGAACAAAATAAAGCTGAAAGACCACTAAAATAAATTGCAGAATGAAACTAAATTACAGGTTTCATCTTCATGTCTGATAATAGAATCACAAAAATATGATAGCAGCTCTAAAATGTATTTTTTCTTCTTTTTTTCATGATTTCTCTGTCTGCGCCACTCACAGAGTTCAACAAGGTCTGTTTGCCGTCTGTGACCTTGTTGCGGTAACGTCTTGTGTCATATATCATGTACTATGTGAGTTACGATAAGTTGTAGAAAATTAGCAGACGTGCTGTGTTGTTGTGCTGCTTGAGTCATTTCGTTAAAGTCTGTTTATGATATCTGAAGCCTTCACAAATCTTGCACATGTGGTAATGCTTAAAAGCATTGATAAATTTAGCAAAATATCGCTGCGTCCTCTTGATGCACAGTGGTTAATTTAATTTGTCCGACATGGAGCTAGCAACGTCACTGCACAATTAGTCTGGCCTGACAATAGTGTGTTGCTGCGATTAGCCTCTGATTGGTCGGAACGAGCCACCCGGCGGAGGTCCCGCCTCCGTGCTGCAGCTTTCACAGTCCGCCCGCCAAAGGGAAACATCAACAAACAACAGGAACCGAACCATGGATCTATTATAGGGCCTACATCCGTGTCATGAACTGAACAGAAGAAGAAATATCCGTCAGCGGTTTCCAACCGTCGTTAAACCGAACAAAGAATAAATATCCATCAACGGTTGCCGACCGTTGTTACACCGCGGACCCAAATCCAGTTTCTAACCAGCAGGATTTTGCAAGCGCACCATTGCTATGGTGCCGACCACAACAATTGTGACTGGTTGAAATAATTCCAAAAGGATTCCAGACCCTTCTTCTGTGGAGGAGGGTCTGGCGAGAATCTTTCTGCATCTATCTTTACTCTCATCTGAAGAAATTTGATTAATTGATCATTTCAAATTAATTAATTATCAACTATTATGATAATTTATTTTTAAGTATGGCAGCTGACGACTCTGAGCCGTTCTAACAGGCTGTGTTTCCTGCATCTATACATAGAGTAAGCATCTTACTTTTCATTGTTCATTAATTCCTGATTCATTTTTTGACAGGACATGCCAGTCAGTGTCTCCACATGCAGCTGATACAGTGGTTAAAAATATGTTAATGTGACACAGCCTAGATACAGACTAACTATGGTGGCAGGTGTCCATTTTTTTATGACATTGCTGCTGTGACGCGAGTATGACATCACCTGGCTGGAAGAACAAAGGACAGGAGAGCTGTTCCCACCATGCAGCGTTGCCAGGACGCATGAGCCGGTGTGTCATGAACATCTGTGCTGAAATGAAAATTATCACGTTCTGCAGTTCTATGTAACGCATCCAGTGTATTCCCAGCATAAATCCTGCGCTTCCAATCACAATTCTGCTCGCTTCTGCTAACATAATATCTTTAGCTATTAAATCTTTATCTTTATGTCCTTTATTTGATCTTTATTCACTGACTAATCTCACACACAGTAATAACAGCATTACACCACCAGATGCAGGAGTTTGCACGTGCGTTCCCAGTAGACTCTGATCCTGCCTACCTATTCAAACATTTCAGAATAAAAGTTGGGAATGCAGATGGATTTGTGCCAGCTGGTGGAGACTTTGTAGCTCACAGGGATGAGTCACACATGCTTTGATATGTAAAGTACATATCAGATGTGTGTATAGAGTAATCGGTGTGTTCATCTGTGATGATCTTTGGCAGTGATGATGAGGTCTGTGTTGAAGTTCAGGAGACCTGGAGGTTGTAAAAACAGGGCGTCTGTGTAGTACCTGGTACTTTTTTAGCTAACGCCTCAGCCCGGGTTGCAAGCGAGCCGAGGTGATACAAAACATGAGGTCAACTGTCTGCTTTCCACTGATTGGCCAGAGCATTGTCACTGGAAGAGTGGCAAGCACAACGTCCGACACGAGAATCAAACACTCTAATTTCAAAAACACACCGACAGCAGTGCCCACTGGTCTTCCCTATGCTTCCCTGGTTCTACTGTATGTTCCCCGCTCACCCGAAAAAGGGTTCTGTGTTTCCTGCTTACTAAATAAAAGGTTCTATGTTCCCTGCTTATCCAAAAAAGGCAGGAAACATAGCAGTAGCATTAATATGTTGTTTTAACATCTCTAAACACACACAATGGGAAATAATGCGGAGAAATTACTATTACAAATTTACCCTCTGGACTCTCAAGGAAGTTTCGAACGCAACTGGACTTGGTTATTTGTCTTGGAAGACGTTTAGGACCAGTTCCAGCCTGGTCAGGTGCGAGCAGGAACTGGTGAAAACTCTTGAGAGAGGTGAAACGTCTTCCAAGACAAATAAACAAGTCCAGTTGCGTTGAAACTTCCTTGAGATACTATGACCTGGATGAATGAGAATATCCACAGGTTTACTGTACTATTTCTGGACAATCTGTGGTGGGTAATCTGGACAGTAATATCCTTTTCAGAAGGTTTTTCTATTCAGCTGTTAAAAGAAGCATTTTTTCCTGTATCTTTGTTTAGTAAATCCACCATGGTTATTTGTTATTTTCTTTGGTTTTGTCATCGACTATTATGGTCGGGTTGGAGTTGGATAAGCAGGGAACATGGATCCTTTTTTCGAATGAGTGGGGAACATTGAATCCAAGGAACCTACTGTAGAACGTTTTTCAGGACGAGCAGGGAACATATAGCCTTTTATGGGTAACTGGGGAGCATAGAACCTTTTTTGCAGGGCTTTTAGGGAAACATAGATTCACTCCCGATTAGCTTTCACTAAGCACTGTATTGTGTCTTGCTTATTTATGTTTAAATCACATAATGTTGTTTATTGATGTGTGTACTCACTAAACTAAGTACGAAAGGCGCTGTATGAATGTGTGTGTGAATGGGTGAATGTGAAAACCAGTGTAAAGCGCTTTGAATGGTTCCTAGAGACCAGAAAACATTCCGATATAAAAGTCCATTTACCATCTTCTCCTCAGAGCTGACCCTCTGTGGCTCACCTTGGGTCACTCTGCCATGGTTTTGATGACTATCCACACAAACCTGAGGACATGATACACCCAGCAGAGAGACTGTGAAGTGTCTTCAACCCGCTTTTAATGAACACACACACATCCTGTGGCGGTGGCGCGTGCTCGGCCGATCTGTTATTAGCCTCCTCCACCCAGGCCTGTGGGAAAGCTTCAGCTCCGGTGCAGCCATCTGTCTTGGTGTTTAAGAAAGCGCCACAGTGTCAGACCTAAGTGTGGTCATTTCTGTCATGTCTGGGAATTCAAGCTGCTTCCCTCTATTAGACCTCAGCTGCCGCTGCTGCCCGGGGGCTTCTCCTTCACTTTGATTAAAGCAATGACCTGCCTTGCTTGGTGAAGTGGATGGAGGGGGGGTGCGACTCTAGGTGATGCCTCTTGAGATGTTTCCTGCCACAGGACTCGGGAGCTCCGGCCTCTCGCAGCTTCTTTTTTTTTTTTCAGGGAGCAGCTGCGTTCTCCAAGCGTTTGTCTCCCGAGGCGCCGGCGACCGGTGACTCAGCCTTGTCCCAGCACAACGGGCTGGATGGGCTTCAGAGGACATCGCAGACTGACTCAATCACCCATTCGATATGGTGATGCTTGGCCTGCCAGAGATTATACGCTCCATTGCTCGCTTCCATTTGTCAGTGAACCTTACAACCGCATCTCTCCAGTCCCAGCAGCATGTATCCAATTTCTCCCCCAATAATTTTCAATCCTGTTCTCGACCACTTCACTTCGCATCGCTCTATTTTTGTACTTTTTAGTCAACGTATGAAAACAGAATCTTAATCGTCCTTGAAAACGTTTAAGGCCTCTATGAATACAAATCATTTCCAGGGTTTGCAAAATAAACCTTAAAACACAACTCTGGGGGAATTCATCTCAGCCTTTGTCCTGTTCACATAAGGACAAGTTACAACATATCACCTGAAAATATACAAAAGCAACACCCATCCTACCCAACAAACAGCCTGTGCTTGTAAAGGAGATTTGAATGTGTCAGCTGAGCCTGGTTTGATGTAGCAATGTAGCAAAGACAAGGATAACATCAAAGCCTGACTTAGGGTGACATTTTATATGGAGCCTTAATCTTGTCAGCACATTAAATTAGTCTGTTCTAGCCCATTATGCATTACAGTCTTCTCTCTGCAGAGGTGGTTTTTATTCTGGTGTGAGAACATTGGTTCGGAGTAATGTAGGAAAGAGAATAATCTTTATCAGATTAGTTCTGGCGATGTTTATATTATGGCCTACAATACATGCTTACTGTGGATCTGTGAAGAACAGCACCAGAATACAGACAGAGGAAGATTGGTTTATATAAAACTGCAGCACATATAGCTGATTAGGTTATGTGTATTAATTTTCATCCATGTCAATTTCATGTGAGAAATCTAGGACAAGGGCAGTGGTTGAATGTATCACAGAATACACAGTATTATTATTATTATCTCTCCCCCACTGCTTCAGATGCAGCTTGTTAGCAATAGCTGGCTGAGCCTCTCTAGGATCTTTAACTTAGAAACTATAAACAAGGTCCCAGTCCTGTGGAAACATCATGTCTTGTTCCGGTACCTAGAGTAGGAATGACTACAGACCAGTTGTCCTCATCACACATCATGAAGACCCTGGAGTGGTTGCTTCTCCGGCTTCTGAGGCCACAGGTTGAACTAGACCTACAGGTAACATATTGGAGAGGATGGTGCTGTCTTTTATCTGCTCCACCTGGCCCATTCTTACTTGGATGTACCCCTTGGTTACCTGAGAATTATGTTCTTTGATTCCTCAAGAACATTAACACCATCCAACCTCTTGTTCTATGTCAAGCTCAAAGGTATGGAGGAGGATCCCTGCTTCAGGTCCTGGATTGTGGATTAGCTGTCAAGGCGACCACAGCACATCAGGCTAGCTGTGTGTCTGAGACAGTGATGAGAAGCACTGGGGCTTCACAGTGGACTGTCCTAGTTCTGCTGCTGTGTGAATGAGGAGTTCAGGGATCTGACAACCGCCTTCAATGAATGAAGCGACAAAAACTGCCTATCTATCAATCTATCAATCTATCTATCAATCTATCTATCTATCTATCTATCTATCTATCTATCTATCTATCTATCTATCTATCTATCTATCTATCTATCTATCTATCTATCTATCTATCTATCTATCTATCTGATAATTGTTATATTGGTGATTTATAATAGGATCTTAAAATAGAATATTTGGGGAGAAAATATGCACACAATCCATCTTACACAATTAGTCTGGAAAAAACATTGGTGTATGGCGTCATCAAAATGTCATTTAGCCAATAAAATTATGTATTTCAAATTGTTTACAGTAATTTTTGTCCTCCTGAGTTTTGCAATTACATCTTTAGACTAGTTGAGAAGCTGCTCTAGTATTTTTGATTCAATCATCTGACTGATGATTTCAGCACAGAGTGTCTCTAAGGGGGTTTTTCACACTGAAGGTTTTACTCTTTTTGTTTTTTGCAGGAACCTACATGGGCTGTTTCCTGCACAATGCCAGTGACCGAGCCCTGGGAGGAACTGTGCTTTATGACCTGCGCAAAATGACCAGTTCTCTGTGTCAAGACACCTGCTCAGAAAGGTAATGCTTTCACGGTTCCTGCGAAGAGACCACAGAAGGCCTGCTGTTTGAGTAAACGCTTTGGATCTCAGTCTCCTCTGTGAATGCCTCCTGTGTGTGGAGCCAGCAGAGAGCCAGGTGGCTGGATGACAGTAAAAGATTAGGGGAGGGGTAACGGGGGTGAGAAAAGGGGGAAAGTGAGGAGCAGGCCAGGACAGAAGGCTTGATCTGTGTGGAAGAAGGAAGGAGGGAAGTGTGTTAGAAAGTCTAGCCAGTTGATTATAGCAGTTTGTTGGGGAGGGGTGGGGGGGTGCTCAGTGGTCGAGTGGTTAGAGAGCACTTCCTATGTTGGCATATGCCTGAAGCGATGATCGCTGGATCGACTCCTGGCTGAGATCATCATTGGCTCATGCCGTTCCCCCAGTCTCTTCCCCTGCTTTTCTGTCTCTCTACACTCTCCTATCAACTGAAGGTGAAGAACAAGAACAAAACAGGAACCAAGGAAACTCTTCCCTGGTACAAAAAAAAGTGCATTGTGAAAAAAAAGCCTTTATTGAAGCTAGTTCATAATAACTGTAACATTAAAAACACCAACATGTTTCAGCTCATCGGGGAATAAAGCTGCAATGTTCACAAGTGGCCTAAATGAGGCCCTATCAGGCATGGGTGGAGCCAGACCAAACACTCTGGCTGCATTCAGATTTCAAATCAGATTCCTTCTCAAATCTGATTTTTAGGGCTGACTGTCCACACTGTTTTTAGCAAGTGTCCAAATCGTATTTGGCTTTGTTCAGACTGGGCCACATTATGGACCGATCTGACAGGTTGCTGTAGCAACAACATTGGAGTGGAGGCGTCATCCAGTGCATGTATTGTGTTACGTCATATAATTGTGACAGCGACAAGAACACCAACAACGGAGCCATCCATGAGCCATCTCCCCACAGATTAATGAGCCATTTTGTTTCGTCCCTTTCCATTAACTGCTCCATTCCATTGGTATCGCTCCACAACTCGAAATAGGTGGGCAGTCAGTGGGCGGACAGAGAGTGGACAGAGGGCGGACAGAGGGCAGTCTGGCGTGGCATGGAGTGACATCACAGACAGTCAAAACCATTGTAAGTGTTAGGAGCTGTTCAGACTGAGACGCATCTATCCAAATGCGATTTGAAACTACCTCCCAAAGGTGGTTTCGATCTGGTTCGCAAAAATCTGATTCTATGTCATTTGTGACTGTTCAGACTTCAAAAGAGCCAGCTGGTTCCAATCTGGACGGGCTAAAAATCGGATTTTGGCTGGCAGTCTGAACGCAGGCTCTGTGCCCAACTACATTCAAAACTAGAAATTACATTAGATTATTAAAGGAATATATACGAAAGAGACTGCCACAAAAAGATAAACAACCTGTAAATAATACACAAAAAATATACAGTGCAGGAGAACTTTAACATAGGAAAAATACATTTACAAAAAAAGGTAGAGAATGCCCAAACAATAAAAAAAAATCTTTAAAATCTTTTAAAAGTTTGTGAATGAATCAGTATCCCCTTCAAGTGTTAAATGTAAATCTGGGGGTCAGTGTGAGCAGTGTGGACAAACTGACACACAGCAGCACAGGACAGATGGTGCAGTCACACTAAGAACTGGTGCTCACATCCCAAGCCTGTAGAGAGCCCCACCCACACCCCACTCCACCTCCACCTTCACCGTCTGCCCCAACCCATTCCCCCACCCATCCACATGGAAAGCACTCTCCCTCGTTACCTTAGCAGGCCAATTACTGCGATGAAGAAAAAGCAAAAAGTCAAGGCAATCTGTGAGGAAGCTTCAAAGGACATTATGAAAAGGTCAACTCTGATGAGGTCTCCCTCTTTCCTGGCGATGGAAGGAAAAAGAGAGCGGAATGAGTCACAACGGCCTTGATATGTAAAGTACAGATCAGAGGTGACCGTGGTTCAGCCACAGAAAGGCACTACACCGTTAGACGAGTGCAGAGGCAAGAGCACGACACATATCACCAGGGAGAGGCGGTGTTGGGGGAGGTGTGAGTTAAATGATGAGTTTGAAATGTTAACTCGTGTCCTGTGGGACGGCCTAGCCAGAGGGCAATAGCTGGAGGTTATGGATTGCCATGAGCTGGGGCAATGACAGCATGTATGTGTGTGTGTGTGTGTTTGTGTGAGGGTAGTGGGTACCAGTTTGCAGGTCTGGAGTATGGAGCCGAGTGCCACTGTGGGAACAGGATCAGCAGCCCACGGGCTCCAGAGGAAGACTGTAGTCTGGTGTGTCGGGGTGAGAGAGGCTCTCTGTGTGGAGGCGTCGGTCGACTCTCCATTTACAAGGTGGAGGAGCAGCTCCCTGGGCACAGGAAGTGTAAGTCAGCCCCCTCCCACAACCCACAATGCACTTGCTGCCCTCACAGAGGAGAGGAGTTTTCTCACATAAGGGATGGTTCAACATTTTGGCAAATTGGCCCATTGTCATAAACCCTATAGTCATAGCAGTAGGTTCATTACCTTTAATTGTCAGTGCAAGCTATTTTTAGAACGGCAGAGCAGAGCCGTGAGCTGCTAATGGGATTTTTTGGTTTCCCTCATCAAACTCATCAAATACACAATCCAACAACTCCAAGACGCTCTTGTGGACAAGTTGTGACCTGCACATTCACCACGCTATGAGATAATAACACAACGTTACCAGACAGAGTTGTTTTCAAGGTAAATTCATGCAAAACCGCTGATGCGTGCTCCTGTCAAAGGCAATTTTTTGGCAAACAGTCTCTTGTTGGATTGTGTATTTGATGAGTTTGATGAGGGAAACCAAGAAATCCCATTAGCCTCTGTAGCGTAGCTCTGATCAGCTCACGGCTCTGCTCCGCCGTTCTAAAAATAGCTTGCACAGACAAATAAAGGTAACAATTACAAACCTACTGCTATGACTATAGGGGTTGTGGCAATGGGCCAATTTGCCAAAATGCTGAACTGTCCCTTTATATCGACCTGAGCGAAACCAATATGCAATTTCTCCTTGTAACCAATATCTCCAGTCCCACCAACAAAAAAATAATCGAAAACACATCACAGAGAGACGCTATTGTCCTGAGAGACACAGTTCGGACACACATTAGAAAGCAGGGCTCACCAAATATTTTTAATTTTAATTAATAATTGTAAAGCCTGTGCATATTCTCATTTGTCCAGGTCATCTGCGTACATGAACTGATGAAGCCTCTTGGATGAGAGGTGAAACGTCTTCCCAGACAAATAACAAAGTCCAGTTGCTTTCAATTTTAAACTCCTTTGAGAATAATAGTAAAAGGTTTTCGGTGTTGTCTGTTTGATGCATATCCATCATCACTATGATCCATTCCAACAGAGGATGTTACACTGACCTTCAGTCGTGTTAGAAACTCATCCTCAGTCTGACCTCAGTCACTGCAGGAAGCACCTCTTCCTCCTCTGTCTCACTAGGTGGGCAGCAGCTGTTAAGATCAAACGTTTGATGAAAACTTCAATCACAGAGGGAGAAATGAAGTTCAATTTAAAAAAGATCATCAATCATCACGATGACGAGTTAATCCCATCTGATTCATGACTTCAGTGTTTTGTGTAAGTGTCATCTTTAGACCGTTTCAGATATTATAATGTATTATAATAGAATGTTGAGAAGTGGAGAGGATGACATCATACACAATTCCTGGAAAATTAAGTCAAGAAAAAAAATCAGACAATCTCTTATAAGAGAGATAAAACATTTCAAGGAGAAACTCTCTGAAAAGCTCCCAATGTGATGTACTAAACCTAAACCAAACAATAGAAAGAATTGGATTTTTTCATGTGGTAGGACACTTGCGTTCACAAAAAGCTTGTCACTCTTCAGCACACAGTCTGTGTATCAGCATTTCTTTGACAGTAGGCACCAACAAATCACTGCTGACAGTCGTCACAACTCTGGCAGGAAAGCAGGTTGCATAACTGTGGCAAATGACATCTGTGCTGTTGTCAGCAGTCTTACAGTAGCAGAGGCATCGCTGCACTTTTAACGGCGTTCTGATAATGTAATGTGAAAATATAATTGTAGGAAATGTCTGCTAAGTTTTTTAAATGAATTAAATATGAGAAAATGCGCAGTGAAGACGTGGAAACCTGCGGCTGCGTATACCGTTGGGACAAGTGAAGCACTTAATGTGCATTAATCCAATGATGATATAAATAGTCCCCGTCCGAATGCTCCTGTTTCTTCCATGTCTGACTGATGGGACTTGCTGTAGTCTCGTGGTCTCATGGGTCAGGCTGATTACACAGGTGCATTTTTGAGCAGAGCTGGAAACATGATGACTTATGACATGTGTCGAAAAATGGTGAATGAGGAAGACACATCGCTAAAATTGCTTATTATTGTTATTATTATTTATAACATTATTCATATTATTTATATTCATATTATTGTTGTCATTATTATTGCCATTATTATTATATTTGTATGTATATTGATTTGTATGCATTTTGAACAACACTTTGTCCATCCACATTTTTCATGTAAAGATATTCCTCCTCTTCCAGTTGCAGGCAAGATCTATTATATAACTTGATATCATATACAGTATTAATATGTATGATTGGATGGTTCAGTGTCCCTGGAGGTTTTGCAGCTGAACTGTGAATGTATTATAGAGCAAAATCCAATCTGGTCAAGTGTAGGAATATAAAGAAGGAGAAATACTTCAATCGGAATTTCACCTTCAAACCAGAAAATCTGACCATTTATACAGTATTGTATTGTATTTTATTGTATTGTATTGTACACCCTTTTCCCCCCTTTGACACTGGGTAAATGAGGAGACTTCCTCATGCTGTCCACAGTGCAGGTGAATCCTCCCACGTTGTTTTTTATTATCATCCCTCAACTACTGTATCTCCTTGTGTATTTTCTGTCTCTCCAGTCAGGAACGTTCACTACCGAGGCTGCTTCAAGTTGCCAAAGAGCACAATCAGCACCTTCCCTGTCTACTCCTTTCAGCCCAACCTGACAACACAGTCCTGCATCGAGACCTGCACAGACAAGGTTTGAATGAGAGTGAAATTCCAGGCCGGATGATTAGTATACTGCTCACAGCTCTCTGTAGTGTAGCTGCAGCTCTCCACTCTCAGGAGAGTTGGCTCTCCAGCTCAGAGCAGCGTCTCCACTCCCAGGAGATCACATGTAGGAGCGCAGAGCCGTTTGAATTTAGCTGAATATTTAAGGTTTAATGTGCCTCTAATGAGAAGTAGTCTGGATCCTGCTCTGAGATCTGACTCTGTCTTCTCTCACAGTACAAATGGCTGGTGGTTGGAATATTGCACTTCATCTGCTGGTGGCTGTAATGTGATTAATTCTCACTATGTAGAGTGTGTGTATCGGTGTGTGTGTGTGTGCGCGCACATTTTCTAAATTTTTACTGCAGTGTCTGTCCTTGTGCTCTGACATTGAATGTTCCAACCTTCACTAACTAGAGAAGTGAGAAAAAAAAAACATGAATCCAAGTGAAGCCAGCCTCCTCTGAGCGGAGCTGACACCTCGGAGCCTCGGACAGAACATCAAGAACAACAAAGATGATGAGTCACAGAGGAGAATGAGGATCGCTTGTGCTTTTTTTTTTTTTTTTCAGGAGCTGCCGCTGGCCGTGTTCAAGACGCTGCACTGTTTCTGTACGTGGATGTCGTCTTTGTTCAGTCTCAAGCAGCAGTCTGACCTGCAGCGGTGCGTGGAGACCTCCGTCCTGAACCGCACCACTAACTCCACCCCTGCAGCCCCCACGGAGCAGGACCACTACCAGGTCTATCACACACCTGTGCTGGGTGAGATTCTCGTTGTGCATTGTTTGTTTTCTAATATTCCAGTCACATGGAGCCTCATTTCATTTTTTTTTGCAACAGAGGGAGGGTGGATGACTTGTTAGAATCCATTCAACTCCTGTAAAATAACATCATGGTATTTTCTCTGCTCTCTCCTTGTGCTGTGTTGCATTAGTCCTTAAAGGGATAGTTCAACATTTTGGCAAATTGGCCCATTGCCATAATCCCTATAGTCATAGCAGTAGGTTTGTTACCTTTGTTTGTCAGTGCAATCTATTTTTAGAACGGTGGGGCAGAGCCGTGAGCTGCTCAGAGCTACGCTACGAAGGCTAAAGGAATTTCTTGGTTTGCCTCATCAAACACACAATCCAATGACTCCAAAACGCTCTGGTGGACAAGTTGTGACCTGCACATTCACCACGCTACGAGACAGTAATAGAATGTTACAAGACAGAGTTTGTTTCGAGGTAAATTCATGCAAAACCGCTGATGCGCGTTGCCTTCAGAGACAGTTTTTCAGCAAGTAGACTCTGTATTAACCTCAAAAACAACTCTTTCTGGTAACGGTCTGTTCTTATCTCATAGCGTGGTGAATGTGCAGGTCACAACTTGTCCACCAGAGCGTTTTGGAGTTGTTGTTGTTGTATTTGATGAGTTTGATGAGGTAAACCAAGAAATTCCATGAGCCTCCATAGCGTAGCTCTGAGCAGCCTGCCACTCTTCTCCGCCATTCTAAAAATAGCTTACACTGACAATTAAAGCTAATGAACCCACTGCTATGACTATAGGAATTATGGCAATGGGCCAATTTGCCAAAATGTTGAACTATCCCTTTAAAACAGAAAATGGCCCAGAACTGCTCACTTTGTAAAATTAAATTTTCCTTCTTAGAGCTAAAACTGAAATAATTACTTTTTATAAAAAGGAGGCTGAAAATGGCCCAGAACTGCTCATGTTTTGTAAAATTAAATTCTTTACATATGTAAAACAAAACTGTGTTCTCCACTGTTATTCAAAATTTTGCCTCTATAACTGAAATAATTAATCTTTGCCAGGCATTTTAGATTTAGTCTTAGTCTTAGTCTTTCTGATTATATTTTAGTCAATTTTAGAAAGGATAGGTCTGATCCCAGGTCTGTTCTGATGATAATTCAATTCAGTGGTCCTGAAATCATTTATGGTTTAACCTCTTCTTCTCGTCGAGTGACGGCAGGTGTAATACACATTCTACAGCAGTAGGGGAAAAACAGCTGGACAGTAATGTGATTTGACACTCTGTACGCATGAAAAAATCACCGGTCGCCACGGCTTGCAGCGCGCCGACCTCGGTCACGTTCACTATCTGAACCTGCCCCATGCTGATCACAAGCACCGGGTGCCGGGCACGCCCCAACCAAGCGTTGTTCTGTTGTTGACGGCAGGGAAAATCCTGGATATAAGGTGCAGGTTTGCCAAGTGACCAATCAAGTTTTCAAATTCATGTATGATTCGTGAATCCTTTGGCGAGCTACTGGGAGAGGGGCTGCGGGGAGAGGGGCTGCAAGCGACGTGTTGGAGACCCCTGCCTTAAAATGAATCTATCTGTGACTGTAGGCTTTCTAATGACTCTGACCTTGTGCGGCTCTGTCGCTGACAATACCAGCTCTGTTCCTCCAGACTCCAGGTGCAAGGAGAGGATGTTTCTGCCTCAGAGGTCCAGCTCACTGGTGGCTCTGTCTAGTTTCCCCGGTGCCGGCAACACCTGGGTGCGCCACCTGATCGAGCTCGTGACGGGCTTCTACACTGGCAGCTTCTACTTTGATGGCACGCTGTACAACAGAGGTGGGGTGGTCGCAGCGTTTGAGTGTGTGTGCTTGGTGATATTACAGGCCCTGTGCATCTTATCGTTTGATTCCTCACCGGCAGGTTTCAAAGGGGAGAAGGACTACTGGAAGAGTGGCCGCAGCATCTGTGTCAAGACGCACGAGAGCGGTCAGAAGGAGATTGAGATGTTTGACTCTGCCATCCTGCTGATTCGAAACCCTTACCGCTCCCTCATGGCCGAGTTCAACCGCAAGTGTGCCGGACATTTAGGACACGCCACAGACACACAGTGGAAAAGTAAAGGTAATCCAGTCCAGTCCACTCACACACGCAGCTGAGGGGAACTGTGCTTATGTCCCACTTAGGTTACTGCAACACTGGGCCTGAGGGCACTGTGTGACTGTGAGAGCTGTTTAAATCTCATAGACTACACCATGATCAGTAAGATACAACACATGTGAGTCATTCAACAGAGTCAGTGTGTGTAACCGAGAGAGATTACAGCACTCACTGTTCCTCCAGAGCTGCACCGTCACTCCAGACAGATACTGTTGCATATTGTTAAGTGAAGTGTGTTGATATTCATGGCACTGAAATATAAATACATATTTATTAAAAAGAAAACAGGTTAACACTTAATTTGACGCATATCTCTATAATGCATTATAACCATACTTATAATGAGTTATAATGCAGTTATAGCACTGTATAACTATAGTTATAAACACTAATAAATGATCATAATGCTTTATAACAATCATAGAGCATCTTATCATGACTTATAAGGTCAGGTATTGTATTATAATTGTTAGTAACTTGCTGACAATGCCCACATCGATAATGCATTATAGTGATAATGTGTTATAACTGGCTTATAGACGTGTATAACCATCATTATAAACACTCATAGATTATCGTAAGGCTTTATAACAATAAGCAACACATTACAGAGCATTTTATAATGGCTTATTAATTAGTATTATAATAGAGTTATATTGTCTTACTCTTATTGTTATAGGGGCCTATGATCATTTATGAGTGTTTATAATGATAGTTATACACATTTATAAGCCAATTATAATATTTATATTGCATTATCGATGGGGCATTGTCAGCGAGTTACTAACAATTATAATGTAGTATAATACCTGACCTTATAAGTCATGAGAAAATATTTTGTAGTGTGTTAATTGTAATACAGCATTATGATCATTTATGAGTGTTTATAACTATAGTTACAGTGCTATAACTACATTTTAAGTACGGTTAAAATGCAATATAGAGATACGCGTCAAAGAAAGTGGTACCAAAAACAGGAATTGAGATGTGGCATTTACCCTGGACACAGACATTAATGCAAACAGTCTCTGGAACAACTTCCTCCTCCTCCTGGCTCCCTGGAGGTGCAGGTGTAGCTGTGTTTGGTTTCAGTGTTGTTAGAAACACAGCAACCATGCCAACTCTTTAAAACAAAGAGAACTTACTAATGCTCTTGTTATGTGAATGTTTAATTAAGATATTGTTACATTTAAAGCTCAGACCACAGATGAAAAGAAATAAAAATAAAACACACAAAAGAGAAAATCTAATATCTTGATATTAAATTGTATTCATTCCTCTTGATATCATATTTAAGCTCAGCTCTTACAACATAAATCTGTTTGTTTGTTTGTTTATTTATTTAAACAGGGACAGTGCACAGAAAACACATTAATCCTGTAAAATTCTAATAACAAAAGGCTAATAACAGAAGGCTGGAGACATTTGCTAGCTATCAGGTTTTCATTTGAATAACTGGCAGAGGTTTATGTTTGCATATGGACAGTATGGACATATCCCCACTATGTGTGGACAGAAGTCATATTAGATATTCATGATTACGTTCACTTCCCCAAGATTTAGGCATGCCTGTGTTTGATTGGCTGAAAGGGTTGGGGCAATCTGGAGGTTAGCATTTTGCTAACTTTAGCTTCTTTATCTGTGGGCCAGTCAGGTTGGCAGCAGAGTAAACATAAAATGGAGAGCATGAGTCAGAGCATGAGTTGAATTTCTGTCCAAAAATCCCATGAAGATATCATCACTAATGAATTATTTCATATGCAGTCAACACAGCAGCAGCAGAGAGAAGCAGAGCAGGTTTATGAACAAGCAGGTGCAACTTCAGGTGACGTCCTCAGTATTAATTATAGGCTAATTTTTAAATATGATGTGTTAAAGTTGTTGTGTAGTAGAAGAAAAGGTAACACTTTATAATAAGTACACACTATTAAGCATTAGTTAAGCATTAATAAATACTGAATTTTTAATTTATAACATATGAATACTCATTAGTATGTAGTTTATGAATACAATTGTGCTTATCAATGATGAGTAAAACATTTTAACTATGTTTATAAACTACATACTAATGAGTATTCATGTGTTATAATGATGAATTCAGTATTTAATGTTTAACTAATGCTTAATAGTGTGTACTTATTATAAAGTGTTACCGAAGAAAATGTATTAATAGTACAGTTTTTACAGATAAAAGTCACAAAGTGTTACTGAAACTGAAAGTAAAGGGGAAAAACAACAAAATAAAACAGCAATACATGGATCAGGCCTAGCATTCTGATCACTGACAGGTGAAGCGAATAACACTGAATAACACTTCATCATGGCACCTGTTAGTGGGTGTGATATATCAGGTGATATATCAGTGAACATGTTGTCTTCAAAGTTGAAGTGTTAGAAGCAGGAAAAATGTTCAGTGTAAGGGTCTGATCCAGTTTGAACAGGACGACTGGGTCTCTCATGTGCTGCAGCTGCAGCTCTTGTGGGCTGTTCCCAGGTCTGCAGTGGTCAGGATCTATCAACAGTTGGTCCAAGGAAGAAACAGTAGTGAAGTGGGCACAGTCTCATTGATACAGTTCAGTTCAGTAAACTTTATTGTCAATCACACAATGTAACTGACAGTTACACAGGGGATCGAAATTACGTTTCCCCAAACTCCTAATGTGCAATTAATGACATAATATGACATAAAACGATCAACGATAATAAAAATAAGCACAGATATACTGACAGAGGCCTATGATGTTGTGGGGAGATAATAGAGTGCAAAGTGCAGAGCAAAAACAAGTCCACATGTTATGTATGTGTATGTTCCTGTATTTTCATGGAATTGATGGCCTGTGGAAAGAAGCTGTTGCTGAGTCTGGCTGTCTTGCACCGCATGCTGCGGTAGCGATACACGTGGGGAGAGAAGGCTGCATGGCCCGTGTGCTCCCATCCAACAGACCAGATACTGTTGCTCAGACTGCTGAACAAGTTCATGCTGCTTCTGATAGAAAGCTGTCAGGATACACAGTGCAGCAGTTTGTTGGACCAACACAGTATTAGACAGGTGGTCATGATGTTATGCCTGAACAGTATAGAACAGATATAAAACCTGCTACTGAACAAAAAGGTCTTGAGATGTCAGAGTTCCCACCCTTGATCCATGGTGGTGAAAAGATTATCTATGTCCTTACTGTCCGCTGAGTGCTGGCAGTGTGTTGTGTAGATTGTGTAGACGCTGTTTCTCTGCAGCTTGTTTTGTAGCTGTGGTGGTTTGAATTAACCGACTCCTTCATGTGCGTCCCATCAGACCTGACATCATTTCTGTACCTTGATTCATTTTCTGTGAAGCTGTTCCCAGATTAATGCTGTAAACATTGGTACAAGGAGATTCTACACATCAGCTATCTATTTCCCATATGTGCCAGGAAGAGAACTGTTACATTCACATGGTTCCTGGGTGAAACTTGTGTTTTGCTTTCTCTCCCTTGCAGAATGGCCAGAGTTTGTCTCCAGCTACGCCCCCTGGTGGGCGTCCCACGCTCTGAGTTGGCTGAAGTATGGACGCCGCCTGCTGGTGGTGCACTACGAGGAGCTGCAGAGATCCCTCCTCCCTCAGCTCCGCCTCATCACCAGCTTTCTGAATGTAACCATGACGGAGGAGAGGCTGCTCTGCGCCCAGAGCAACCAGGATGGACATTTCAAGCGCTCGGGGGCCCAGCAGCCCGCCTTCGACCCCTTCACCGCCGACATGAAGGAAATGATCGATTCCTTCATCCGCACCGTGGACCAGGCGCTGCAGGGCAGGAACTTTAGCGGGCTTCCACAGGAATACCTCTCCAGATGATGATCTGAAAAAGGTCACAGATGCCTGGTCTATGAGAGGGAGGCTCGTCAGCGAGTGCTCTGTGGGGGCTGATGTGTGGACCGCCGGACTCTCTGATTAGCCACACACACACTGTGAGTGGCTTCAGGTCATGGAAACACAGCGTGAGGTCAGAAACGTGACGGTTCTTGTGAAAATCCAGTGGCGAAGGCGTGCTGAGAGCCTCGTGGTCAGGGACTTGCCTCTCTGGGAGCGGCACACATGATGAGCACTGAGAGGATTTGACATAATAATTGTCCTGCAGCGTCAGGATTATCCAGAAAACTGCACAAATATGAGTGTGTAAATCCAGGATGGACTCACTCTGCTTGAAGAGTGGTTTTGTGTGACTCTTATGATTTCGCTTTAGTACATAAATTGTGTTTCCGGCAAACGCACACATAAAAAACGAAAGGGTCATACTAATATTTTCACATTATTACGACATACAGACCTATTACGTTATAACAGTAAAGTGACTTATATCGTAAAAATATGAAACATTTCATATCATAATGTGATAGTGATCATTTGGTCTCATTTAAACATGAAACGTTTTGCACTTTTACAATAGAAATCATATTGTTCTAATGTAGCATGACAATGTCTGTCGTAACAGTGTGAAAATATATTGCGAACAATTAGCTTTTCACGTTACACGACTTTGTTTTGCTTTCTTTTCTTTCTGTGTGGCGTCTGTTTGCTTCTGTAGCAGATCAAGTATCACGCGGACCGTACAGTGTTTCTAATGAGGCGGCCATGACGGACTCAAGTGTGTGGATGGATACTGCCTGTAAATGAAACAGCGAGCCTGCAACTGATGATTTTATTAAACACCTTTGGTTTCAACTGTGTGAAGTCACTGTGTTCGCTTCCTGATGGGCTGAGGTGCAGCGCAGCAGGTGTGTGTGTTGAGCTGTCAGGAATCTGTCACAACAGCTCCACGTTAAGAGGACGGCTGAGCTGAGAGAGAGCGTGGGCCTGTCCCATTTCTCCACACTTTGCTCAGTGCGCTTGGTTACGCGCACACTCTGGTGACGTTTTGCCGGCAAAATGTACATTTGCATATAGTGTGCAAGTGCATGTGCATGTATTAAGTGCAGTCTGTGCCATTGCACCCAGCACCACAACTATGACACACACACAGCACAGCAACAACAGTTTTAATAAACAGTGCTGCTGGATCACAGTCTCATCTACTCCTAAAGTGTCTCTAAGCACAAGATTTGTGTAAGCCAAACTCCGTAAGTAAATAAAACAAACAAGAAAAATGAAAAACATTGAAACATGAACAGGGCATGAAGAATATAAAATATGACATTACAAAGTCATAATTATGAGATAGAAAGTTCATTTGATTTTGTTGAAATTAATTCAATCGCATTTCCTAAACATGGCTTGTAGCTCGCGGTGACAGCGGATTTTGCCATGGTGCATTGTGGGATTTATACTTGGCCAAATACCGCTCGGATGCGGTCTTACCTTAAGTGTGGGTAAAGTGCAAATCAAGCGTGCCGCACTTTCAGTCGTTGGAGAAATGGGACACATGAACGCGTGTGATTGAGTGTGCATATTGGGACAGACCCAGCGTCTCTCACCATCTCTGTGTACTGTTCAGGCCCTGTCTTACTGGTGCATGAGAAAAGGAACAGCACCACCTGATGGTTGAATCACAGACTGAACTTTTCACACTGAGGCAGGAGTGTATGGTGGCCCTGAGGGCTCAAAGCACTGCAAGGGAAGAAATCACAATTCACAACCAAATGCGCAACAAATTTAGAAAAGAAGGTGAGTGAGGAACCCTGACACTTCAAGCCAGGTTCAGCACTGTTTGTGTCCAGTGGAAACACTTCTGTTGTGTGGATTTGTAGTTCATGTGTTATTGTAAGAGAGTGTTTGTGTGTTTGCTTGTGTTTTCTTCAGTTGCAGTGTGTTAAACTCTCAAGGCCACTGTATAAATGCCTCACTCTGATTTTATGTTATTCAGTTATTAATAACACAGAGCTACATCGAGAGATGTGTCACTGTATGAAGAGAGACACAATGACAACATCACATGTTGCCTTGCATAACAATTACAACATTCATCATGACTCACGGGAGGTTAAATCCTTCCTGGAGGTTCCGGTCCTGGAATGATGAGCTAGTTTTCAACCCTTCCACAGACAGCGCTGACTCTGTCACATGGGCTTGGAAACTCTGGGTGTTTTAATCTCTTTTTTTTTCATAGAGATGAGGTGCTGCTGTCTGCAGCTCAGAGGAGGATGTGGTGTCATGAAAAGTCTCATAGAGGAGGTTCTTCATCTCTGTGTTTACTGACAAACAATATTTGAGATTAGATCAAGGGGCATGTCATTCATTAGTTGTCCTAAGGCAGGTATCATAAAAAAAACATACAGACATTAGACCATGACAAATGGATAAAACATAATCACAATTGTCACGATTCACATCAAGGTTAAAGCCAGGGACACACCGCCACAACGCGTCCCGACGCCGAGGTCCGCTTTCCCGACTGGTCCGTCGCCTCTCGTCGGAGACAGTCGGGAGAGAGAAACAGTGAAACACACCGCCCCGACTGCCGACCAGAGCGATTGAGTGGCGAGGACTCCCATAGACCAATTCTAAGTCATAAAGTTGTAATAATAAGCTTTGCCATGGGCAATAACCATGTTGACCTAACAAAATAAAATGTAGACTGATCGGTTCATTGTAAAACATTCATTTATTTACGTAAATGTGGTGATTTCAGTACGTAGCCCAGAGGCAGTCCTGCTGACTTTTCATTCAAACAAACTAATGCCACTGCCACCACAGTTGTTAAATTTGTTAAATTTCATCAATGAGACCAACATTAATCTCCCAAAAAGAATATAACCAGCCACGTCTTAACAGCGCTAAAGCCAGAATTAAAACAGTTTTAGCAGCTTACTGCTGTGGCTCGGTTGCAGCGAATTGGCGATAGCCGATGCTAATTTCTGTTAGCCCGTCTATGGTGATTTGCATTATACTTTAGCATTAAGCTAGCGAACTTTGTATGCTTAGTTGTGAGCTGTGTGTGTTTTGAGCGTTGTTTCAAACTATGTGGGTTTGATTAAACATCTCTGACACTTATGTGTATATTGCCGTTTAATATATTGCTTTACTCCTCTTTTTATTTTGTTTACCATTTTTACCGTAGGACAGGCTAGGACACCGTTGTTTACTGTAGTCACTCCCGTCCCTCCCACACACCGCGCTGATTCGCTTAGGGCACGGCCAATCAGAATCGCCATAGCTAGCACACAGCCAATCAGAGTACCCGACGAGTTTACTCTCCCGACGGCCGACGAGCCCCGATTGAGCATGTTGAATCGGCCCCGACTAGACCCGATGAGACCCGATGGTCCCCGACAGAGGGACACACCAAACAGACGAGCTCCAGACACGGTCCGACTAGGCCAGACGCCCGACGGTCGGGCCGGTGTGTCCCTGGCTTTAAAGTCCAAACTCAAAATAGAAAAGACAAAAAGGTTACCCATGAAAGCATGTCACTGTCGAATTAATATGTGACCTACTGTAAATCATTTCATACACAGCTTTTATTTAAATGTTAGATGGAACTGTTTAAACACAGTCATCTTTCATTTTCTCTACCTTGCTTCATTCATTCACTTGTAACAGAAGCTCTGAGTGCAGTCAAGTGAATTTTTTTGACTCCCCCCATAGTCACTGAAATAAATATTGGAGCCATTTTTCACAAGTCACAGATCTTCCACACAGTCTGACATCAAAATGAACTCTATTGTTCATGAAGTCCACAGACACAAGCACAGAAGACTCCGTAGTTTTGATGTGAAGAGAGTATTTAGGGACTACGGATGGAAAGTAGCTAATAGGATCCAGTATAAAGCATCTTCTCTCATCTCGAGGCTAATGTTATTTTGTAGATTAGGTAGGTAGCAGGTGGTGAGCAGACAGAACTACAGAGTTGGTCAGATGAAACTAAACTTGCAAGTGTGACATCTTATATGTCATACTTACACTTATGTATCACGCACACGCACACACAAACCTACTGTGATGCTGAACATCTCCTCCAAACACTTTTAGTGGAGCTTAGATGTGAAACTACTGCATGAAAATCATTAAAAAATAAAAACATGTGTTACCAATGAAAATGTGTACAGATAAAAATCAGATGCAAACTTGAAGTTGTTAGTATTTCTGATTGCACTTGTTTGAGTCCAGGTATTAAACCACATATTTCTGTGATGTTTTCATCTTTGCCAGCAATTTAATTCTCCCTGCCATAATGAAAAGCCATTATGTCTGAAGTGAAGGTGACCTTTCTCTATTAAAGTTAGACTTAGAAAAACAATCAAACAGAAAGGAGAAACATTAAAGAGCAGCATTATCTGAGTGTTCACCAGCAGTTGAATTAATTCAACATCACAAAGAAAGTCACAATAAGTGTAATTATTAAATCCTCTGAATTGATATGAACACAGGGGCAAGACAGGGCAGATGAATTAGATGAATGACACTGGGGAATATGATTAGGCCTGTGCTTCCTCTGATAACAAGAATTGAGCAGAGCTGACTCTGCTCTCATAGAGATTGTACAGCTGCTCCGACTGCCTCTGCATACTGCAAATCTGGAGTTTGGACTTGCAGAGTCCAGAACCAATGAAACTGCTGATTTAGTGTGGTTGACTTGTGTAATATTTGATGTAATCAGAAGAGTAGGAGTCATGCAGTACACAAAGTTGACCTCATAAAGAAATTCACACATTCGCATGTGGCTATGATTCTTCCTGCTGTTCACATTTCCATACATATTAGCTGTGTCCCAGTCATACTTGCCAACACTCCTTATTTACGCGGGAGACTCCATGAGCTTAGAATTATAGGATTCTATCTCCATTTTGGGAGATATTGAGTATCAAAGTTCCAACTCGGCTTGTGTTTTGGTTGATAGAACCTTTTTATTTTATGAATAACTAATTAAAAAAATGTTGACAATTTAAAAATAACACCACAAAGGGGAACAGACCACCAGTACGCAAAAAACTCAATTTTGAAAAAAATGGAGATTGTTGTTGCAGTATCTGGCAACCCTGGCCTGCCTGCAGTGCACGTATGAGGCAAGCCGGTGACATGACTCTTTCAGTCACTCACTGGTGACCGGTCGCCTGCCGCTGTCGAAGTCGGCACGAGCGGATCTGTTGGTCTGAGCTGGCGGCGTGCATTCAGTTTCGCCAAATCAACAAATTTCCACATTGTGGACAATATAGATATATTGATTGATATTGATTGATTGATCTGAGAGGAGGATCATGCATGTGTGTGCAGAGCCTGTGTGTGCTCCCGTCCACTACACAGTTACAGCTGATCGCTGCCACTCTAATCAATGAGAGCATTTTCGCCGCGGCACAAGCCTCTTTTTTCTCTCCTTTCATCAGCTCCAAACTCACTCATCTGCACCACGATTACAAACCACAGCGTGCTTTCCAGCACTATCTTTTATCTTTTTTATCTTATTTTTTTCAGAGCACTTTCTATGCACTAATGTCAGATGCACGCTCATCCACAAGCCAATCACTGACAATTATAAGCAGGCGCAGCCCTTGCGGGTAATGACATCTTGACGTATGTAGATCCTTTGGTCCGCTGTCATAATGGAGATAGTCCACACGTAAAGAAGGCACAGCAGCGCCTGCACTTTCTCCGAATCCTGAAGAAGAATAACTTGCAGTGCAAGCTACTGATGGCCTTCTACTGCTCTACCATCAAGAGCATAATAACATAGCTACAGCATCACGGTGTGGTACGCAGGCTGTTCGGCAGCTGATAGGAAAGCTCTGGATCATAAGATCATAAGAACAGCACAAAAAATCATTGGCTGTCCTACACTCGAAGGACAGCCTGATTTTATGATGTGAGTGATTTTCAGTATGCATGCCACCACTGTGATGAGCAGATGCTATTTCGTTGTATTTTTAATGCAGTGACAGTAATAGCAGTGTGAAAGCGCACTTGACTGGACTATAAGGAAACACACACGCATATATCAATTACATATGGGTTTGGTGTCAATCTACCTTTACTACACTTTCAACAATAAATAAATATACATTTACTTTTGAAAGTGTAATATGTCTAAACAGAAAAGCAGAGTTTTTCCCCACAATGTACTATTTGAAGGCTTTGTGTGTGTGTGGCTTTAGTAAATTGAGATCAGTAAACCACTATGTCAGAGGTGGGGAGTCATTTTCATGCCTTATTTGTTCTGTTCAGTCATTGAACCAGGTGCATTCACTAATTAGTTCACCTTCCTGAAGAGCTGTGCTGTGTGCATGTGTGTGGTTATCATGTTTTTTGCTTGTGTTTAGCCATATTACACTTTCAAAACTAGGCCAGTAAATAAATGTGTTTTTCTTCCATGTTTTGTTTTACAGTGATGAGGATTATGAGCCAGCACCCCCGCAGTCAGCGCCTGAAGAGAGGCAGACCAAGCGCAAAGGGAAGGCTGATTACAAAATGGCAAGTAAGCGTGGTCGAGGTGGGTCTGTCACTTCACGTGGAAGAGAGGAAGAGGAAGACGAGAGGTGGCATCACCGAAGGGAGAACGACAAAAAACCTGACCCTCCACGGTTCATGCCAGCCAGGACACCACTGCATCCTGGTCTCCCCTCGCCCTCTTCCAGCTATTTTTCACCTCTTCTGTTGTCCGTACAGTGATTGACAACACAAATGCCAATGCAGCCAAGAGATTGGCGGCTGGGATGAAGTTCCGCTGGCAGCCAGAGGAAAAATTTACTGCTCAAAGCTTGCTCTTCTGTAGCTCTGGAGACAAATTTGAGATTCTCATCTCAGCCTCATTTTAGTTTCTATTTTGACTAAATGTTTCCACCAAAATTCACTGGAGCAATCAGACTACTGGAGTCATACTTGAGAGTTAGGGGAGAGTTAGGGGAGACGTTTTTAATGGCTCGTTCATTTTCCTTGGAGAAGAAAAGGAGAAATACTGGAGCTACTATGGAGCAATATGGTGCTCAGGCATGACTAGACAAACCTGCCCTGAGCAGGGATCGATCTCACAACCTCTTGCACCAGAGGCGATGTTGCTAACCACTCAGCCAACTGCAGACATCTGCTTTTCAAGGTGGTTAGCAGGTGTTTTAAACGAGTGAGAAGTACCGCTAACCACAACCCGTCACTTCACCTCACTGGTCCCTCGTGATTGTGGCACACCTTTCAATTGTTGCTACGATTTGAAAATCAATACTTAAAAAAAAAAAAAAAAATTAAAAAAGAATGTGACAGCTTGTCAGGCTTACACTCTGTTACAGCTGTAAACAAAACATTTCCATTGACACACAAAATTATATAGCTAAACTCTGTTCCTATTCAAATTCCAGGATTTTCTAACTGTTTTCTAACTGCAAAACGTCTAAGTCTGAAAATGAATGAAGACCTCTTCATTTGTTCTGTCTGAGTTAGTATGAGATGGATAAACTGAAGCTAGAATGAGAATAGTTTGAGATTATAGCAGATTCTTTGATTTCTCTGCATGATATCACAAAGAGACAGAAAAGTTGAGAAACTCTGAGAATTATATTAGAGCTTGTTGAGATCTCGTCTGAAACTTAAAAGGAGACTAAACCAAAGCCCTTCTCAGGCAAGGCCAGGGTCTGAGCTACAAGAAGACCAGACCCCTATCTAATTGAATGGACCATGGCCAAACCCACTCTTTGCGTTATTGGGGACAGAAAAAACATATACATGATCGCACTGAAATTTCTAAACAAAAAAACATAGACTTTACCCAGAATAACGTTTAAATCGCTTTTTTTTCCAGGACTTATTCAAAAACCGAACATTGGCTGCTGTTGGACCATCCATGAGCAGCAGAACCGTGTCTGCTCTCTCTAAACCCAAATTCTGATTTTTGCCCAAAAATAAATGCTAAACAAGAAATCCGGGGCTCAGTTCATTGTGGTGGATCTGTAGAGCCCCACTTACCTGTCTCGGATGCTACTGCTCTCTCTGTCTCAGCAAGGAAAAATAAATAAATACAGTCGGAAACCGTGGGTGACTGATTACCGACCATCACTGACAACTAAAGTGACCGGAATGAGGGGCAGGTGATGGATGCTAACTAGAAGTAGCGTTTAGTCCGGCAAACCAAGCATTTAGCATCTCCGTTTCTCAGCTCACAACAAGCTCTCGTACTGGACAGTGAAACAAGAGGCCACAACATGGACAGAATCTGGTCCACGGCTCCATTGCTTCACCCGACTGTGTTTTCTTTTGGTGCTAACATGCACAGGAGGCACCAAAAACCATGTTTTTGTTCTGGTTAAATGGAAACAAACTCTTTCAAAATTAAATTAAAGAAAATGTTGATGTTCATTGGATTTATTGATGTGAATGTGGTGAATTCTGCTTCCTTCTCCAGGTAGCAAGGAGCTCTATCAGCAGCACACACGGAAGCTGCACTTCATTAAGACCAACCTGTGACCAAATTAACCAGCCGGTCGTAAACCTCTAAAACCTCCAGGGTAAATTAAACGCTTTCCCCCATGACGAGGAGCCGGTCCCGTTGCCGCTGGCTCTCTGCACTTATCCGAAAAACCTTTAGGTAAATTTTTAACCTGGCCGCTGTTGTTGTTGTTGCCACCAGGTAGGTTGGTCTGTCGTAAAACGACCATGCCTGGTGCAACAACATGATTGGCCTAGTTCAGCTCTGACAATGCAGGTGATTGGCTGTTGGTGAAAACAGAACCAGGCGGTTCTTCAAAACCGGTAGAGTGGTCTGTCTCCTCAATATTATAACGTCTCTGACTAAACTGAGATATAGTGCATCTTATTGCTCCAGAGAAAAAGATGAGAAGCAGGAGAAATAACCCTTAGTCTCAGTTTGCTGTCACACAGGTCTCATAGTTGTCTAGGAGAAGTAAATGAAACATTTTTGAGATCTCTTTTTGAATTTTCTTTTCCTCACAGTCCGGGACTTCTACATATTCCTGGCCATCATCATCTTCACTGGCCTTGTTACAGTCCACCACAGGTCAGACTACTGGAGAAAGAGATGGCCATACGACTTTGCCTTCCCCGGCGACAGAATGACACGCAAGCGATTTGAGGCCATCCTGTGGCCACTCCACCTTAGTGACCCAAATGACGATGAAGAAAACGAGAAGAAGAGGAACACCGCTGAGTACGACAGGCTTTTTAAAATAAAGCCGTTGTACACTGAGATACTGTAGTGACAGCTTGTCAGGCTCACTTTCAGCCGTATCAAAACATTTCCATTGACGAGCGGATGGTGGCGTCCAAGGCCAGGATTTCGATGAAACAGTATATGAAAGACAAGCCCACCAGGTGGGGCTACAAACTCTTTGTTTGGCAGATTTTTGATTGTTTGGAACTTTTTTCTGTTTTGGGGAAAAGTGCAAAGGCCAGGGTCTGAGCTACACAGCAGTGATGGACCTGTTGCCCTTCTCTTTGCTTGGTGGGGGCTACACCGTGTACACTGATCATTTCTACACAAGCCCCACCCTTTTTCAGGACTTATTCAAAAAGAACATTGGCTGCTGTGGGACCATCCGGCAGAACCGTGTTGGCTTTCCAAAAACCCAAACTAATGATTTGCCAAAAAAGGCCAAGAGGGGAGATCTAAGGTGGATCAGAGACGGCAGACTGCTCTTCGTCAAATGGAAGGACACCCGGGAAGTGGGTGCATCAGGCCTTCAGCGGACAGACAGTGAGGAGGAAGGTTTCTTATTCCATCTCCGTTAATTACTAAACCAAACCTGTTCCATTTGGTTATTCCACCACAAAACCATGAAATGGTACAAAACTTTCTTTTATCATTTTGTGGATGTTGCTGTTGTTAACAGCTTCCTTCTCCACTAGGAGCTGTTCAAGAGGAAGAACGACCCCACGCAGACTAAACCACACTCGCAGAAAACCTTCAGGGAGCAGCTGGCTGCCGAGATGCCGGAGTTCGCTGAAGGCTCTGCACCCCCCCAACCCCCACCTCGTCCCGCCACCACCTGCATGCCAACCTTCTACGACAGTGAAAACAGAACCAGGCGGTTCTGTCAGAGGTGTCACGACGCTGGCATGCCAAGGGTGAAGACAGCTGTGTACTGCAGGAGGTGTGAGGTCCCTTTCTGCCTCAACTCAAAAAAGAACAGTTTTCTGCTGTGGCACGATGGTGAATAAATAGCCTGACACACCAAAAGCAGACTGCCTCATAAAAAGCAAGAACAATAATGTAAATAGTTGTGTTGCTTTTACGTCTGTTGCAGTGGTTTTACAGTTTTATTATCGTCATCATCATCACTTGTTTATTTTCAAACAGTCAAACTTCAGTTCTTGCCTCACTTGAAAAAATGAAAAAGGACAGTATAGTTGTGGTGGTCAGTTGTTTTTACCTATGAGCAGTTGTTTACTACTGTTGTTCTTGTTCTTCAATTTTCTTATTATGTTCATTATAAATAAATCTGTTCCATTTGGATTCAAACTTCAGTTCCTTTGTATGGTTTTCTTTGATTAGGAAAATGTATTTAGATGTCATGAACACCTATGGTGATGACATGTAAGTGAAATGTATAGTTCGGTACCTGAGAAATTTCAAATGGGCACAGGTGATGGATAATGTGCACAATGTGCCAAAAATGTGCCAAAATTCTGCCTGACTACTACTGTACTAAAACCTCTGTAATTTTGCTCTGCTTCACTTTATTAGCATATAGTGTGGAACAGGAATGAACAATGTAATTTCAAGCAGAATTCCAAAATAGAACCTAGTTCTTAACAGGATATGGCACCTTTTAATGATTGCTGGAAAGAGAGGATCATAAAGATGAAGTCTGATAATGAGCTGCTATCCTTCACCACTCCATGTGTATGTGAAAGTTGAGAAGGTTTTACATTTTGTGTGTTTGTTTATCAACCTATGCCACTCCACTGTGAATGTGATAACTTTCAGAGATTTTTCGTTTTGTAAAGAAGTCAGTTTTGTTTATTAACTGACACTCCACTGTGAATGTAAAGGTTGAGATATAAGTGTTAGAAAACCCACGGTGTTTATTTCTAGTTAAAGTCCGTGTAAAGTGAATTCAACAGTTTTCTTCTAAACACATTAAATAGGTCATAAATGCATTCCTCTAAAACATGTAAGAAGCATTCCAGCCATTGAGATTTGAATTTTGGTGCTAGGGGTTCACAAACTTTTTCAAATTTTCTGTGTTCAGGATTTATTGGGCGTATCTAAATGTACTGCCGCGTTACGTAACGCGGCAGTAACTTGTATAACCCCGCCCCTGCTGCTGTAGCAGTATAAATACTTTTCAGCGACCGTTGGCTGCCTCTACAGTTGGAGCTACCAGTCCACTAGCATGGTCTCTGTCTTAATAAAATGTACTAATGCAGCTGTGCATCAGGTCATTGTAAAACATTTATTTAATTATGTAAATGTAGTGTTAGTTGAACATAGTCTATACAGTAGAGATGGGATTTATGGCTCTTTGAGGGGAGCCGGATCTTGGTGAGCCGTTCCTTTCAAAGAGCCGTTCAAAAAACTGGCTCATTTGACTGATTTTTATATTTATTAAGTTTTAAGAAGCCAGCCTGGTGGTAACTCATTTTATCTTGGAAATAATCGCTGGGAGGTATGATGGGGTGAGATTTGGAACACAATAATACAAAATTAGATATCCCACCAATATCTGAGTTTGAATTAATCTGAAATATTGATTATATAACCTCATTTGACATGTGTGGACTAGATTTTAAAGTCTGATCTGGATTCATTGTAAATATTCCACACTCTCCTCCTAATTAAGACCGCTGCACATGCTGCTCTCCGCGGCAGGGGCTGTCACGTGTTTCTGTGCTTTTTTTTTTTTTTACGCAAAGGCAGCGTGCACAAGTCAGGTGGCGTCATGCTACGTTTGCATATCTAATTAGCACCGTGCAGCTGGGCTGCGCTGCGCTCCTCTCTCTCCCACACAGAGGAGGCGCAAAGGAGGAGCACACACATACACACAGGGATATTTAAAAAAAAAAAAAAAAAAGAACGGTTCCCGCCCGGCTGCGACTCGGTTCCCATCGTTCACGTTAACGAGCCGTTCAATAGATTCGGTTCGTTCGTGAACGTCACAACACTACTATACAGATCCCAGTGACAGCGCTGCTCATTATGAAACATGAAGCTCCACTTTTAATTCAAACAAACTAGTGAGACTCCCACAGAGGGACCGGCCGGCGCCCGGGGGTAAAACTCCTCAAGCCGAAACAGCCACATCCAGGTGAACCTCTGCAGCGTCTGCCCCACAGCTAACTGCCACAGCAACAGCTACACCGGCAACAAAACTGAGGGCCACCGCCGTCGGCAGCAGCAGAGTCCTGGCAGGGTAGAGCTCTGCAGCTCTATCTGCCCTGTTAGCGTTAGCTCGACGGCTAGCGTTAGCTCCGGGACGAACGGAGGCTAACGTTAGCTCCGCGAGGCTAACGTTAGCTCCGCGAGGCTAACGTTAGCTCCGCGGAGCTAACGCTAGGTCCGTTCGTCCCTTGCTGACGGTGGCAGCTGTCATTGTTGTTGCGGTGTAGCTTTCAAGGCTCCTCCCGTTGCTGTGGCGGTGAGCCGTGGGTCCGGTGCTGCAGTGGCTCGGCTGGACTGTAGCTCGGGATGAACGGGGCTAGCCGAGCCGAGCTAACGTAGCCTGCGGGCTAACGCTATCAGGGTAGGCAGCGGTCCCAGAATATTTCCCTCACTGCTCGGTGTGTATCCGAGACATTCAGATAACAGCTGGACTCAGACTCAAGCTCAGGTGCAGCTCAAAACCGTAGCTGCTCGGGTACGATGTGACAGTCAGCAGCACAGTCGGCTGGGAGGCCATTTGATTGACAGCGAGTGGGCGTGGCTTCTGTGCCTGCATCGTGACCATTGGCCATCCTGAGCTGCAAAAACTGCCTCATTTAGTCATGATTTTAAAACCTAATTTCACCTACTAAACAAATTTTTCTAGCATCCAAAATTGGAAGGATGGTTAATAGGACATATATCTGGGATATGATTAACTCAGAAGACGAATCCAAAATCACTTTACACGGACTTTAACTTGTTTATTGAATTAAATAAAGTTAGGTGATAGTGTGTTTCTCGGTAAGTTCTCATATGTCCCATGCTCGTGAACGCACCGGGGCCGTTCCGACGCTATTGAAGGCACCACACCTGTGTGCCAGACACGGCTACGGTGTTGTGAATTAGTATTTCTCTCGGTGCAGCAGGGGCTTGATCGTTTTCGCCAACATTCACCTGTAGCCTACTTCCCTGGTTTATTGCTGTTTGTAAATGCTAGAAGGTGAGTCTACATTTACTAAGTTGTTTATTTTGTTTTATTAGTTTATTATGTCGAGGACAATCCCAATTAAGTGTAGCCTATCAATAACAGTAAGGGCAGCTTTAGCCAACATGGCCAGATGACAGTAGGCACCCTAAAAAACAAACAAAAGAGAAATAGCACATTGATTAAAAGCTAGGACAGCTAGGAGACAAATCAATAGGCTAAAGACAAAAGAGAACAGTGAAACATCAGCACAATAACGCAGAGGTCAGCACATATCAAAACATACAATTTTACTCTCACATACCGTAAGCGCATACAATCACATTCAGGAGTGCAGACAGACAAAACATAGACAGGCAGATGTCAATCGCAGTGCTTTTGTTTTAATTTGGAAAATTGAGGTGGTGCGCGCTGGTGTGAACAACACAATCGGTTAACACTAGAATGGCCACAAGGCAGTGGCGAACCGTGGACCCAGACCCTGGGCCTTCAATAGGACCATGTAGCAATAAAAAATTTAACAAATTGAAATAATAGCCAGATCCTTGTCACATGGATGGTTGGCATATTACATGTTTATTTGCTCTAACTGGCTTCACAACACACAAGGTGATTCTGGAAAAACAGTCAATGCTGGCTATCACTACAATGGTTACATGCTGCCATTCCGACATACCGCCACTCCGACATACCGCCATTCAGACATTCTACTATTCAGACATGTCACCATTACGACATCCCACTATTCCGACATAAAAACATCCTGCCATTCCGACAGTTTCGTCCCGCCATTCCGACAAGGCGTTTCCATAACGTGTGTGTGTACGGATGTGAAGCGATACAGCGCCGTTACGCACAACGCACCTCTCTGGTCCGGTGCGCTCTTCTCTCCTCTCCTCTCCTCTCCTCTCCTCTCCTCTCCTCTCCAGTACGTGCCTGCTCAGCTCTGGGAGCAGGACTGAGAGAGCGTCCGTCTTTGACCCCTCTGGTCAGGGCGTTTAGATCCGCGTGTGGCCTGAGTGTCCCCCCTGAGATCTGTGCCATAGCGCGCACCTCCATGTGTGAATGTTTGGCTGTAAACTACTGTTGTTGACTATATATCACATCTGTACACATGTTGTAGTGATCCACTGGGGGGTTAAAATTACAGTGTTGCTCCCCAGGGTTTGTTTTCCATTGTGTATGAGGCCCGGGAAATGATCAATTATATTTGTTGTTTGCGCACGGGTACGGGCGGACCCGTAATGAATGAATGAATGTTTTTTTCTGCTGTCATGGTGTGCGTAATGCGCACAGGTGTAGTAATGGGACCGAGGGTTTAAACGGGGAAGTGACGTGGTGAGATGAGGGAGTGAGAAACACAGTCGGCGCTGGGACGGCCGGTGGAGCGGCAATTCTGAAGCGGCGCAGTAGATTTACTTTTCCTTGTGGATTAACCTGTGGATTGTAAAGGCCCGTTTGGACACCACCCGGCCAGGCCCGTTTCAGCCAAGCGGGACGAGGGAGAGGATTGGTTTGGTCTCCTCAGCGGAGCCGCGGCGTCTCTCCTGTGTGGACACTGGACAGTAGGACAAGCTCTCTCTCTCACTCGCCCTCACCACGCGCCAATACGCACACACACACACCTGCATGAACATTGACTCTGCGACCGCGCACCCCCATACACACACACACACCTGCACAGACAGATTGTGCGCTCGTGCACGCGCATTCTCTCTCTCTCTCTCTCTCTCACACACACACACACACACTCAACATACATTCATTCCCTCAGCGGGGACTCAGACTTAATGGACAGCGGGAGGGGGGCGTTTAGATCCGCGTGGCCTGAGTGTCCCACCTGAGATCTGTGCCATAGCGCGCACCTCCATGTGTGAATGTTTAGCTGTAAACTGTTGTTGACTATATCACATCTGTAGGCTACATCTGTGGACTGTGGCGCCGTCAAAATACTGAAGATGAGAGTCAATACTGTATGTAGGCTGCTCTGCTATGTGCGTAAAGACGCATGAGCTCCACTCAGCTGCTGTGACAGCTCACAGACACTTGTCTGGGGGGGGGGGGGGGGCTTTTAAAAGATTTGTCGGAATGGCAACACGTTTAAAAAAGAAAAAAAATACCGCCATTCCGACCTTAGGAGACGAAAATTGTCGGAATGATGGGACGTTTAATTAAAGGGTTAAGTGTTGCCATTCCGACAATTAGGGCCTAATGTCGGAGTGGCAGCATGTCGGAATGGCGATTGCCCCCCCACTACAATTAAAATTTTTAAATTAAAGGTTGAATATGTAGAATATTTATTAAAGCCTTTGGAAACATTACTTTAAATAGTAAAAATGCTTATATTATATCAAAGTCAAGTGCCTCATTAAGCATCTACAAAAGTCTGAGTGACAATAACTTATTATAACTGTTAGAAAACCTGGTTTTAAAACAGCTCATTTTGCATTGAGACATGTATTGAGGTCTCTGGTCAGGACAGTGTGGGCGTGGCAGATAATGCTTATGATTGACAGCTCCCTCGTTTTGATTGACAGCTGGCTCCGCTCACTTCAAACAGCAACACGGCAATGGCGACCGTTAAAAAAAAAAAAAAAAAAAAAGTCCTCACTTGACTGTGCATCGATCGATGCTAGCTATCTAGCTAACTAGACTATGACCAGATTTCGTTTGGGAGCGATATAACCGTCTTTTGCCCTTGTCGCACAGAAAAAAATGCTTCTAACCGTCACTCGCGCGCGTGTGTCTGTGTGTGAGCGCGTCGAGGGGCTGATTGACACAGACAGACAGGTCGCGCTAGAATGCTAATTAATGCTAATCGCTAATGTACTGTACAGTACACCCCATGCTCGACACACATGCACGCCACCACCGCCCCCCCCGCTCCCAAAAAAACGGCTGGGTGTAGAGAGGAGTTGTGATGAGTTGTGGGCACACAACACAACACAACAGGCAGACAGAGACAGACACGGCAGGTCGAGCTAGAACGCTAATAAATGCTAAAAGCTAATCGCCGATTTACCCCCCCCCCCCTCCTCTAAAAAAAAAAAAAAAACGGCTGTAGAGAGGAGCTGGAAGGAGCAATGAGGAGCTGTCATAGAGTTGTGAGCAGAGTGACTGACAGGGCTCTGGTTGTGAGGACTTCAGAGGAGTGGAGGAGCAGCGACCGGGAGCAGAACGGTTTTGTTTGCCACCACTGGGGGGCTGGATCAGACGACTGACGTAGTGATTTATGAGTGGTTAGGATTTATCACGTCATAAATCAGAGAGATAACTCCGCCCAATTTAAACCCATTTTTCAACGGTTAAAAAGACAAATATTTCGAATTTGGATGATAACTGATTTCTCATATTTTTACATGTTAAATATTATCTACATAAGACCCTAAATTACATAGTTAGAAGACTTTTGTGGATTTGGGTTTCCAAAGGCTTTAAAAGCTATATTTAAAAAAAAAAAATACATCCACTGAGCATTTTGAGGTGGAATGAAAGTATTGCTTCTCCACCAAAAAATTTTTTTTAGTCTGAATTAATATTTTTAACATTTTTTGACGGGCTCGACAATAGTTGCGTTTCCATCCACATTTTCTTATGCGCAAAAATGCGCATAAGAAAAGGTGGATGGAAACGCCAGAAATGCCAGAAATTCGAATAAAGGCAGTAAATGCGCATAAAAGTTTATACGCTTGGAGGGGGTGGATTTGTCAGCGTATCGAATAAAGGAAATGCGAATTTTTGTGATGGAAACAGATTATGCGAATTGAGGCAGAGTTTGTGGGTGAAGTGCTGCTGGACTTCACCCAGCCACGTTCAAACAAATGGAGAACGACGCCCCGGTGTCCCAGCTCTCGTCTCTGCACAAACGCGCTCCGTGACCCATAATCTTTTGTCTATGACGGTTAAGACGACACAAACACACGCCGTAACATCGTTATGTAACTTATTGATTTTTCACCGGCTTCGTATGTAAACAGATGGCTTCCAGGGTGCCATTCCGAAGGGCCGCCACACCGAACGTTTACTTTAATTTGTCGGAATGCCGACCCTTAATTATTTATGGGAAAAGGGTGCCATTCCGAACCTTAAAAAATGTTGAATGGTTTAAAGCACAGGGTATACAATCTAGTACATGCGGCGGCAGTACAGTGGTTAGAAGTCTCACCGTTTTTGTTGCGGTGGATCAGGGTTCGACTCCCGGGGGAGACACATGTTAACGGTGATTTTATTGGCCTCTACCTAATCTTTTTACTAAACTTAAAGGGATAGTTCAACATTTTGGCAAATTGGCCCATTGCCATAATCGCTATAGTCATAGCAGTAGGTTCGTTACCTTAAATTGTCGGTGTAAGCTATTTTTAGTACGGCGGAGTGGAGCGGCAGGCTGCTCAGGGCTATTCTATGGAAGCAAAGGGAATTTCTTGGTTTCCCTCATCAAACTCATCAAATACACAACCCAGCAACTCAAAAGCGCTGTTGTGGACACGTTGTGAGCTGCAGAACCACCACGCTATGAGATAATGACGGAACGATACGAGACGGAGCCGTTTTCGAGGTACTGTAAATACAGGGTAAATGCGGAGACTGCTTGCTGAAAAACTGTCCCTGAACGCAACGCGCATCAGCGGTTTTGCATGAATTTACCTCTGAAACGGCTCCGTGGTCATAGAGGGTCTTAACTCTTACGCCAGACTTAACTAAGTCCGACGTTGGGACTGGAATTTACACCGAGTGCACCAAGCCTGACTGACAACGGTCGTAGCTGCGCCCGGTCTTACGATGCGTGTCCACGTGAATACATTCGAATCAGTAATTGTTGCCAAGCAACACACTTCTAAGCGCTCTCAAACAGCTGGAAGAATAAACATGGACAACGCCAATCCAAAGAAAAGAAAAGAAAATTAGGTGGATATAATTCCGTAATAACCACTGGAGGGCCAGGGACACTCTTCTAATAGCCCGGCATGCTGTTGTCCGGTGTACATTGATCATGTCTCCCATCGTATTTTGAAAGGCTCCGTTTGCGTAAAACCTGAGCGCAATCAGCACCTGCAGGGCGGGGGACAGCGCCGAGTTTCTGTCAGACAGATGCTGCAGTTGCCGGTCTGGCGGACGTCCGCTTTGGGTCCGCATTGAGTACGCCTCGAGTACGCGCGGACGTCCGCGGACACATGTACGCCCGAGTATGTGGGGGCCTTAACTGGTGCACTAGTCTTAACCTTAAACTGGTCGTAACCTTCCGTTTTAAGTCGGACCTAAGGCTACGCCCAGGCGTACGCCCAGCTGGTGTACTCGGCTCCAGTTGCACCAGCTGGTCTTAAGCCTGGTCTTAACTAAGACCGGGCGTAAATATTACACCCTGGTCGGGAGCAGGCTTAAAGTGAAAAAGATTCCTGTTTCTATAGTAACAACATCTTCTGTTAATGAGAGAGAGATGGCGCGTCTAATTCATCGCCTTTACAACGAGCGGGCATTTAGACGGGAAAGAGTTATTAGGGACAGAGTCAATCCTCTTGACATTTACAACGACGAGGAGCTGATTGAGAGGTTTCGATTCTGTAGGAGAGATCTGTATGAACTTGTTGAAGAGCTGTCACCGGACTTAGAGTATGTGTCGGACCACAACGCAGCACTGCCACCAACCCTGCAGCTGTTGATTGCTCTGCGTTTTTACGCAAATAGGGCTTTTCAAAATACTGTTGGAGACATGATCGGAGTCCACAAATCCACCGCCTGTCGGGCCATCCGCAGGGTGTCACTGGCCCTGAGCCGCCGCTTTCCGCGGTATGTTAGCCTCCCAACCGGAGAAGAGTCAACGCTGGTAAAGCAACGGTTCCGCCAGACCTCCGGCATCCCTGGAATCCTAGGCTGCATTGATGGGACTCACATCCAGATCCAGGCTCCATCCAATCATGAGTATTTGTATGTGAACCGTAAAGGTTATCATTCCATCAACGTGCAAATTGCTTGTGACGCCAGTTACCGTATCATCAATCTGGTGGCAAAGATGGCCTGGATCCACCCACGACGCACGCATCCTCCGGGAGAGTTTGCTTTACCAGGATTTTGAGGCTGGAAGAGTCAACGGGATGCTTCTCGGGGACAGTGGCTACCCTCTGAAACGGTGGCTGATGACTCCGATACTCGCTCCAAGGACTGAGCAAGACCGGCGGTACAACAACATCCATGCCGCCACTAGGTCCGTTGTGGAGCGATGCATCGGGGTCCTCAAGCACAGGTAAACTAGGCTACAAAGTGTGTTTAATAATTTAATAATTTATTAGGCTACATATCTGTGAATGCAAGCTGGATTCTTGAACAATGTAAACATGAAGCCTACGTGCCCACATAACTTGCATGATAAACTCAGATAAGGAGAAGAAGGTCATGAATAAAGTAATTAAAATCCTATTAATACTGTATGTCTTGCTCTGTTTTGTGCAGAGACCTGACCTCTTGATATCATGGTGTTGATAACTTCCCCAATATATACATAGGCCTAAATATTTTTACCATGATCTCTGGAAAATAATTGCGTGCGCGCGGTGCGTGTGTGTGTGTGTGCGTGTGTGTGTGAGTGAAATAGCCAGACTGGGCAGACACGAGAGACTAAATTAATACTAATATAGGCTAATAATATTTCTTTAGGTTTTACTGCCTTCACGGGGAGATGCGGATGCGGCCGGAAAGAGTCTGCACTGTGGTGGCGGCGTGCACTGTCCTCCACAACATCTGCGTCACCAAGAGGATCCCCCTGCCCAGGCAACACCATCAGCCGGTTCAGGAGGAGGAGGTGCATGCCGCAGTGCCTGCAGTGCACGAGGACGTCGGTGGACGACTAGTCCATGCACAAATAGTTAACACCTTATAAGTTCGTAATTGTTTTCACTGCTGTTCGATTCCCGTCTAAATGCCTGCTCGTTGGAGCTGAACCAAATACAAATAATAACAATAATAACATAAAAGCATATAAAGAAAAACATAAAGAAAGAATGATTGTAAATGAATAAATATTTTATTGTTTGAATAAAATCTGTGGTTGATTATTATTAGGCAATCATTCAATTCAAAATGAGATAAATACAAAAATATATACACAGTAGGCCAAGCACAAAGAAAGAAAATGATGGCGCTTGAAAAATAGGTGTATTATTTACATTGATTGTGGCTGATTATTATTTAAATTAGTATTAATAGCCAATTTTGATTTAATTTAAAACATGATAAGACCTCTCCCCCTCCTCGAAAATGGATGGTGTTTCCACTTTCCGTTGAAGCAACTGAATTTCAAGCCTCAACTTTTTCTTCTCCAGCTCCAACTTCTCCTGCTCCAGTATGAGCTTTTTTGTCTCAGCCTCCACCCTGACGATCTCCTTCTCCAGCAGCAGCTGCTGTAAATCATCCTCTCTTCTCCTTTTTCGTGCCGGTGGTCCTCCGCTGCTGTCATGGGACCTTGGTGTGGCATTGGTCGACTCTGTAATCAGTGATTTATAGGTAAATGGTCAACCGTTGTTAAGATGTATCCTAACGTTATTAGCTATTATTACACTCTAACAAGAAGCAGTGTTTATTGGCAGATTTTAGAATACATTTATTCAGCTATTAGCCTAAAAAAACAAACACACACACCTTCAAAGTTTCCAGTGTTGCTCTCATCACTTTGGTCGCTGCTCATTTCTGGGTGGACGTCTTCCAGCGGTTGGCTGTAACTGCCACTCTCAACTCCTGCCAGCCCAGTAAATGCCGGTGAATCTTCTCCAAATACATCAACAATTATGTCGCTGTAAATAGAGGTTTTGGGAGGAGGACCTCCGCCGGTTTGGTGCGTTTTTTTGGCCGAAGCATCCTTCTTGGCCTTGCTCAGAAGGTCTTTCCATTTTTTTTTTACATCAGCCTCTGAGCGAAGGCAGCCAGAGTCAGAAGAACTGTTGATCCCCTCCGTTATTGCGGACCAAGTCGTCTGTTTCTTCTTGTTCGTTATGGTGTTGGACTGCTTTGCAGTGAGTGTGTCCCGATAGAGACTATAGAGCTCAATTATCTTCCTTATCTCGGTGTCGGTGAAATTTCCTTTCCTTTTTCTCTCCTCCATAGTTTCAGCAGTGATAAGTTACAAAGATGCAAGACAGCCGAAGGTTGTTACAACGTATCCTAGCAACGCGCGCAACGTAGGCATTCACATGAACGCGCTTCGCTAAGACCGGGCGTAGTTAAGACCAGGCCTAAGTCTAGTTGGTGCAACTGGCCTAAAGTCCGCTCTAAAGACTGGTCTTAGTTAAGACCAACTTAGCAGTTACGACCAGGCTTAATTAAGACCAGTTGGTGCAACCGGCCCCTGGTAATCCTACATAGTCAACCTTTAACTTTTAAAAAATGAAACAAGCAAATCACACATTCACTTATTTGTTTAGCTTGATTGAAAGTAAAATGCCAATCATGACTTCACTATTCAACAACTAAAGATGTTTTTGTGTTTGTTTGAGCTTAGACACAGCCACTTTAGGCAGAAATACCGTATTAAATCTACAGTGAATTTCAACTATTACACAACTCCTGAGGTGAAATGATAAGCCACTGACAATGACAAATAAGGGGCCGTGTCCACCAGACGCGTTTTCAGCGCTCACAGCGCTGCTTTCCCAGCGCTTAGCGCTCTCTCTCTCTCCCTCGTAGAATGCCGCTGTTGCTAGGTTACAAAACGAGTCCTCCGACACTGCCTTGTTTATGTAAACACTACAACGAAGCTCAGAAATACACAGCGTCAGCTTTTGACACGGACCCTGATCGGCCTGCCTTCAATACAAGTGTGGGTCATGATATAAACCGAGCCACGTCCCCGGTTGTGTTGCTGTCGGTCATTAGTCAGTGCAGGGAGAAGTGACAACGAGCGCGGCGCTGTTCTAAAAGTTGAGCAGATTTCAACTCGAAGCGCTCTGATCGCCGCGACAAAAAAAAGCAAGCGCCAAGGGCATTTTACCGCCGAGGGCGCTGAGCGCTGTGAGCGCCGGACTCAATAGGGTTTGAATGGAAGTTGACGCCCAGAGCGCTAAAAACGCGTCCTGTGGACACGGCCCCTAAGTCTACAGTAAACATTGATATAGAACTCTGTAACACACTCATCACACAAGCAGCTTCATTCTCTCCCTGTGTGATCATCTGGGAAGCAGAGAGTCTGAAGTTGAAGTTTATATTGTAAATGTAGCTACAGGTGACACTGTGACAGGTCTCCACTGTACGTCTTGACCACATCAGCTGTTCAGCTGTAGAGGAGGAAAACTCCGCCGGGACGTGCAGCTTTTTTTAATTTTTAGAAGCGGTATATTGCTCGGCGACACGCGGTACTACTGCTGATCCATGTATTTACAGTAGAGTTCTCAACGGGCCTGAAAATTACAACCCGAACCGACCCGGCCCGCAGATTATTAAGCCCGGACCCGACCGAGCCCGAGACACCATCATTAATTATCTGTCCGAACCCGGCCCACGGCCCGACGCATCTGAGCTTGGTCACTGTGAGAGGCACCGGCTCGCTTGAGCTTCGTTCATATGAAGTTATAGCTACCTGACACTGTGCAGCGCCTGACGCTCTTCTTCTTCTAACCAGAATAGTTCACAGCCGACGTACTAGTGCTACATTCAGCCGAGGCCAGCGGAGCTCCGCTCTCCCTGCAACACAGTCTCTCTGATCACTCGCTCTGAGCGTCATATCGCCGCGGAGATGATTGCATTGAGGCACCTTGAGCGTCAGTGCACAGCCTTCCTAGACATATTTACAAAAGAAAAAAGGTCCACACTTCGCACACAGAGCCCAGAGCTGCCTGGCTGGGAGCTGACACCGCAGTAATGGCGGCTGTTCGACAAACGGTTATTTCGCCGAATTGGTCTATAGAGAATGTGAAGTTACGTCACACCGGCACCATCTTTGGAGGATCGCGGATGTAAACACTCGCTTGTCTCCCCTAGAAATGTCCCCCAAAGTCGCTTAAAAGTAATCATGGTGGGACAATATTACTGTGTAATACGTGCCACAGTAGCCCCCCCGTTGGCCGCTCGCTATGAACGCGTTCCGTTCATCTCCGCATAGCTACTCCATATTGGCTTTGTCTCACACACACACAGAGAGAGAGAGGCGCATGCATAACAGCAGTGCGTAGTGAAAATAGTAGCAGCGCCGCCGCCGTCGGAGGGCGATCGTTACGTTCAAAATTCAAAATTTGAGGGAAGACTGGCTGAGCTGGTACACTCTAGCATCTGTACAACTCGTCATTAAAGTTATTCAGACCATCAAATGGCCCAGAACTCGAGGAACTATGTGAATCCAGTCCCTCCTCTCCTCCATGTGCATCTGTTACAACAAGCCGGTGAAAAATCAATACATGGAGCGATCGATAACGTTATGTAACGTCTACTACACTGATGTTGCAAGGACGGTTGGTTTTCAAATCATGTAGTTAACTATCACAATCATACCGAAGCTTTTTAATAAAGGTAAATGTGTAGCTTAGCTACAGGAGAAATTCTGCTGACTTCTTCTTCTCTGTTTTTAGCTGCTTCTGCTACTTCCTATTGCATTTTTTCTCTACCACCCCCTGTCTTTGCTGCGAATGTTGCAACGGTGAATGCGGCAAGTATAAACGCCTCTGCACTCTGCCGAGGTGCGCGCGCCAAACGCCAACGGAGCCAGGAGAAAGTATAAACCAGGCTTTACGCCGGAATATCGCTTTAACTCAGGTGACAGAATGACAACAGACTCAGGACAGATCAGTGGTCACTGTTGCCGGTGTGTTTTTAAAATTAGCGGGTTTGATTCTCGTGTCGGACGTCGCGCTCAGTGCTGCTGGAAAAGAAAAAACAAAAAGTGTGTGTCAGTCCGTTGGGCTTATAATGATGTTATTGTAGCGCATACAGTAAGTTTAACAGGACATGACTCTACTGCGCCGTAACAAACATGGATAAACCCCCCCTCCTCCCCGTGGCCGTCCGCTGGTGCGAGGAGGAGGAGGGCGGGGGGTAACGGCGATGACGGCGATGACGGCGGCGACACCGACGACGAGACGGCAGAACGATCCTGTGTCGGAGCTGTCCGTGGGGTTACTTAAAGGGGTCCTATTATGAAAATCCACTTTCTATAGGTTTTGTAGTGGTCCTATGTGTTCCTGGGGCCTTTCTATGACGCCTGAAGGTGAAAAAAGTCTGTTCACTCCCTTAATTGATTTTTACACTTTTTTGAGATCGTGTCTCCAAACGGGCGAATTGAAAGTGCTGGCAGACTTGACGTCAGGATGTGTTGAACTCGAGTAACTCCACCTCCCGGTACTTCCTTATCCTCCCCCTGGGCAAGTCTGGAAAAACGTTAGCTCCGCCCGGTGAGCCATTTCCTGATCAGCGAGAGTCGCACCACCTCCACCCCCCCTCGTCCGTCATTTCACATGAACCGTAGATACGGGAGCATCGGTCGGTAACGCTACCGCGGCCGGTAGATGATCATTTTGAATCACTGACTGAAAAACAGCTGTCCGTCATTAAAAATGAAACCGCGGATATTGGCCTGATACGGCTTCTCATCAGCGCTGCGGTGCAGTGGTCCTCATCACGGAGTGAGAGACATGATCCTGATCTGAACGAGGAAGTCTCCTCTCACGGCGCAAAACCATATTCTCCGGTAACTTCTCATCAGTCCATAACAGTGTAGCTACAGTTTGTGCTGCTCCTCAGTTTCACTCGTTTTTTTTTTATTTGACAGTTTGATGGCTGTAGGAGCCTCACCATGTAGGCGATCTCCTTCTGTCACAGTAAAACAGTAGCCTAATATTTTTTCAGACAAGATGCGAGTCTCATAAACTTTTTTTTTTTTTTTTCGGAAATCAATACCCGACCCCTGCTGTCTCAATGTCAACATTGGCACATGTACCTGTAGTGAAAACCACACCCTCTCCCCGTGACAGCTGTGGAGTGGACGTGGTTTACACATAATCATTTGCATTTCAAGGCGCAGACACAGAAACAGCTCGTTCTCAGGAGAGCTCTGGAGAGACACTTTTAGATTACTGAGATCTAGAGCTGCAGATTGATTTGGGGACAATACACTATGAATACAATATGCTTGGACAACTTAGAACCATATGAAATAGATGAAAAATAGCATAATATGGGACCTTTAATCAAAAGTCTCTTGAAGTAGGCCCAGGTTATCAAAATGATGCGAAGCCTGCGAAGCTAGTTCAGGCAGACAACTCAGGCTGCGCCCACTCCGATCAGCTGATCAGTCGCCTGCTCTCCTCGCCCTGATTGGGCGGGTTATTTAAATCCCCCAGTTTACCTGCTCGTCCCTGGCTATGCTCTGCTGCTGCCGCCCTGCTTTTCTCTGCTGCTGCTGCTGCCTTGCTGCTCTGCCTTCTCTGCTGCTGCTGCCTTGCTGCCCTGCTGCTCATGAGGTTTTGGTTCGTTCTCGGGTTCCTCGTCTTCTGCACCATGTCTTCTGACTCCTCCGAGCCGGAGTGTGAGGGCGTCCTGCCAGTCCACACACTGGCGGTTCAGGATTCCGACCTGGACGGGTCTTCCCCTCCCAGAGATCAGGATCCTCCCCGCCGTAGCTCCCGCTTGGTGCAGCGTCAGCTGCTCGATTGGCCGGTGGTCCGGATCTTGGAGACGCTCTATGCGAACGGCATCTCCGCCCCGCCCGGTCTAGGGCACGAGGATCTGCTGGATCTTCTTATCAGCCGCATCCCCGCCGCGCTGGAGGATCCGGAGCCAGAACCAGCCGCCTCGAGTTGGAAGAGGGGTAAAGCACCGGCCAAGAAGCCCGGCGCAAAATCTGCCGCCCCCCCTCGGAAGAGACGCAAGTCGCCGTCTCCAGCTGCTGCTCCGGCTCCTGCTGCCGGTCCTCCGGCTCCCCAGCCCAATGCAGAAGTGCTGTCGGCTCTGTCCGACATCAAAGCAGCCCTGGGGTCTCATTTATAAAACTGTGCGTGGGATCGTTACTAAAAGTGTACGTACGTCCATAAGCCAAGTTTTGCGTGCGCCAAGAAATATTCAGATTTATAAAACCCTGCGCACGCACACTTCCAAGCAAACTTCCCTTTATAAATCACAGAGTTCCTACAAGTGTGCGCCGCTGAATCTGCTTCACGTTCCGCCCTGTCCACGCCCAGTTTTAACCGTAGATGGTCAATGCAAACCACCACATGAATGCGATCTACATGTCAATGAGCCTGACGTGCTCTTGTTCCGTCGCTGTTGTAAATTGGCTGCAGGTGTGGAAGTGGCACCGTGACACGTTGCTGCAGCTGTTAACGGTGTCAGCGTCTCAGAGTTTCTGTGCGCTGCCTCTCAAGCGCTGGACCCGGTTCGGCACATACTGAAGTTACAACAATGACAACAGTTCTAATCTGAAACCAGTTATTAACCTTAATCACGGTCTCCCTCTCCCTCCTTTCTCCTCCAGCGGTGCCGCGGTGTAGAATTACACACGGGGCTCACCGCTGTATTTATGCATAAATTTACAGTAGCCTAATTAGACCGATCGATAAAACTTTGAAATCACTTGTAAACATTCTGAGGGATGATCAAACTTTACAATTCTCTTGATAACAAGAATACAGAATGGAACAATGGTGCAAACGATTTAATTGAAAAGATTAAAGATTAAAAAGATTTAATTGACTCTGGATCATACTGTATGTTCACACAGTAAGGAACATGTAGCCTAGTTATTTACACCATGTGTTTATTCCATGCAGCAGCGCCGTCCTCTCCTCCTCCTGCGCTCTGGGAGGGGACAATATGACAGAGATGCTGCTGATTAAATATAGAGAAGGAATTTAGATTTTGAATCTCAAGTTTAGTTCTATGAAGTTTTTTTTCCCTGAAAAAAACATGCAAAATAGCGCTATTGAATTAAATTACCATGGCAACGTGGATCTAACAATACGGGTTGAAATTAAATGTGACGTGTGACGTCGATAATAAAAACATAGGCCTAATGGTTCTTCTCACTCTACATTTCTTCAGTCTGACTTCAGTTCACCACCACACCGTCTGTGTCGCCAATTCTCCTTTTCCTCCAAACCATACGTACGCCTGGGTCAGAGTTTGCTTAGAGCTGCGCACATTCTCCCGTCAAGTTTGTTTTTTATAGATCACAACCTTGGCGTAAAATGTCACGTACGCCACTTTCAGCCCCGTTTTGTGCGTACGCAAGGTTTATAAATGAGACCCCCTGTCGGTGTAAATAATCGCCTTGTTGTGCTCAAGTCCAACAGTTTCCCGTCTACTTCCGCGTCTGTAGCTGAGACATCGGCGGAGGTCCTCTCGCTGCCCCGGAGGACTCTGGGAACTGCAGTCCCTGCGCCATCTACAGGGGCCCCGTTCCTCTCTCCAGCCGGGGCAATTCCAGATGCGCTCAGGAGCCAGATCATTGCAGGTATAGCAGTTCTGTCACTCACTTCCCCCCCTTCATTTTGAGGAACTAAATCTATCTCCTTTCGACGAGGATGGGATTCGAACCCACGCGTGCAGAGCACAATGGATTAGCAGTCCATCGCCTTAACCACTCGGCCACCTCGTCCTGTCGCCTGTGGCCTCAAATGGAAGAGGTGGTCTCGGCAGTGAATTTGGGAGCCTTTACAGGTCCGCCCCAAGCATTTTCACATGATTACAGGATAGTGAAGGAGGTGATTTTAGCCCTCAAGCTTGGAAAATCTAGAAGACTGGATGCTTAGTAATGCAAGCCTGGATAGAACTTTGAGTGTGTCTTCATCACCAGAAGTAGCGGCAGACCTCTTTGCTGAACCCCTCCTATGCCAATCTTGTTGTATTTTTCACCACTGTACCAGCCTCCTTCTTGGCTTTAGAGCTTGATTTTAGGTGAAGCACAGTTGGGAAGTATGACTTCTGATAGGCAAGTAGTGACAAAGTTATCAGAAATGACGTGGGGATGGCATTTCATTGACTCTTTGGAAGCTGGCTCCAATCATGTACTTGGTTCCCATGGCTCTTTAATTTTGGCGCATTTCCCTGTCCTCCAGAGTGGGAGCTAAATTCTTGTGGAGAATGTGGGCATCGATCCCACTACCTCTCGCATGCTAAGCGAGCGCTCTACCATTTGAGCTAATTCCCCTGTGCTGCAGCCTCCAATAAGGTGTGACCACACTCAAAAAATAAGGAGAAAGCTTCTTTCTGAAGACTCAGAGACAGCGAGTAACCTTAAAGAAAAGCTATCTTTTTGCAGAAGGTGCTGACTCATACAGTTGAAGGTGCAATTGTCTCAGCAAAGGATAAAGGCGCAATTGCGTCCTTCCGTTGTGGATGGCAGTAGCCTTGTGAGCAACAAGTTCCTTGGAGAATGTGGGCATCGATCCCACTACCTCTCGCATGCTAAGCGAGCGCTCTACCACTTGAGCTAATTCCCCTGTGCAGAGGCCTCCGATTTAAGCCGAGCACATCCGAGCATTGAGTAGAACGATTCCCTCTGTAGTATTATGAAGAGAGAACAATCTGCTATCTTATTTTTGGAGGTGCTGATTCATACCGCTAAACCTGCAAGTGTCTGAGGAAAAGATTGTGGAACAATTGTGGGGTTGAGCGACAGAGCGTGATATGCTGACTGGTTTGCATAAGATCACTTGTCTTCAGGAGGACAACATGGGCATTGACCCCACAACCTCTTGCATGCTAAGCTCTACCAGTTGAGTTAGTACTATTGTGAGAATGTTCTCTCCAAGTCCATGGGAGAGTCTAGGATAGAAAGTGACCTTGCTAACTAAATCAATGTCCTTTCGACGAGGATGGGATTCGAACCCACGCGTGCAGAGCACAATGGATTAGCAGTCCATCGCCTTAACCACTCGGCCACCTCGTCCTGTCGCCTGTGGCCTCAAATGGAAGAGGTGGTCTCGGCAGTGAATTTGGGAGCCTTTACAGGTCCGCCCCAAGCATTTTTACATGGTTACAGGATAGTGAAGGAGGTGATTTTAGCCCTCAAGCTTGGAAAATCTAGAATAATGGATGCTTAGAAATGCAAGCCTGGATAGAACTTTGAGTGTGTCTTCATCACCAGAAGTAGCGGCAGACCTCTTTGCTGAACCCCTCCTATGCCAATCTTGTTGTATTTTTCACCACTGTACCAGCCTCCTTCCTTGCTTTAGAGCTTGATTTTAGGTGAAGCACAGTTGGGAAGTATGACTTCTGATAGGCAAGGAGTGACAAAGTTATCAGAAATGACGTGGGGATGGCACTCTTTGGAAGCTGGCTCCAATCATGTACTTGGTTCCCATGGCTCTTTAATTTTGGCGCATTTCCCTGTCCTCCAGAGTGGGAGCTAAATTCTTGTGGAGAATGTGGGCATCGATCCCACCACCTCTCGCATGCTAAGCGAGCGCTCTACCATTTGAGCTAATTCCCCTGTGCTGCAGCCTCCAATAAGATGTGACCACACCCAATAAATGAGGAGAAAGCTTCTTTCTGAAGACTCAGAGACAGCGAGTAACCTTAAAGAAAAGCTATCTTTTTGCAGAAGGTGCTGACTCATACAGTTGAAGCTGCAATTGTCTCGGCAAAGGATAAAGGCGCAATTGCAGGGCTGCGTCCTTCCGTTGTGGATGGCAGTAGCCTTGTGAGCAATGTTCTCTGCTCTTGTCTTCCAGAAGACAAGTTCCTTGGAGAATGTGGGCATCGATCCCACTACCTCTCGCATGCTAAGCGAGCGCTCTACCACTTGAGCTAATTCCCCTGTGCAGAGGCCTCCGATTTAAGCCGAGCACATCCGAGCATTGAGTAGAACGATTCCCTCTGTAGTATTATGAAGAGAGAACAATCTGCTATCTTATTTTTGGAGGTGCTGATTCATACCACTAAACCTGCAAGTGTCTGAGGAAAAGATTGTGGAACAATTGTGGGGTTGAACGACAGAGCGTGATATGCTGACTGGTTTGCATAAGATCACTTGTCTTCAGGAGGACAACATGGGCATTGACCCCACAACCTCTTGCATGCTAAGCTCTACCAGTTGAGTTAGTACTATTGTGAGAATGTTCTCTCCAAGTCCATGGGAGAGTCTAGGATAGAAAGTGACCTTGCTAACTAAATCAATCTCCTTTCGACGAGGATGGGATTCGAACCCACGCGTGCAGAGCACAATGGATTAGCAGTCCATCGCCTTAACCACTCGGCCACCTCGTCCTGTCGCCTGTGGCCTCAAATGGAAGAGGTGGTCTCGGCAGTGAATTTGGGAGCCTTTACAGGTCCGCCCCAAGCATTTTTACATGGTTACAGGATAGTGAAGGAGGTGATTTTAGCCCTCAAGCTTGGAAAATCTAGAAGAATGGATGCTTAGAAATGCAAGCCTGGATAGAACTTTGAGTGTGTCTTCATCACCAGAAGTAGCGGCAGACCTCTTTGCTGAACCCCTCCTATGCCAATCTTGTTGTATTTTTCACCACTGTACCAGCCTCCTTCCTTGCTTTAGAGCTTGATTTTAGGTGAAGCACAGTTGGGAAGTATGACTTCTGATAGGCAAGTAGTGACAAAGTTATCAGAAATGACGTGGGGATGGCATTTCATTGACTCTTTGGAAGCTGGCTCCAATCATGTACTTGGTTCCCATGGCTCTTTAATTTTGGCGCATTTCCCTGTCCTCCAGAGTGGGAGCTAAATTCTTGTGGAGAATGTGGGCATCGATCCCACTACCTCTCGCATGCTAAGCGAGCGCTCTACCATTTGAGCTAATTCCCCTGTGCTGCAGCCTCCAATAAGATGTGACCACACCCAATAAATGAGGAGAAAGCTTCTTTCTGAAGACTCAGAGACAGCGAGTAACCTTAAAGAAAAGCTATCTTTTTGCAGAAGGTGCTGACTCATACAGTTGAAGCTGCAATTGTCTCGGCAAAGGATAAAGGCGCAATTGCAGGGCTGCGTCCTTCCGTTGTGGATGGCAGTAGCCTTGTGAGCAATGTTCTCTGCTCTTGTCTTCCAGAAGACAAGTTCCTTGGAGAATGTGGGCATCGATCCCACTACCTCTCGCATGCTAAGCGAGCGCTCTACCACTTGAGCTAATTCCCCTGTGCAGAGGCCTCCAATTTAAGCCGAGCACATCCGAGCATTGAGTAGAACGATTCCCTCTGTAGTATTATGAAGAGAGAACAATCTGCTATCTTATTTTTGGAGGTGCTGATTCATACCGCTAAACCTGCAAGTGTCTGAGGAAAAGATTGTGGAACAATTGTGGGGTTGAACGACAGAGCGTGATATGCTGACTGGTTTGCATAAGATCACTTGTCTTCAGGAGGACAACATGGGCATTGACCCCACAACCTCTTGCATGCTAAGCTCTACCAGTTGAGTTAGTACTATTGTGAGAATGTTCTCTCCAAGTCCATGGGAGAGTCTAGGATAGAAAGTGACCTTGCTAACTAAATCAATCTCCTTTCGACGAGGATGGGATTCGAACCCACGCGTGCAGAGCACAATGGATTAGCAGTCCATCGCCTTAACCACTCGGCCACCTCGTCCTGTCGCCTGTGGCCTCAAATGGAAGAGGTGGTCTCGGCAGTGAATTTGGGAGCCTTTACAGGTCCGCCCCAAGCATTTTTACATGGTTACAGGATAGTGAAGGAGGTGATTTTAGCCCTCAAGCTTGGAAAATCTAGAAGAATGGATGCTTAGAAATGCAAGCCTGGATAGAACTTTGAGTGTGTCTTCATCACCAGAAGTAGCGGCAGACCTCTTTGCTGAACCCCTCCTATGCCAATCTTGTTGTATTTTTCACCACTGTACCAGCCTCCTTCCTTGCTTTAGAGCTTGATTTTAGGTGAAGCACAGTTGGGAAGTATGACTTCTGATAGGCAAGTAGTGACAAAGTTATCAGAAATGACGTGGGGATGGCATTTCATTGACTCTTTGGAAGCTGGCTCCAATCATGTACTTGGTTCCCATGGCTCTTTAATTTTGGCGCATTTCCCTGTCCTCCAGAGTGGGAGCTAAATTCTTGTGGAGAATGTGGGCATCGATCCCACTACCTCTCGCATGCTAAGCGAGCGCTCTACCATTTGAGCTAATTCCCCTGTGCTGCAGCCTCCAATAAGATGTGACCACACCCAATAAATGAGGAGAAAGCTTCTTTCTGAAGACTCAGAGACAGCGAGTAACCTTAAAGAAAAGCTATCTTTTTGCAGAAGGTGCTGACTCATACAGTTGAAGCTGCAATTGTCTCGGCAAAGGATAAAGGCGCAATTGCAGGGCTGCGTCCTTCCGTTGTGGATGGCAGTAGCCTTGTGAGCAATGTTCTCTGCTCTTGTCTTCCAGAAGACAAGTTCCTTGGAGAATGTGGGCATCGATCCCACTACCTCTCGCATGCTAAGCGAGCGCTCTACCACTTGAGCTAATTCCCCTGTGCAGAGGCCTCCGATTTAAGCCGAGCACATCCGAGCATTGAGTAGAACGATTCCCTCTGTAGTATTATGAAGAGAGAACAATCTGCTATCTTATTTTTGGAGGTGCTGATTCATACCGCTAAACCTGCAAGTGTCTGAGGAAAAGATTGTGGAACAATTGTGGGGTTGAACGACAGAGCGTGATATGCTGACTGGTTTGCATAAGATCACTTGTCTTCAGGAGGACAACATGGGCATTGACCCCACAACCTCTTGCATGCTAAGCTCTACCAGTTGAGTTAGTACTATTGTGAGAATGTTCTCTCCAAGTCCATGGGAGAGTCTAGGATAGAAAGTGACCTTGCTAACTAAATCAATCTCCTTTCGACGAGGATGGGATTCGAACCCACGCGTGCAGAGCACAATGGATTAGCAGTCCATCGCCTTAACCACTCGGCCACCTCGTCCTGTCGCCTGTGGCCTCAAATGGAAGAGGTGGTCTCGGCAGTGAATTTGGGAGCCTTTACAGGTCCGCCCCAAGCATTTTTACATGGTTACAGGATAGTGAAGGAGGTGATTTTAGCCCTCAAGCTTGGAAAATCTAGAAGAATGGATGCTTAGAAATGCAAGCCTGGATAGAACTTTGAGTGTGTCTTCATCACCAGAAGTAGCGGCAGACCTCTTTGCTGAACCCCTCCTATGCCAATCTTGTTGTATTTTTCACCACTGTACCAGCCTCCTTCCTTGCTTTAGAGCTTGATTTTAGGTGAAGCACAGTTGGGAAGTATGACTTCTGATAGGCAAGTAGTGACAAAGTTATCAGAAATGACGTGGGGATGGCATTTCATTGACTCTTTGGAAGCTGGCTCCAATCATGTACTTGGTTCCCATGGCTCTTTAATTTTGGCGCATTTCCCTGTCCTCCAGAGTGGGAGCTAAATTCTTGTGGAGAATGTGGGCATCGATCCCACTACCTCTCGCATGCTAAGCGAGCGCTCTACCATTTGAGCTAATTCCCCTGTGCTGCAGCCTCCAATAAGATGTGACCACACCCAATAAATGAGGAGAAAGCTTCTTTCTGAAGACTCAGAGACAGCGAGTAACCTTAAAGAAAAGCTATCTTTTTGCAGAAGGTGCTGACTCATACAGTTGAAGCTGCAATTCTCGGCAAAGGATAAAGGCGCAATTGCAGGGCTGCGTCCTTCCGTTGTGGATGGCAGTAGCCTTGTGAGCAATGTTCTCTGCTCTTGTCTTCCAGAAGACAAGTTCCTTGGAGAATGTGGGCATCGATCCCACTACCTCTCGCATGCTAAGCGAGCGCTCTACCACTTGAGCTAATTCCCCTGTGCAGAGGCCTCCGATTTAAGCCGAGCACATCCGAGCATTGAGTAGAACGATTCCCTCTGTAGTATTATGAAGAGAGAACAATCTGCTATCTTATTTTTGGAGGTGCTGATTCATACCGCTAAACCTGCAAGTGTCTGAGGAAAAGATTGTGGAACAATTGTGGGGTTGAACGACAGAGCGTGATATGCTGACTGGTTTGCATAAGATCACTTGTCTTCAGGAGGACAACATGGGCATTGACCCCACAACCTCTTGCATGCTAAGCTCTACCAGTTGAGTTAGTACTATTGTGAGAATGTTCTCTCCAAGTCCATGGGAGAGTCTAGGATAGAAAGTGACCTTGCTAACTAAATCAATCTCCTTTCGACGAGGATGGGATTCGAACCCACGCGTGCAGAGCACAATGGATTAGCAGTCCATCGCCTTAACCACTCGGCCACCTCGTCCTGTCGCCTGTGGCCTCAAATGGAAGAGGTGGTCTCGGCAGTGAATTTGGGAGCCTTTACAGGTCCGCCCCAAGCATTTTTACATGGTTACAGGATAGTGAAGGAGGTGATTTTAGCCCTCAAGCTTGGAAAATCTAGAAGAATGGATGCTTAGAAATGCAAGCCTGGATAGAACTTTGAGTGTGTCTTCATCACCAGAAGTAGCGGCAGACCTCTTTGCTGAACCCCTCCTATGCCAATCTTGTTGTATTTTTCACCACTGTACCAGCCTCCTTCCTTGCTTTAGAGCTTGATTTTAGGTGAAGCACAGTTGGGAAGTATGACTTCTGATAGGCAAGTAGTGACAAAGTTATCAGAAATGACGTGGGGATGGCATTTCATTGACTCTTTGGAAGCTGGCTCCAATCATGTACTTGGTTCCCATGGCTCTTTAATTTTGGCGCATTTCCCTGTCCTCCAGAGTGGGAGCTAAATTCTTGTGGAGAATGTGGGCATCGATCCCACTACCTCTCGCATGCTAAGCGAGCGCTCTACCATTTGAGCTAATTCCCCTGTGCTGCAGCCTCCAATAAGATGTGACCACACCCAATAAATGAGGAGAAAGCTTCTTTCTGAAGACTCAGAGACAGCGAGTAACCTTAAAGAAAAGCTATCTTTTTGCAGAAGGTGCTGACTCATACAGTTGAAGCTGCAATTGTCTCGGCAAAGGATAAAGGCGCAATTGCAGGGCTGCGTCCTTCCGTTGTGGATGGCAGTAGCCTTGTGAGCAATGTTCTCTGCTCTTGTCTTCCAGAAGACAAGTTCCTTGGAGAATGTGGGCATCGATCCCACTACCTCTCGCATGCTAAGCGAGCGCTCTACCACTTGAGCTAATTCCCCTGTGCAGAGGCCTCCGATTTAAGCCGAGCACATCCGAGCATTGAGTAGAACGATTCCCTCTGTAGTATTATGAAGAGAGAACAATCTGCTATCTTATTTTTGGAGGTGCTGATTCATACCGCTAAACCTGCAAGTGTCTGAGGAAAAGATTGTGGAACAATTGTGGGGTTGAACGACAGAGCGTGATATGCTGACTGGTTTGCATAAGATCACTTGTCTTCAGGAGGACAACATGGGCATTGACCCCACAACCTCTTGCATGCTAAGCTCTACCAGTTGAGTTAGTACTATTGTGAGAATGTTCTCTCCAAGTCCATGGGAGAGTCTAGGATAGAAAGTGACCTTGCTAACTAAATCAATCTCCTTTCGACGAGGATGGGATTCGAACCCACGCGTGCAGAGCACAATGGATTAGCAGTCCATCGCCTTAACCACTCGGCCACCTCGTCCTGTCGCCTGTGGCCTCAAATGGAAGAGGTGGTCTCGGCAGTGAATTTGGGAGCCTTTACAGGTCCGCCCCAAGCATTTTTACATGGTTACAGGATAGTGAAGGAGGTGATTTTAGCCCTCAAGCTTGGAAAATCTAGAAGAATGGATGCTTAGAAATGCAAGCCTGGATAGAACTTTGAGTGTGTCTTCATCACCAGAAGTAGCGGCAGACCTCTTTGCTGAACCCCTCCTATGCCAATCTTGTTGTATTTTTCACCACTGTACCAGCCTCCTTCCTTGCTTTAGAGCTTGATTTTAGGTGAAGCACAGTTGGGAAGTATGACTTCTGATAGGCAAGTAGTGACAAAGTTATCAGAAATGACGTGGGGATGGCATTTCATTGACTCTTTGGAAGCTGGCTCCAATCATGTACTTGGTTCCCATGGCTCTTTAATTTTGGCGCATTTCCCTGTCCTCCAGAGTGGGAGCTAAATTCTTGTGGAGAATGTGGGCATCGATCCCACTACCTCTCGCATGCTAAGCGAGCGCTCTACCATTTGAGCTAATTCCCCTGTGCTGCAGCCTCCAATAAGATGTGACCACACCCAATAAATGAGGAGAAAGCTTCTTTCTGAAGACTCAGAGACAGCGAGTAACCTTAAAGAAAAGCTATCTTTTTGCAGAAGGTGCTGACTCATACAGTTGAAGCTGCAATTGTCTCGGCAAAGGATAAAGGCGCAATTGCAGGGCTGCGTCCTTCCGTTGTGGATGGCAGTAGCCTTGTGAGCAATGTTCTCTGCTCTTGTCTTCCAGAAGACAAGTTCCTTGGAGAATGTGGGCATCGATCCCACTACCTCTCGCATGCTAAGCGAGCGCTCTACCACTTGAGCTAATTCCCCTGTGCAGAGGCCTCCGATTTAAGCCGAGCACATCCGAGCATTGAGTAGAACGATTCCCTCTGTAGTATTATGAAGAGAGAACAATCTGCTATCTTATTTTTGGAGGTGCTGATTCATACCGCTAAACCTGCAAGTGTCTGAGGAAAAGATTGTGGAACAATTGTGGGGTTGAACGACAGAGCGTGATATGCTGACTGGTTTGCATAAGATCACTTGTCTTCAGGAGGACAACATGGGCATTGACCCCACAACCTCTTGCATGCTAAGCTCTACCAGTTGAGTTAGTACTATTGTGAGAATGTTCTCTCCAAGTCCATGGGAGAGTCTAGGATAGAAAGTGACCTTGCTAACTAAATCAATCTCCTTTCGACGAGGATGGGATTCGAACCCACGCGTGCAGAGCACAATGGATTAGCAGTCCATCGCCTTAACCACTCGGCCACCTCGTCCTGTCGCCTGTGGCCTCAAATGGAAGAGGTGGTCTCGGCAGTGAATTTGGGAGCCTTTACAGGTCCGCCCCAAGCATTTTTACATGGTTACAGGATAGTGAAGGAGGTGATTTTAGCCCTCAAGCTTGGAAAATCTAGAAGAATGGATGCTTAGAAATGCAAGCCTGGATAGAACTTTGAGTGTGTCTTCATCACCAGAAGTAGCGGCAGACCTCTTTGCTGAACCCCTCCTATGCCAATCTTGTTGTATTTTTCACCACTGTACCAGCCTCCTTCCTTGCTTTAGAGCTTGATTTTAGGTGAAGCACAGTTGGGAAGTATGACTTCTGATAGGCAAGTAGTGACAAAGTTATCAGAAATGACGTGGGGATGGCATTTCATTGACTCTTTGGAAGCTGGCTCCAATCATGTACTTGGTTCCCATGGCTCTTTAATTTTGGCGCATTTCCCTGTCCTCCAGAGTGGGAGCTAAATTCTTGTGGAGAATGTGGGCATCGATCCCACTACCTCTCGCATGCTAAGCGAGCGCTCTACCATTTGAGCTAATTCCCCTGTGCTGCAGCCTCCAATAAGATGTGACCACACCCAATAAATGAGGAGAAAGCTTCTTTCTGAAGACTCAGAGACAGCGAGTAACCTTAAAGAAAAGCTATCTTTTTGCAGAAGGTGCTGACTCATACAGTTGAAGCTGCAATTGTCTCGGCAAAGGATAAAGGCGCAATTGCAGGGCTGCGTCCTTCCGTTGTGGATGGCAGTAGCCTTGTGAGCAATGTTCTCTGCTCTTGTCTTCCAGAAGACAAGTTCCTTGGAGAATGTGGGCATCGATCCCACTACCTCTCGCATGCTAAGCGAGCGCTCTACCACTTGAGCTAATTCCCCTGTGCAGAGGCCTCCGATTTAAGCCGAGCACATCCGAGCATTGAGTAGAACGATTCCCTCTGTAGTATTATGAAGAGAGAACAATCTGCTATCTTATTTTTGGAGGTGCTGATTCATACCGCTAAACCTGCAAGTGTCTGAGGAAAAGATTGTGGAACAATTGTGGGGTTGAACGACAGAGCGTGATATGCTGACTGGTTTGCATAAGATCACTTGTCTTCAGGAGGACAACATGGGCATTGACCCCACAACCTCTTGCATGCTAAGCTCTACCAGTTGAGTTAGTACTATTGTGAGAATGTTCTCTCCAAGTCCATGGGAGAGTCTAGGATAGAAAGTGACCTTGCTAACTAAATCAATCTCCTTTCGACGAGGATGGGATTCGAACCCACGCGTGCAGAGCACAATGGATTAGCAGTCCATCGCCTTAACCACTCGGCCACCTCGTCCTGTCGCCTGTGGCCTCAAATGGAAGAGGTGGTCTCGGCAGTGAATTTGGGAGCCTTTACAGGTCCGCCCCAAGCATTTTTACATGGTTACAGGATAGTGAAGGAGGTGATTTTAGCCCTCAAGCTTGGAAAATCTAGAAGAATGGATGCTTAGAAATGCAAGCCTGGATAGAACTTTGAGTGTGTCTTCATCACCAGAAGTAGCGGCAGACCTCTTTGCTGAACCCCTCCTATGCCAATCTTGTTGTATTTTTCACCACTGTACCAGCCTCCTTCCTTGCTTTAGAGCTTGATTTTAGGTGAAGCACAGTTGGGAAGTATGACTTCTGATAGGCAAGTAGTGACAAAGTTATCAGAAATGACGTGGGGATGGCATTTCATTGACTCTTTGGAAGCTGGCTCCAATCATGTACTTGGTTCCCATGGCTCTTTAATTTTGGCGCATTTCCCTGTCCTCCAGAGTGGGAGCTAAATTCTTGTGGAGAATGTGGGCATCGATCCCACTACCTCTCGCATGCTAAGCGAGCGCTCTACCATTTGAGCTAATTCCCCTGTGCTGCAGCCTCCAATAAGATGTGACCACACCCAATAAATGAGGAGAAAGCTTCTTTCTGAAGACTCAGAGACAGCGAGTAACCTTAAAGAAAAGCTATCTTTTTGCAGAAGGTGCTGACTCATACAGTTGAAGCTGCAATTGTCTCGGCAAAGGATAAAGGCGCAATTGCAGGGCTGCGTCCTTCCGTTGTGGATGGCAGTAGCCTTGTGAGCAATGTTCTCTGCTCTTGTCTTCCAGAAGACAAGTTCCTTGGAGAATGTGGGCATCGATCCCACTACCTCTCGCATGCTAAGCGAGCGCTCTACCACTTGAGCTAATTCCCCTGTGCAGAGGCCTCCGATTTAAGCCGAGCACATCCGAGCATTGAGTAGAACGATTCCCTCTGTAGTATTATGAAGAGAGAACAATCTGCTATCTTATTTTTGGAGGTGCTGATTCATACCGCTAAACCTGCAAGTGTCTGAGGAAAAGATTGTGGAACAATTGTGGGGTTGAACGACAGAGCGTGATATGCTGACTGGTTTGCATAAGATCACTTGTCTTCAGGAGGACAACATGGGCATTGACCCCACAACCTCTTGCATGCTAAGCTCTACCAGTTGAGTTAGTACTATTGTGAGAATGTTCTCTCCAAGTCCATGGGAGAGTCTAGGATAGAAAGTGACCTTGCTAACTAAATCAATCTCCTTTCGACGAGGATGGGATTCGAACCCACGCGTGCAGAGCACAATGGATTAGCAGTCCATCGCCTTAACCACTCGGCCACCTCGTCCTGTCGCCTGTGGCCTCAAATGGAAGAGGTGGTCTCGGCAGTGAATTTGGGAGCCTTTACAGGTCCGCCCCAAGCATTTTTACATGGTTACAGGATAGTGAAGGAGGTGATTTTAGCCCTCAAGCTTGGAAAATCTAGAAGAATGGATGCTTAGAAATGCAAGCCTGGATAGAACTTTGAGTGTGTCTTCATCACCAGAAGTAGCGGCAGACCTCTTTGCTGAACCCCTCCTATGCCAATCTTGTTGTATTTTTCACCACTGTACCAGCCTCCTTCCTTGCTTTAGAGCTTGATTTTAGGTGAAGCACAGTTGGGAAGTATGACTTCTGATAGGCAAGTAGTGACAAAGTTATCAGAAATGACGTGGGGATGGCATTTCATTGACTCTTTGGAAGCTGGCTCCAATCATGTACTTGGTTCCCATGGCTCTTTAATTTTGGCGCATTTCCCTGTCCTCCAGAGTGGGAGCTAAATTCTTGTGGAGAATGTGGGCATCGATCCCACTACCTCTCGCATGCTAAGCGAGCGCTCTACCATTTGAGCTAATTCCCCTGTGCTGCAGCCTCCAATAAGATGTGACCACACCCAATAAATGAGGAGAAAGCTTCTTTCTGAAGACTCAGAGACAGCGAGTAACCTTAAAGAAAAGCTATCTTTTTGCAGAAGGTGCTGACTCATACAGTTGAAGCTGCAATTGTCTCGGCAAAGGATAAAGGCGCAATTGCAGGGCTGCGTCCTTCCGTTGTGGATGGCAGTAGCCTTGTGAGCAATGTTCTCTGCTCTTGTCTTCCAGAAGACAAGTTCCTTGGAGAATGTGGGCATCGATCCCACTACCTCTCGCATGCTAAGCGAGCGCTCTACCACTTGAGCTAATTCCCCTGTGCAGAGGCCTCCGATTTAAGCCGAGCACATCCGAGCATTGAGTAGAACGATTCCCTCTGTAGTATTATGAAGAGAGAACAATCTGCTATCTTATTTTTGGAGGTGCTGATTCATACCGCTAAACCTGCAAGTGTCTGAGGAAAAGATTGTGGAACAATTGTGGGGTTGAACGACAGAGCGTGATATGCTGACTGGTTTGCATAAGATCACTTGTCTTCAGGAGGACAACATGGGCATTGACCCCACAACCTCTTGCATGCTAAGCTCTACCAGTTGAGTTAGTACTATTGTGAGAATGTTCTCTCCAAGTCCATGGGAGAGTCTAGGATAGAAAGTGACCTTGCTAACTAAATCAATCTCCTTTCGACGAGGATGGGATTCGAACCCACGCGTGCAGAGCACAATGGATTAGCAGTCCATCGCCTTAACCACTCGGCCACCTCGTCCTGTCGCCTGTGGCCTCAAATGGAAGAGGTGGTCTCGGCAGTGAATTTGGGAGCCTTTACAGGTCCGCCCCAAGCATTTTTACATGGTTACAGGATAGTGAAGGAGGTGATTTTAGCCCTCAAGCTTGGAAAATCTAGAAGAATGGATGCTTAGAAATGCAAGCCTGGATAGAACTTTGAGTGTGTCTTCATCACCAGAAGTAGCGGCAGACCTCTTTGCTGAACCCCTCCTATGCCAATCTTGTTGTATTTTTCACCACTGTACCAGCCTCCTTCCTTGCTTTAGAGCTTGATTTTAGGTGAAGCACAGTTGGGAAGTATGACTTCTGATAGGCAAGTAGTGACAAAGTTATCAGAAATGACGTGGGGATGGCATTTCATTGACTCTTTGGAAGCTGGCTCCAATCATGTACTTGGTTCCCATGGCTCTTTAATTTTGGCGCATTTCCCTGTCCTCCAGAGTGGGAGCTAAATTCTTGTGGAGAATGTGGGCATCGATCCCACTACCTCTCGCATGCTAAGCGAGCGCTCTACCATTTGAGCTAATTCCCCTGTGCTGCAGCCTCCAATAAGATGTGACCACACCCAATAAATGAGGAGAAAGCTTCTTTCTGAAGACTCAGAGACAGCGAGTAACCTTAAAGAAAAGCTATCTTTTTGCAGAAGGTGCTGACTCATACAGTTGAAGCTGCAATTGTCTCGGCAAAGGATAAAGGCGCAATTGCAGGGCTGCGTCCTTCCGTTGTGGATGGCAGTAGCCTTGTGAGCAATGTTCTCTGCTCTTGTCTTCCAGAAGACAAGTTCCTTGGAGAATGTGGGCATCGATCCCACTACCTCTCGCATGCTAAGCGAGCGCTCTACCACTTGAGCTAATTCCCCTGTGCAGAGGCCTCCGATTTAAGCCGAGCACATCCGAGCATTGAGTAGAACGATTCCCTCTGTAGTATTATGAAGAGAGAACAATCTGCTATCTTATTTTTGGAGGTGCTGATTCATACCGCTAAACCTGCAAGTGTCTGAGGAAAAGATTGTGGAACAATTGTGGGGTTGAACGACAGAGCGTGATATGCTGACTGGTTTGCATAAGATCACTTGTCTTCAGGAGGACAACATGGGCATTGACCCCACAACCTCTTGCATGCTAAGCTCTACCAGTTGAGTTAGTACTATTGTGAGAATGTTCTCTCCAAGTCCATGGGAGAGTCTAGGATAGAAAGTGACCTTGCTAACTAAATCAATCTCCTTTCGACGAGGATGGGATTCGAACCCACGCGTGCAGAGCACAATGGATTAGCAGTCCATCGCCTTAACCACTCGGCCACCTCGTCCTGTCGCCTGTGGCCTCAAATGGAAGAGGTGGTCTCGGCAGTGAATTTGGGAGCCTTTACAGGTCCGCCCCAAGCATTTTTACATGGTTACAGGATAGTGAAGGAGGTGATTTTAGCCCTCAAGCTTGGAAAATCTAGAAGAATGGATGCTTAGAAATGCAAGCCTGGATAGAACTTTGAGTGTGTCTTCATCACCAGAAGTAGCGGCAGACCTCTTTGCTGAACCCCTCCTATGCCAATCTTGTTGTATTTTTCACCACTGTACCAGCCTCCTTCCTTGCTTTAGAGCTTGATTTTAGGTGAAGCACAGTTGGGAAGTATGACTTCTGATAGGCAAGTAGTGACAAAGTTATCAGAAATGACGTGGGGATGGCATTTCATTGACTCTTTGGAAGCTGGCTCAATCATGTACTTGGTTCCCATGGCTCTTTAATTTTGGCGCATTTCCCTGTCCTCCAGAGTGGGAGCTAAATTCTTGTGGAGAATGTGGGCATCGATCCCACTACCTCTCGCATGCTAAGCGAGCGCTCTACCATTTGAGCTAATTCCCCTGTGCTGCAGCCTCCAATAAGATGTGACCACACCCAATAAATGAGGAGAAAGCTTCTTTCTGAAGACTCAGAGACAGCGAGTAACCTTAAAGAAAAGCTATCTTTTTGCAGAAGGTGCTGACTCATACAGTTGAAGCTGCAATTGTCTCGGCAAAGGATAAAGGCGCAATTGCAGGGCTGCGTCCTTCCGTTGTGGATGGCAGTAGCCTTGTGAGCAATGTTCTCTGCTCTTGTCTTCCAGAAGACAAGTTCCTTGGAGAATGTGGGCATCGATCCCACTACCTCTCGCATGCTAAGCGAGCGCTCTACCACTTGAGCTAATTCCCCTGTGCAGAGGCCTCCGATTTAAGCCGAGCACATCCGAGCATTGAGTAGAACGATTCCCTCTGTAGTATTATGAAGAGAGAACAATCTGCTATCTTATTTTTGGAGGTGCTGATTCATACCGCTAAACCTGCAAGTGTCTGAGGAAAAGATTGTGGAACAATTGTGGGGTTGAACGACAGAGCGTGATATGCTGACTGGTTTGCATAAGATCACTTGTCTTCAGGAGGACAACATGGGCATTGACCCCACAACCTCTTGCATGCTAAGCTCTACCAGTTGAGTTAGTACTATTGTGAGAATGTTCTCTCCAAGTCCATGGGAGAGTCTAGGATAGAAAGTGACCTTGCTAACTAAATCAATCTCCTTTCGACGAGGATGGGATTCGAACCCACGCGTGCAGAGCACAATGGATTAGCAGTCCATCGCCTTAACCACTCGGCCACCTCGTCCTGTCGCCTGTGGCCTCAAATGGAAGAGGTGGTCTCGGCAGTGAATTTGGGAGCCTTTACAGGTCCGCCCCAAGCATTTTTACATGGTTACAGGATAGTGAAGGAGGTGATTTTAGCCCTCAAGCTTGGAAAATCTAGAAGAATGGATGCTTAGAAATGCAAGCCTGGATAGAACTTTGAGTGTGTCTTCATCACCAGAAGTAGCGGCAGACCTCTTTGCTGAACCCCTCCTATGCCAATCTTGTTGTATTTTTCACCACTGTACCAGCCTCCTTCCTTGCTTTAGAGCTTGATTTTAGGTGAAGCACAGTTGGGAAGTATGACTTCTGATAGGCAAGTAGTGACAAAGTTATCAGAAATGACGTGGGGATGGCATTTCATTGACTCTTTGGAAGCTGGCTCCAATCATGTACTTGGTTCCCATGGCTCTTTAATTTTGGCGCATTTCCCTGTCCTCCAGAGTGGGAGCTAAATTCTTGTGGAGAATGTGGGCATCGATCCCACTACCTCTCGCATGCTAAGCGAGCGCTCTACCATTTGAGCTAATTCCCCTGTGCTGCAGCCTCCAATAAGATGTGACCACACCCAATAAATGAGGAGAAAGCTTCTTTCTGAAGACTCAGAGACAGCGAGAGACCTTAAAGAAAAGCTATCTTTTTGCAGAAGGTGCTGACTCATACAGTTGAAGCTGCAATTGTCTCGACAAAGGATAAAAGGCGCAATTGCAGGGCTGCGTCCTTCCGTTGTGGATGGCAGTAGCCTTGTGAGCAATGTTCTCTGCTCTTGTCTTCCAGAAGACAAGTTCCTTGGAGAATGTGGGCATCGATCCCACTACCTCTCGCATGCTAAGCGAGCGCTCTACCACTTGAGCTAATTCCCCTGTGCAGAGGCCTCCGATTTAAGCCGAGCACATCCGAGCATTGAGTAGAACGATTCCCTCTGCAGTATTATGAAGAGAGAACAATCTGCTATCTTATTTTTGGAGGTGCTGATTCATACCGCTAAACCTGCAAGTGTCTGAGGAAAAGATTGTGGAACAATTGTGGGGTTGAACGACAGAGCGTGATATGCTGACTGGTTTGCATAAGATCACTTGTCTTCAGGAGGACAACATGGGCATTGACCCCACAACCTCTTGCATGCTAAGCTCTACCAGTTGAGTTAGTACTATTGTGAGAATGTTCTCTCCAAGTCCATGGGAGAGTCTAGGATAGAAAGTGACCTTGCTAACTAAATCAATCTCCTTTCGACGAGGATGGGATTCGAACCCACGCGTGCAGAGCACAATGGATTAGCAGTCCATCGCCTTAACCACTCGGCCACCTCGTCCTGTCGCCTGTGGCCTCAAATGGAAGAGGTGGTCTCGGCAGTGAATTTGGGAGCCTTTACAGGTCCGCCCCAAGCATTTTTACATGGTTACAGGATAGTGAAGGAGGTGATTTTAGCCCTCAAGCTTGGAAAATCTAGAAGAATGGATGCTTAGAAATGCAAGCCTGGATAGAACTTTGAGTGTGTCTTCATCACCAGAAGTAGCGGCAGACCTCTTTGCTGAACCCCTCCTATGCCAATCTTGTTGTATTTTTCACCACTGTACCAGCCTCCTTCCTTGCTTTAGAGCTTGATTTTAGGTGAAGCACAGTTGGGAAGTATGACTTCTGATAGGCAAGTAGTGACAAAGTTATCAGAAATGACGTGGGGATGGCATTTCATTGACTCTTTGGAAGCTGGCTCCAATCATGTACTTGGTTCCCATGGCTCTTTAATTTTGGCGCATTTCCCTGTCCTCCAGAGTGGGAGCTAAATTCTTGTGGAGAATGTGGGCATCGATCCCACTACCTCTCGCATGCTAAGCGAGCGCTCTACCATTTGAGCTAATTCCCCTGTGCTGCAGCCTCCAATAAGATGTGACCACACCCAATAAATGAGGAGAAAGCTTCTTTCTGAAGACTCAGAGACAGCGAGTAACCTTAAAGAAAAGCTATCTTTTTGCAGAAGGTGCTGACTCATACAGTTGAAGCTGCAATTGTCTCGGCAAAGGATAAAAGCACAATTGCATCCTTCCGTTGTGGATGGCAGTAGCCTTGTGAGCAATGTTCTCTGCTCATGCAAACAAGTTCCTTGGAGAATGTGGGCATCGATCCCACTACCTCTCGCATGCTAAGCGAGCGCTCTACCACTTGAGCTAATTCCCCTGTGCAGAGGCCTCCGATTTAAGCCGAGCACATCCGAGCATTGAGTAGAACGATTCCCTCTGCAGTATTATGAAGAGAGAACAATCTGCTATCTTATTTTTGGAGGTGCTGATTCATACCGCTAAACCTGCAAGTGTCTGAGGAAAAGATTGTGGAACAATTGTGGGGTTGAACGACAGAGCGTGATATGCTGACTGGTTTGCATAAGATCACTTGTCTTCAGGAGGACAACATGGGCATTGACCCCACAACCTCTTGCATGCTAAGCTCTACCAGTTGAGTTAGTACTATTGTGAGAATGTTCTCTCCAAGTCCATGGGAGAGTCTAGGATAGAAAGTGACCTTGCTAACTAAATCAATCTCCTTTCGACGAGGATGGGATTCGAACCCACGCGTGCAGAGCACAATGGATTAGCAGTCCATCGCCTTAACCACTCGGCCACCTCGTCCTGTCGCCTGTGGCCTCAAATGGAAGAGGTGGTCTCGGCAGTGAATTTGGGAGCCTTTACAGGTCCGCCCCAAGCATTTTTACATGGTTACAGGATAGTGAAGGAGGTGATTTTAGCCCTCAAGCTTGGAAAATCTAGAAGAATGGATGCTTAGAAATGCAAGCCTGGATAGAACTTTGAGTGTGTCTTCATCACCAGAAGTAGCGGCAGACCTCTTTGCTGAACCCCTCCTATGCCAATCTTGTTGTATTTTTCACCACTGTACCAGCCTCCTTCCTTGCTTTAGAGCTTGATTTTAGGTGAAGCACAGTTGGGAAGTATGACTTCTGATAGGCAAGTAGTGACAAAGTTATCAGAAATGACGTGGGGATGGCATTTCATTGACTCTTTGGAAGCTGGCTCCAATCATGTACTTGGTTCCCATGGCTCTTTAATTTTGGCGCATTTCCCTGTCCTCCAGAGTGGGAGCTAAATTCTTGTGGAGAATGTGGGCATCGATCCCACTACCTCTCGCATGCTAAGCGAGCGCTCTACCATTTGAGCTAATTCCCCTGTGCTGCAGCCTCCAATAAGATGTGACCACACCCAATAAATGAGGAGAAAGCTTCTTTCTGAAGACTCAGAGACAGCGAGTAACCTTAAAGAAAAGCTATCTTTTTGCAGAAGGTGCTGACTCATACAGTTGAAGCTGCAATTGTCTCGGCAAAGGATAAAGGCGCAATTGCAGGGTTGCGTCCTTCCGTTGTGGATGGCAGTAGCCTTGTGAGCAATGTTCTCTGCTCATGCAAACTTGTCTTCCAGAAGACAAGTTCCTTGGAGAATGTGGGCATCGATCCCACTACCTCTCGCATGCTAAGCGAGTGCTCTACCACTTGAGCTAATTCCCCTGTGCAGAGGCCTCCGATTTAAGCCGAGCTCATCCGAGCATTGAGTAGAACGATTCCCTCTGTAGTATTATGAAGAGAGAACAATCTGCTATCTTATTTTTGGAGGTGCTGATTCATACCGCTAAACCTGCAAGTGTCTGAGGAAAAGATTGTGGAACAATTGTGGGGTTGAACGACAGAGCGTGATATGCTGACTGGTTTGCATAAGATCACTTGTCTTCAGGAGGACAACATGGGCATTGACCCCACAACCTCTTGCATGCTAAGCTCTACCAGTTGAGTTAGTACTATTGTGAGAATGTTCTCTCCAAGTCCATGGGAGAGTCTCGGATAGAAAGTGACCTTGCTAACTAAATCAATCTCCTTTCGACGAGGATGGGATTCGAACCCACGCGTGCAGAGCACAATGGATTAGCAGTCCATCGCCTTAACCACTCGGCCACCTCGTCCTGTCGCCTGTGGCCTCAAATGGAAGAGGTGGTCTCGGCAGTGAATTTGGGAGCCTTTACAGGTCCGCCCCAAGCATTTTCACATGGTTACAGGATAGTGAAGGAGGTGATTTTAGCCCTCAAGCTTGGAAAATCTAGAAGAATGGATGCTTAGAAATGCAAGCCTGGATAGAACTTTGAGTGTGTCTTCATCACCAGAAGTAGCGGCAGACCTCTTTGCTGAACCCCTCCTATGCCAATCTTGTTGTATTTTTCACCACTGTACCAGCCTCCTTCCTTGCTTTAGAGCTTGATTTTAGGTGAAGCACAGTTGGGAAGTATGACTTCTGATAGGCAAGTAGTGACAAAGTTATCAGAAATGACGTGGGGATGGCATTTCATTGACTCTTTGGAAGCTGGCTCCAATCATGTACTTGGTTCCCATGGCTCTTTAATTTTTGCGCATTTCCCTGTCCTCCAGAGTGGGAGCTAAATTCTTGTGGAGAATGTGGGCATCGATCCCACTACCTCTCGCATGCTAAGCGAGCGCTCTACCATTTGAGCTAATTCCCCTGTGCTGCAGCCTCCAATAAGATGTGACCACACCCAATAAATGAGGAGAAAGCTTCTTTCTGAAGACTCAGAGACAGCGAGAGACCTTAAAGAAAAGCTATCTTTTTGCAGAAGGTGCTGACTCATACAGTTGAAGCTGCAATTGTCTCGACAAAGGATAAAAGGCGCAATTGCAGGGCTGCGTCCTTCCGTTGTGGATGGCAGTAGCCTTGTGAGCATTGTCTCTGCTCATGCAAACTTGTCTTCCAGAAGACAAGTTCCTTGGAGAATGTGGGCATCGATCCCACTACCTCTCGCATGCTAAGCGAGCGCTCTACCACTTGAGCTAATTCCCCTGTGCAGAGGCCTCCGATTTAAGCCGAGCTCATCCGAGCATTGAGTAGAACGATTCCCTCTGTAGTATTATGAAGAGAGAACAATCTGCTATCTTATTTTTGGAGGTGCTGATTCATACCGCTAAACCTGCAAGTGTCTGAGGAAAAGATTGTGGAACAATTGTGGGGTTGAACGACAGAGCGTGATATGCTGACTGGTTTGCATAAGATCACTTGTCTTCAGGAGGACAACATGGGCATTGACCCCACAACCTCTTGCATGCTAAGCTCTACCAGTTGAGTTAGTACTATTGTGAGAATGTTCTCTCCAAGTCCATGGGAGAGTCTCGGATAGAAAGTGACCTTGCTAACTAAATCAATCTCCTTTCGACGAGGATGGGATTCGAACCCACGCGTGCAGAGCACAATGGATTAGCAGTCCATCGCCTTAACCACTCGGCCACCTCGTCCTGTCGCCTGTGGCCTCAAATGGAAGAGGTGGTCTCGGCAGTGAATTTGGGAGCCTTTACAGGTCCGCCCCAAGCATTTTCACATGGTTACAGGATAGTGAAGGAGGTGATTTTAGCCCTCAAGCTTGGAAAATCTAGAAGAATGGATGCTTAGAAATGCAAGCCTGGATAGAACTTTGAGTGTGTCTTCATCACCAGAAGTAGCGGCAGACCTCTTTGCTGAACCCCTCCTATGCCAATCTTGTTGTATTTTTCACCACTGTACCAGCCTCCTTCCTTGCTTTAGAGCTTGATTTTAGGTGAAGCACAGTTGGGAAGTATGACTTCTGATAGGCAAGTAGTGACAAAGTTATCAGAAATGACGTGGGGATGGCATTTCATTGACTCTTTGGAAGCTGGCTCCAATCATGTACTTGGTTCCCATGGCTCTTTAATTTTTGCGCATTTCCCTGTCCTCCAGAGTGGGAGCTAAATTCTTGTGGAGAATGTGGGCATCGATCCCACTACCTCTCGCATGCTAAGCGAGCGCTCTACCATTTGAGCTAATTCCCCTGTGCTGCAGCCTCCAATAAGATGTGACCACACCCAATAAATGAGGAGAAAGCTTCTTTCTGAAGACTCAGAGACAGCGAGTAACCTTAAAGAAAAGCTATCTTTTTGCAGAAGGTGCCGACTCATACAGTTGAAGCTGCAATTGTCTCGGCAAAGGATAAAAGCGGAATTGCTTCCTTCCGTTGTGGATGGCAGTAGCCTTGTGAGCATTGTCTCTGCTCATGCAAACTTGTCTTCCAGAAGACAAGTTCCTTGGAGAATGTGGGCATCGATCCCACTACCTCTCGCATGCTAAGCGAGCGCTCTACCACTTGAGCTAATTCCCCTGTGCAGAGGCCTCCGATTTAAGCCGAGCTCATCCGAGCATTGAGTAGAACGATTCCCTCTGTAGTATTATGAAGAGAGAACAATCTGCTATCTTATTTTTGGAGGTGCTGATTCATACCGCTAAACCTGCAAGTGTCTGAGGAAAAGATTGTGGAACAATTGTGGGGTTGAACGACAGAGCGTGATATGCTGACTGGTTTGCGTAAGATCACTTGTCTTCAGGAGGACAACATGGGCATTGACCCCACAACCTCTTGCATGCTAAGCTCTACCAGTTGAGTTAGTACTATTGTGAGAATGTTCTCTCCAAGTCCATGGGAGAGTCTCGGATAGAAAGTGACCTTGCTAACTAAATCAATCTCCTTTCGACGAGGATGGGATTCGAACCCACGCGTGCAGAGCACAATGGATTAGCAGTCCATCGCCTTAACCACTCGGCCACCTCGTCCTGTCGCCTGTGGCCTCAAATGGAAGAGGTGGTCTCGGCAGTGAATTTGGGAGCCTTTACAGGTCCGCCCCAAGCATTTTCACATGGTTACAGGATAGTGAAGGAGGTGATTTTAGCCCTCAAGCTTGGAAAATCTAGAAGAATGGATGCTTAGAAATGCAAGCCTGGATAGAACTTTGAGTGTGTCTTCATCACCAGAAGTAGCGGCAGACCTCTTTGCTGAACCCCTCCTATGCCAATCTTGTTGTATTTTTCACCACTGTACCAGCCTCCTTCCTTGCTTTAGAGCTTGATTTTAGGTGAAGCACAGTTGGGAAGTATGACTTCTGATAGGCAAGTAGTGACAAAGTTATCAGAAATGACGTGGGGATGGCATTTCATTGACTCTTTGGAAGCTGGCTCCAATCATGTACTTGGTTCCCATGGCTCTTTAATTTTTGCGCATTTCCCTGTCCTCCAGAGTGGGAGCTAAATTCTTGTGGAGAATGTGGGCATCGATCCCACTACCTCTCGCATGCTAAGCGAGCGCTCTACCATTTGAGCTAATTCCCCTGTGCTGCAGCCTCCAATAAGATGTGACCACACCCAATAAATGAGGAGAAAGCTTCTTTCTGAAGACTCAGAGACAGCGAGTAACCTTAAAGAAAAGCTATCTTTTTGCAGAAGGTGCTGACTCATACAGTTGAAGCTGCAATTGTCTCGGCAAAGGATAAAAGCGCAATTGCAGGGCTCCTTCCGTTGTGGATGGCAGTAGCCTTGTGAGCATTGTCTCTGCTCATGCAAACTTGTCTTCCAGAAGACAAGTTCCTTGGAGAATGTGGGCATCGATCCCACTACCTCTCGCATGCTAAGCGAGCGCTCTACCACTTGAGCTAATTCCCCTGTGCAGAGGCCTCCGATTTAAGCCGAGCTCATCCGAGCATTGAGTAGAACGATTCCCTCTGTAGTATTATGAAGAGAGAACAATCTGCTATCTTATTTTTGGAGGTGCTGATTCATACCGCTAAACCTGCAAGTGTCTGAGGAAAAGATTGTGGAACAATTGTGGGGTTGAACGACAGAGCGTGATATGCTGACTGGTTTGCGTAAGATCACTTGTCTTCAGGAGGACAACATGGGCATTGACCCCACAACCTCTTGCATGCTAAGCTCTACCAGTTGAGTTAGTACTATTGTGAGAATGTTCTCTCCAAGTCCATGGGAGAGTCTCGGATAGAAAGTGACCTTGCTAACTAAATCAATCTCCTTTCGACGAGGATGGGATTCGAACCCACGCGTGCAGAGCACAATGGATTAGCAGTCCATCGCCTTAACCACTCGGCCACCTCGTCCTGTCGCCTGTGGCCTCAAATGGAAGAGGTGGTCTCGGCAGTGAATTTGGGAGCCTTTACAGGTCCGCCCCAAGCATTTTCACATGGTTACAGGATAGTGAAGGAGGTGATTTTAGCCCTCAAGCTTGGAAAATCTAGAAGAATGGATGCTTAGAAATGCAAGCCTGGATAGAACTTTGAGTGTGTCTTCATCACCAGAAGTAGCGGCAGACCTCTTTGCTGAACCCCTCCTATGCCAATCTTGTTGTATTTTTCACCACTGTACCAGCCTCCTTCCTTGCTTTAGAGCTTGATTTTAGGTGAAGCACAGTTGGGAAGTATGACTTCTGATAGGCAAGTAGTGACAAAGTTATCAGAAATGACGTGGGGATGGCATTTCATTGACTCTTTGGAAGCTGGCTCCAATCATGTACTTGGTTCCCATGGCTCTTTAATTTTTGCGCATTTCCCTGTCCTCCAGAGTGGGAGCTAAATTCTTGTGGAGAATGTGGGCATCGATCCCACTACCTCTCGCATGCTAAGCGAGCGCTCTACCATTTGAGCTAATTCCCCTGTGCTGCAGCCTCCAATAAGATGTGACCACACCCAATAAATGAGGAGAAAGCTTCTTTCTGAAGACTCAGAGACAGCGAGTAACCTTAAAGAAAAGCTATCTTTTTGCAGAAGGTGCTGACTCATACAGTTGAAGCTGCAATTGTCTCGGCAAAGGATAAAAGCGCAATTGCGTCCTTCCGTTGTGGATGGCAGTAGCCTTGTGAGCATTGTCTCTGCTCATGCAAACTTGTCTTCCAGAAGACAAGTTCCTTGGAGAATGTGGGCATCGATCCCACTACCTCTCGCATGCTAAGCGAGCGCTCTACCACTTGAGCTAATTCCCCTGTGCAGAGGCCTCCGATTTAAGCCGAGCTCATCCGAGCATTGAGTAGAACGATTCCCTCTGTAGTATTATGAAGAGAGAACAATCTGCTATCTTATTTTTGGAGGTGCTGATTCATACCGCTAAACCTGCAAGTGTCTGAGGAAAAGATTGTGGAACAATTGTGGGGTTGAACGACAGAGCGTGATATGCTGACTGGTTTGCATAAGATCACTTGTCTTCAGGAGGACAACATGGGCATTGACCCCACAACCTCTTGCATGCTAAGCTCTACCAGTTGAGTTAGTACTATTGTGAGAATGTTCTCTCCAAGTCCATGGGAGAGTCTCGGATAGAAAGTGACCTTGCTAACTAAATCAATCTCCTTTCGACGAGGATGGGATTCGAACCCACGCGTGCAGAGCACAATGGATTAGCAGTCCATCGCCTTAACCACTCGGCCACCTCGTCCTGTCGCCTGTGGCCTCAAATGGAAGAGGTGGTCTCGGCAGTGAATTTGGGAGCCTTTACAGGTCCGCCCCAAGCATTTTCACATGGTTACAGGATAGTGAAGGAGGTGATTTTAGCCCTCAAGCTTGGAAAATCTAGAAGAATGGATGCTTAGAAATGCAAGCCTGGATAGAACTTTGAGTGTGTCTTCATCACCAGAAGTAGCGGCAGACCTCTTTGCTGAACCCCTCCTATGCCAATCTTGTTGTATTTTTCACCACTGTACCAGCCTCCTTCCTTGCTTTAGAGCTTGATTTTAGGTGAAGCACAGTTGGGAAGTATGACTTCTGATAGGCAAGTAGTGACAAAGTTATCAGAAATGACGTGGGGATGGCATTTCATTGACTCTTTGGAAGCTGGCTCCAATCATGTACTTGGTTCCCATGGCTCTTTAATTTTTGCGCATTTCCCTGTCCTCCAGAGTGGGAGCTAAATTCTTGTGGAGAATGTGGGCATCGATCCCACTACCTCTCGCATGCTAAGCGAGCGCTCTACCATTTGAGCTAATTCCCCTGTGCTGCAGCCTCCAATAAGATGTGACCACACCCAATAAATGAGGAGAAAGCTTCTTTCTGAAGACTCAGAGACAGCGAGTAACCTTAAAGAAAAGCTATCTTTTTGCAGAAGGTGCTGACTCATACAGTTGAAGCTGCAATTGTCTCGGCAAAGGATAAAAGCGCAATTGCAGTCCTTCCGTTGTGGATGGCAGTAGCCTTGTGAGCATTGTCTCTGCTCATGCAAACTTGTCTTCCAGAAGACAAGTTCCTTGGAGAATGTGGGCATCGATCCCACTACCTCTCGCATGCTAAGCGAGCGCTCTACCACTTGAGCTAATTCCCCTGTGCAGAGGCCTCCGATTTAAGCCGAGCTCATCCGAGCATTGAGTAGAACGATTCCCTCTGTAGTATTATGAAGAGAGAACAATCTGCTATCTTATTTTTGGAGGTGCTGATTCATACCGCTAAACCTGCAAGTGTCTGAGGAAAAGATTGTGGAACAATTGTGGGGTTGAACGACAGAGCGTGATATGCTGACTGGTTTGCGTAAGATCACTTGTCTTCAGGAGGACAACATGGGCATTGACCCCACAACCTCTTGCATGCTAAGCTCTACCAGTTGAGTTAGTACTATTGTGAGAATGTTCTCTCCAAGTCCATGGGAGAGTCTCGGATAGAAAGTGACCTTGCTAACTAAATCAATCTCCTTTCGAAGGATGGGATTCGAACCCACGCGTGCAGAGCACAATGGATTAGCAGTCCATCGCCTTAACCACTCGGCCACCTCGTCCTGTCGCCTGTGGCCTCAAATGGAAGAGGTGGTCTCGGCAGTGAATTTGGGAGCCTTTACAGGTCCGCCCCAAGCATTTTCACATGGTTACAGGATAGTGAAGGAGGTGATTTTAGCCCTCAAGCTTGGAAAATCTAGAAGAATGGATGCTTAGAAATGCAAGCCTGGATAGAACTTTGAGTGTGTCTTCATCACCAGAAGTAGCGGCAGACCTCTTTGCTGAACCCCTCCTATGCCAATCTTGTTGTATTTTTCACCACTGTACCAGCCTCCTTCCTTGCTTTAGAGCTTGATTTTAGGTGAAGCACAGTTGGGAAGTATGACTTCTGATAGGCAAGTAGTGACAAAGTTATCAGAAATGACGTGGGGATGGCATTTCATTGACTCTTTGGAAGCTGGCTCCAATCATGTACTTGGTTCCCATGGCTCTTTAATTTTTGCGCATTTCCCTGTCCTCCAGAGTGGGAGCTAAATTCTTGTGGAGAATGTGGGCATCGATCCCACTACCTCTCGCATGCTAAGCGAGCGCTCTACCATTTGAGCTAATTCCCCTGTGCTGCAGCCTCCAATAAGATGTGACCACACCCAATAAATGAGGAGAAAGCTTCTTTCTGAAGACTCAGAGACAGCGAGTAACCTTAAAGAAAAGCTATCTTTTTGCAGAAGGTGCTGACTCATACAGTTGAAGCTGCAATTGTCTCGGCAAAGGATAAAAGCGCAATTGCGTCCTTCCGTTGTGGATGGCAGTAGCCTTGTGAGCATTGTCTCTGCTCATGCAAACTTGTCTTCCAGAAGACAAGTTCCTTGGAGAATGTGGGCATCGATCCCACTACCTCTCGCATGCTAAGCGAGCGCTCTACCACTTGAGCTAATTCCCCTGTGCAGAGGCCTCCGATTTAAGCCGAGCTCATCCGAGCATTGAGTAGAACGATTCCCTCTGTAGTATTATGAAGAGAGAACAATCTGCTATCTTATTTTTGGAGGTGCTGATTCATACCGCTAAACCTGCAAGTGTCTGAGGAAAAGATTGTGGAACAATTGTGGGGTTGAACGACAGAGCGTGATATGCTGACTGGTTTGCGTAAGATCACTTGTCTTCAGGAGGACAACATGGGCATTGACCCCACAACCTCTTGCATGCTAAGCTCTACCAGTTGAGTTAGTACTATTGTGAGAATGTTCTCTCCAAGTCCATGGGAGAGTCTCGGATAGAAAGTGACCTTGCTAACTAAATCAATCTCCTTTCGACGAGGATGGGATTCGAACCCACGCGTGCAGAGCACAATGGATTAGCAGTCCATCGCCTTAACCACTCGGCCACCTCGTCCTGTCGCCTGTGGCCTCAAATGGAAGAGGTGGTCTCGGCAGTGAATTTGGGAGCCTTTACAGGTCCGCCCCAAGCATTTTCACATGGTTACAGGATAGTGAAGGAGGTGATTTTAGCCCTCAAGCTTGGAAAATCTAGAAGAATGGATGCTTAGAAATGCAAGCCTGGATAGAACTTTGAGTGTGTCTTCATCACCAGAAGTAGCGGCAGACCTCTTTGCTGAACCCCTCCTATGCCAATCTTGTTGTATTTTTCACCACTGTACCAGCCTCCTTCCTTGCTTTAGAGCTTGATTTTAGGTGAAGCACAGTTGGGAAGTATGACTTCTGATAGGCAAGTAGTGACAAAGTTATCAGAAATGACGTGGGGATGGCATTTCATTGACTCTTTGGAAGCTGGCTCCAATCATGTACTTGGTTCCCATGGCTCTTTAATTTTTGCGCATTTCCCTGTCCTCCAGAGTGGGAGCTAAATTCTTGTGGAGAATGTGGGCATCGATCCCACTACCTCTCGCATGCTAAGCGAGCGCTCTACCATTTGAGCTAATTCCCCTGTGCTGCAGCCTCCAATAAGATGTGACCACACCCAATAAATGAGGAGAAAGCTTCTTTCTGAAGACTCAGAGACAGCGAGTAACCTTAAAGAAAAGCTATCTTTTTGCAGAAGGTGCTGACTCATACAGTTGAAGCTGCAATTGTCTCGGCAAAGGATAAAAGCGCAATTGCGTCCTTCCGTTGTGGATGGCAGTAGCCTTGTGAGCATTGTCTCTGCTCATGCAAACTTGTCTTCCAGAAGACAAGTTCCTTGGAGAATGTGGGCATCGATCCCACTACCTCTCGCATGCTAAGCGAGCGCTCTACCACTTGAGCTAATTCCCCTGTGCAGAGGCCTCCGATTTAAGCCGAGCTCATCCGAGCATTGAGTAGAACGATTCCCTCTGTAGTATTATGAAGAGAGAACAATCTGCTATCTTATTTTTGGAGGTGCTGATTCATACCGCTAAACCTGCAAGTGTCTGAGGAAAAGATTGTGGAACAATTGTGGGGTTGAACGACAGAGCGCGATATGCTGACTGGTTTGCGTAAGATCACTTGTCTTCAGGAGGACAACATGGGCATTGATCCCACAACCTCTTGCATGCTAAGCTCTACCAGTTGAGTTAGTACTATTGTGAGAATGTTCTCTCCAAGTCCATGGGAGAGTCTCGGATAGAAAGTGACCTTGCTAACTAAATCAATCTCCTTTCGACGAGGATGGGATTCGAACCCACGCGTGCAGAGCACAATGGATTAGCAGTCCATCGCCTTAACCACTCGGCCACCTCGTCCTGTCGCCTGTGGCCTCAAATGGAAGAGGTGGTCTCGGCAGTGAATTTGGGAGCCTTTACAGGTCCGCCCCAAGCATTTTCACATGGTTACAGGATAGTGAAGGAGGTGATTTTAGCCCTCAAGCTTGGAAAATCTAGAAGAATGGATGCTTAGAAATGCAAGCCTGGATAGAACTTTGAGTGTGTCTTCATCACCAGAAGTAGCGGCAGACCTCTTTGCTGAACCCCTCCTATGCCAATCTTGTTGTATTTTTCACCACTGTACCAGCCTCCTTCCTTGCTTTAGAGCTTGATTTTAGGTGAAGCACAGTTGGGAAGTATGACTTCTGATAGGCAAGTAGTGACAAAGTTATCAGAAATGACGTGGGGATGGCATTTCATTGACTCTTTGGAAGCTGGCTCCAATCATGTACTTGGTTCCCATGGCTCTTTAATTTTTGCGCATTTCCCTGTCCTCCAGAGTGGGAGCTAAATTCTTGTGGAGAATGTGGGCATCGATCCCACTACCTCTCGCATGCTAAGCGAGCGCTCTACCATTTGAGCTAATTCCCCTGTGCTGCAGCCTCCAATAAGATGTGACCACACCCAATAAATGAGGAGAAAGCTTCTTTCTGAAGACTCAGAGACAGCGAGTAACCTTAAAGAAAAGCTATCTTTTTGCAGAAGGTGCTGACTCATACAGTTGAAGCTGCAATTGTCTCGGCAAAGGATAAAAGCGCAATTGCGTCCTTCCGTTGTGGATGGCAGTAGCCTTGTGAGCAACATTCTCTTGCAAACTTGTCTTCCAGAAGACAAGTTCCTTGGAGAATGTGGGCATCGATCCCACTACCTCTCGCATGCTAAGCGAGCGCTCTACCACTTGAGCTAATTCCCCTGTGCAGAGGCCTCCGATTTAAGCCGAGCTCATCCGAGCATTGAGTAGAACGATTCCCTCTGTAGTATTATGAAGAGAGAACAATCTGCTATCTTATTTTTGGAGGTGCTGATTCATACCGCTAAACCTGCAAGTGTCTGAGGAAAAGATTGTGGAACAATTGTGGGGTTGAACGACAGAGCGTGATATGCTGACTGGTTTGCGTAAGATCACTTGTCTTCAGGAGGACAACATGGGCATTGACCCCACAACCTCTTGCATGCTAAGCTCTACCAGTTGAGTTAGTACTATTGTGAGAATGTTCTCTCCAAGTCCATGGGAGAGTCTCGGATAGAAAGTGACCTTGCTAACTAAATCAATCTCCTTTCGACGAGGATGGGATTCGAACCCACGCGTGCAGAGCACAATGGATTAGCAGTCCATCGCCTTAACCACTCGGCCACCTCGTCCTGTCGCCTGTGGCCTCAAATGGAAGAGGTGGTCTCGGCAGTGAATTTGGGAGCCTTTACAGGTCCGCCCCAAGCATTTTCACATGGTTACAGGATAGTGAAGGAGGTGATTTTAGCCCTCAAGCTTGGAAAATCTAGAAGAATGGATGCTTAGAAATGCAAGCCTGGATAGAACTTTGAGTGTGTCTTCATCACCAGAAGTAGCGGCAGACCTCTTTGCTGAACCCCTCCTATGCCAATCTTGTTGTATTTTTCACCACTGTACCAGCCTCCTTCCTTGCTTTAGAGCTTGATTTTAGGTGAAGCACAGTTGGGAAGTATGACTTCTGATAGGCAAGTAGTGACAAAGTTATCAGAAATGACGTGGGGATGGCATTTCATTGACTCTTTGGAAGCTGGCTCCAATCATGTACTTGGTTCCCATGGCTCTTTAATTTTTGCGCATTTCCCTGTCCTCCAGAGTGGGAGCTAAATTCTTGTGGAGAATGTGGGCATCGATCCCACTACCTCTCGCATGCTAAGCGAGCGCTCTACCATTTGAGCTAATTCCCCTGTGCTGCAGCCTCCAATAAGATGTGACCACACCCAATAAATGAGGAGAAAGCTTCTTTCTGAAGACTCAGAGACAGCGAGTAACCTTAAAGAAAAGCTATCTTTTTGCAGAAGGTGCTGACTCATACAGTTGAAGCTGCAATTGTCTCGGCAAAGGATAAAAGCGCAATTGCGTCCTTCCGTTGTGGATGGCAGTAGCCTTGTGAGCATTGTCTCTGCTCATGCAAACTTGTCTTCCAGAAGACAAGTTCCTTGGAGAATGTGGGCATCGATCCCACTACCTCTCGCATGCTAAGCGAGCGCTCTACCACTTGAGCTAATTCCCCTGTGCAGAGGCCTCCGATTTAAGCCGAGCTCATCCGAGCATTGAGTAGAACGATTCCCTCTGTAGTATTATGAAGAGAGAACAATCTGCTATCTTATTTTTGGAGGTGCTGATTCATACCGCTAAACCTGCAAGTGTCTGAGGAAAAGATTGTGGAACAATTGTGGGGTTGAACGACAGAGCGTGATATGCTGACTGGTTTGCGTAAGATCACTTGTCTTCAGGAGGACAACATGGGCATTGACCCCACAACCTCTTGCATGCTAAGCTCTACCAGTTGAGTTAGTACTATTGTGAGAATGTTCTCTCCAAGTCCATGGGAGAGTCTCGGATAGAAAGTGACCTTGCTAACTAAATCAATCTCCTTTCGACGAGGATGGGATTCGAACCCACGCGTGCAGAGCACAATGGATTAGCAGTCCATCGCCTTAACCACTCGGCCACCTCGTCCTGTCGCCTGTGGCCTCAAATGGAAGAGGTGGTCTCGGCAGTGAATTTGGGAGCCTTTACAGGTCCGCCCCAAGCATTTTCACATGGTTACAGGATAGTGAAGGAGGTGATTTTAGCCCTCAAGCTTGGAAAATCTAGAAGAATGGATGCTTAGAAATGCAAGCCTGGATAGAACTTTGAGTGTGTCTTCATCACCAGAAGTAGCGGCAGACCTCTTTGCTGAACCCCTCCTATGCCAATCTTGTTGTATTTTTCACCACTGTACCAGCCTCCTTCCTTGCTTTAGAGCTTGATTTTAGGTGAAGCACAGTTGGGAAGTATGACTTCTGATAGGCAAGTAGTGACAAAGTTATCAGAAATGACGTGGGGATGGCATTTCATTGACTCTTTGGAAGCTGGCTCCAATCATGTACTTGGTTCCCATGGCTCTTTAATTTTGCGCATTTCCCTGTCCTCCAGAGTGGGAGCTAAATTCTTGTGGAGAATGTGGGCATCGATCCCACTACCTCTCGCATGCTAAGCGAGCGCTCTACCATTTGAGCTAATTCCCCTGTGCTGCAGCCTCCAATAAGATGTGACCACACCCAATAAATGAGGAGAAAGCTTCTTTCTGAAGACTCAGAGACAGCGAGTAACCTTAAAGAAAAGCTATCTTTTTGCAGAAGGTGCTGACTCATACAGTTGAAGCTGCAATTGTCTCAGCAAAGGATAAAAGCGTAATTGCGTCCTTCCGTTGTGGATGGCAGTAGCCTTGTGAGCATTGTCTCTGCTCATGCAAACTTGTCTTCCAGAAGACAAGTTCCTTGGAGAATGTGGGCATCGATCCCACTCTAATTCCCCTTGCAGAAGGTGCTGACTCTTTCTGAAGACTCAGAGACAGTTGAAGAAAAGCTGCAATTGTCTCATGGCAAAGGAATAAAAAGCGCAATTGCGTCCTTCCGTTGTGGATGGCAGTAGCCTTGTGAGCATTGTCTCTGCTCATGCAAACTTGTCTTCCAGAAGACAAGCCTTGGAGAATGTGGGCATCGATCCCACTACCTCTCGCATGCTAAGCGAGCGCTCTACCACTTGAGCTAATTCCCCTGTGCAGAGGCCTCCGATTTAAGCCGAGCTCATCCGAGCATTGAGTAGAACGATTCCCTCTGTAGTATTATGAAGAGAGAACAATCTGCTATCTTATTTTTGGAGGTGCTGATTCATACCGCTAAACCTGCAAGTGTCTGAGGAAAAGATTGTGGAACAATTGTGGGGTTGAACGACAGAGCGTGATATGCTGACTGGTTTGCGTAAGATCACTTGTCTTCAGGAGGACAACATGGGCATTGACCCCACAACCTCTTGCATGCTAAGCTCTACCAGTTGAGTTAGTACTATTGTGAGAATGTTCTCTCCAAGTCCATGGGAGAGTCTCGGATAGAAAGTGACCTTGCTAACTAAATCAATCTCCTTTCGACGAGGATGGGATTCGAACCCACGCGTGCAGAGCACAATGGATTAGCAGTCCATCGCCTTAACCACTCGGCCACCTCGTCCTGTCGCCTGTGGCCTCAAATGGAAGAGGTGGTCTCGGCAGTGAATTTGGGAGCCTTTACAGGTCCGCCCCAAGCATTTTCACATGGTTACAGGATAGTGAAGGAGGTGATTTTAGCCCTCAAGCTTGGAAAATCTAGAAGAATGGATGCTTAGAAATGCAAGCCTGGATAGAACTTTGAGTGTGTCTTCATCACCAGAAGTAGCGGCAGACCTCTTTGCTGAACCCCTCCTATGCCAATCTTGTTGTATTTTTCACCACTGTACCAGCCTCCTTCCTTGCTTTAGAGCTTGATTTTAGGTGAAGCACAGTTGGGAAGTATGACTTCTGATAGGCAAGTAGTGACAAAGTTATCAGAAATGACGTGGGGATGGCATTTCATTGACTCTTTGGAAGCTGGCTCCAATCATGTACTTGGTTCCCATGGCTCTTTAATTTTTGCGCATTTCCCTGTCCTCCAGAGTGGGAGCTAAATTCTTGTGGAGAATGTGGGCATCGATCCCACTACCTCTCGCATGCTAAGCGAGCGCTCTACCATTTGAGCTAATTCCCCTGTGCTGCAGCCTCCAATAAGATGTGACCACACCCAATAAATGAGGAGAAAGCTTCTTTCTGAAGACTCAGAGACAGCGAGTAACCTTAAAGAAAAGCTATCTTTTTGCAGAAGGTGCTGACTCATACAGTTGAAGCTGCAATTGTCTCAGCAAAGGATAAAAGCGTAATTGCGTCCTTCCGTTGTGGATGGCAGTAGCCTTGTGAGCATTGTCTCTGCTCATGCAAACTTGTCTTCCAGAAGACAAGTTCCTTGGAGAATGTGGGCATCGATCCCACTACCTCTCGCATGCTAAGCGAGCGCTCTACCACTTGAGCTAATTCCCCTGTGCAGAGGCCTCCGATTTAAGCCGAGCTCATCCGAGCATTGAGTAGAACGATTCCCTCTGTAGTATTATGAAGAGAGAACAATCTGCTATCTTATTTTGGAGGTGCTGATTCATACCGCTAAACCTGCAAGTGTCTGAGGAAAAGATTGTGGAACAATTGTGGGGTTGAACGACAGAGCGTGATATGCTGACTGGTTTGCGTAAGATCACTTGTCTTCAGGAGGACAACATGGGCATTGACCCCACAACCTCTTGCATGCTAAGCTCTACCAGTTGAGTTAGTACTATTGTGAGAATGTTCTCTCCAAGTCCATGGGAGAGTCTCGGATAGAAAGTGACCTTGCTAACTAAATCAATCTCCTTTCGACGAGGATGGGATTCGAACCCACGCGTGCAGAGCACAATGGATTAGCAGTCCATCGCCTTAACCACTCGGCCACCTCGTCCTGTCGCCTGTGGCCTCAAATGGAAGAGGTGGTCTCGGCAGTGAATTTGGGAGCCTTTACAGGTCCGCCCCAAGCATTTTCACATGGTTACAGGATAGTGAAGGAGGTGATTTTAGCCCTCAAGCTTGGAAAATCTAGAAGAATGGATGCTTAGAAATGCAAGCCTGGATAGAACTTTGAGTGTGTCTTCATCACCAGAAGTAGCGGCAGACCTCTTTGCTGAACCCCTCCTATGCCAATCTTGTTGTATTTTTCACCACTGTACCAGCCTCCTTCCTTGCTTTAGAGCTTGATTTTAGGTGAAGCACAGTTGGGAAGTATGACTTCTGATAGGCAAGTAGTGACAAAGTTATCAGAAATGACGTGGGGATGGCATTTCATTGACTCTTTGGAAGCTGGCTCCAATCATGTACTTGGTTCCCATGGCTCTTTAATTTTTGCGCATTTCCCTGTCCTCCAGAGTGGGAGCTAAATTCTTGTGGAGAATGTGGGCATCGATCCCACTACCTCTCGCATGCTAAGCGAGCGCTCTACCATTTGAGCTAATTCCCCTGTGCTGCAGCCTCCAATAAGATGTGACCACACCCAATAAATGAGGAGAAAGCTTCTTTCTGAAGACTCAGAGACAGCGAGTAACCTTAAAGAAAAGCTATCTTTTTGCAGAAGGTGCTGACTCATACAGTTGAAGCTGCAATTGTCTCGGCAAAGGATAAAAGCGCAATTGCGTCCTTCCGTTGTGGATGGCAGTAGCCTTGTGAGCATTGTCTCTGCTCATGCAAACTTGTCTTCCAGAAGACAAGTTCCTTGGAGAATGTGGGCATCGATCCCACTACCTCTCGCATGCTAAGCGAGCGCTCTACCACTTGAGCTAATTCCCCTGTGCAGAGGCCTCCGATTTAAGCCGAGCTCATCCGAGCATTGAGTAGAACGATTCCCTCTGTAGTATTATGAAGAGAGAACAATCTGCTATCTTATTTTTGGAGGTGCTGATTCATACCGCTAAACCTGCAAGTGTCTGAGGAAAAGATTGTGGAACAATTGTGGGGTTGAACGACAGAGCGTGATATGCTGACTGGTTTGCGTAAGATCACTTGTCTTCAGGAGGACAACATGGGCATTGACCCCACAACCTCTTGCATGCTAAGCTCTACCAGTTGAGTTAGTACTATTGTGAGAATGTTCTCTCCAAGTCCATGGGAGAGTCTCGGATAGAAAGTGACCTTGCTAACTAAATCAATCTCCTTTCGACGAGGATGGGATTCGAACCCACGCGTGCAGAGCACAATGGATTAGCAGTCCATCGCCTTAACCACTCGGCCACCTCGTCCTGTGGCCTCAAATGGAAGAGGTGGTCTCGGCAGTGAATTTGGGAGCCTTTACAGGTCCGCCCCAAGCATTTTCACATGGTTACAGGATAGTGAAGGAGGTGATTTTAGCCCTCAAGCTTGGAAAATCTAGAAGAATGGATGCTTAGAAATGCAAGCCTGGATAGAACTTTGAGTGTGTCTTCATCACCAGAAGTAGCGGCAGACCTCTTTGCTGAACCCCTCCTATGCCAATCTTGTTGTATTTTTCACCACTGTACCAGCCTCCTTCCTTGCTTTAGAGCTTGATTTTAGGTGAAGCACAGTTGGGAAGTATGACTTCTGATAGGCAAGTAGTGACAAAGTTATCAGAAATGACGTGGGGATGGCATTTCATTGACTCTTTGGAAGCTGGCTCCAATCATGTACTTGGTTCCCATGGCTCTTTAATTTTTGCGCATTTCCCTGTCCTCCAGAGTGGGAGCTAAATTCTTGTGGAGAATGTGGGCATCGATCCCACTACCTCTCGCATGCTAAGCGAGCGCTCTACCATTTGAGCTAATTCCCCTGTGCTGCAGCCTCCAATAAGATGTGACCACACCCAATAAATGAGGAGAAAGCTTCTTTCTGAAGACTCAGAGACAGCGAGTAACCTTAAAGAAAAGCTATCTTTTTGCAGAAGGTGCTGACTCATACAGTTGAAGCTGCAATTGTCTCAGCAAAGGATAAAAGCGTAATTGCGTCCTTCCGTTGTGGATGGCAGTAGCCTTGTGAGCATTGTCTCTGCTCATGCAAACTTGTCTTCCAGAAGACAAGTTCCTTGGAGAATGTGGGCATCGATCCCACTACCTCTCGCATGCTAAGCGAGCGCTCTACCACTTGAGCTAATTCCCCTGTGCAGAGGCCTCCGATTTAAGCCGAGCTCATCCGAGCATTGAGTAGAACGATTCCCTCTGTAGTATTATGAAGAGAGAACAATCTGCTATCTTATTTTTGGAGGTGCTGATTCATACCGCTAAACCTGCAAGTGTCTGAGGAAAAGATTGTGGAACAATTGTGGGGTTGAACGACAGAGCGTGATATGCTGACTGGTTTGCGTAAGATCACTTGTCTTCAGGAGGACAACATGGGCATTGACCCCACAACCTCTTGCATGCTAAGCTCTACCAGTTGAGTTAGTACTATTGTGAGAATGTTCTCTCCAAGTCCATGGGAGAGTCTCGGATAGAAAGTGACCTTGCTAACTAAATCAATCTCCTTTCGACGAGGATGGGATTCGAACCCACGCGTGCAGAGCACAATGGATTAGCAGTCCATCGCCTTAACCACTCGGCCACCTCGTCCTGTCGCCTGTGGCCTCAAATGGAAGAGGTGGTCTCGGCAGTGAATTTGGGAGCCTTTACAGGTCCGCCCCAAGCATTTTCACATGGTTACAGGATAGTGAAGGAGGTGATTTTAGCCCTCAAGCTTGGAAAATCTAGAAGAATGGATGCTTAGAAATGCAAGCCTGGATAGAACTTTGAGTGTGTCTTCATCACCAGAAGTAGCGGCAGACCTCTTTGCTGAACCCCTCCTATGCCAATCTTGTTGTATTTTTCACCACTGTACCAGCCTCCTTCTTGGCTTTAGAGCTTGATTTTAGGTGAAGCACAGTTGGGAAGTATGACTTCTGATAGGCAAGTAGTGACAAAGTTATCAGAAATGACGTGGGGATGGCATTTCATTGACTCTTTGGAAGCTGGCTCCAATCATGTACTTGGTTCCCATGGCTCTTTAATTTTTGCGCATTTCCCTGTCCTCCAGAGTGGGAGCTGAATTCTTGTGGAGAATGTGGGCATCGATCCCACTACCTCTCGCATGCTAAGCGAGCGCTGTACCATTTGAGCTAATTCCCCTGTGCTGCAGCCTCCAATAAGATGTGACCACACCCAATAAATGAGGAGAAAGCTTCTTTCTGAAGACTCAGAGACAGCGAGTAACCTTAAAGAAAAGCTATCTTTTTGCAGAAGGTGCTGACTCATACAGTTGAAGCTGCAATTGTCTCGGCAAAGGATAAAAGCGCAATTGCGTCCTTCCGTTGTGGATGGCAGTAGCCTTGTGAGCATTGTCTCTGCTCATGCAAACTTGTCTTCCAGAAGACAAGTTCCTTGGAGAATGTGGGCATCGATCCCACTACCTCTCGCATGCTAAGCGAGCGCTCTACCACTTGAGCTAATTCCCCTGTGCAGAGGCCTCCGATTTAAGCCGAGCTCATCCGAGCATTGAGTAGAACGATTCCCTCTGTAGTATTATGAAGAGAGAACAATCTGCTATCTTATTTTTGGAGGTGCTGATTCATACCGCTAAACCTGCAAGTGTCTGAGGAAAAGATTGTGGAACAATTGTGGGGTTGAACGACAGAGCGTGATATGCTGACTGGTTTGCATAAGATCACTTGTCTTCAGGAGGACAACAATTGACCCCACAACCTCTTGCATGCTAAGCTCTACCAGTTGAGTTAGTACTATTGTGAGAATGTTCTCTCCAAGTCCATGGGAGAGTCTCGGATAGAAAGTGACCTTGCTAACTAAATCAATCTCCTTTCGACGAGGATGGGATTCGAACCCACGCGTGCAGAGCACAATGGATTAGCAGTCCATCGCCTTAACCACTCGGCCACCTCGTCCTGTCGCCTGTGGCCTCAAATGGAAGAGGTGGTCTCGGCAGTGAATTTGGGAGCCTTTACAGGTCCGCCCCAAGCATTTTCACATGGTTACAGGATAGTGAAGGAGGTGATTTTAGCCCTCAAGCTTGGAAAATCTAGAAGAATGGATGCTTAGAAATGCAAGCCTGGATAGAACTTTGAGTGTGTCTTCATCACCAGAAGTAGCGGCAGACCTCTTTGCTGAACCCCTCCTATGCCAATCTTGTTGTATTTTTCACCACTGTACCAGCCTCCTTCCTTGCTTTAGAGCTTGATTTTAGGTGAAGCACAGTTGGGAAGTATGACTTCTGATAGGCAAGTAGTGACAAAGTTATCAGAAATGACGTGGGGATGGAACGAGCAAAAAGAAGGAAAACGTACACTATATTAACTTTTTCTTTACTGTCTTAATTTTTCAACATTGTTTACACAAACCTCTACACTTATTGCAAAGTTTATCATCACTTTAATTTTCATGTTTCTTGTGGGATTCGGACCCATGCTGTGGCAAACATCCCAATGTACCACAATGTGGCAGCATGCACCATAACGATGTATTAATGTGTGTATGTGACCCATTTTCAACCTTTCACCATGAAAACTATTTACTTTTCACAGAACTAACAGACAAGTCAAGCTTTGATCATCAAAACAATTTTCATTACTTTATTGTGATGCTGGAAGATGATTGCCCTAGCAACGCAATTGACCAATTGAAGAGGGAGAAAGAAAAAAAAACATGCAAAACCCATGGCAAAAACATGTTACAATGCCCCCTGGTGTATGAATATCTGAACGTCTCAGTAGTATTCTGTAATCTGCAGTCGGCCGCTAGTTACGTAAATCTCCGCATAGCTACTCCGTGTTGGATTTGTCTCACAAAGAGAGAGAGAGACGCATGCATAACAGCAGTGCGTAGTGAAAATTAGTAGCAGTGCCGCCGCCGTCGGACGACGATCGTTACGTTCATACCCCCCCCCCCTCCCCCCCCTCCCTCCTGGATGGTACGCTGCTGCCACAGTCAACATTTTTTTTTGCCAAATCTATCATGTATGGGGACTTTTTTGGGGGGAGACGAGCGACTGTTTACATCCGCGATCCTCCAAAGATGGCGGCGACGTGACGTCAGCTTCACATTGGCTGTGTTTGAAACTACATACTACATACTTCCATACTGCATACTTCCATACTCCATACTAATCGATCATACAGTATCCAGAGCGTTCACACTGCCGCGTACTATGATAACCCACAATGCATTTCGCTCCTGCCCGAGCCGAAATCAGCCGCCCTGAAGCTGATTTCATTAAAGCTCTAAACTTTGTAAATATATAACTTTAGCAACATTTGAAACATTTTCAGGCGAGAAAGTGGTCGTTTAGATCCCAACCTTGTTGAAAATCTGACAAAATACCCGCTGTTTACAAATTTGTTCCGACGAAGTCGGCGTTCTCTGGCGCTAGTAAAACTAGCCGTAATGAGCAACGCACTTCCGGTTAGTATTACAAAATAAAATACCCGTTGCCTTTTATCATAAGGGTGCTTTTACTTTGTAAACAGGAAATGAACTTACCCTCGCTGTAGCTAGCTTGGAACTGCCGTTTTGACTGCTCTCTCGTCCCGTTAACGGCATTTAATCGTTCAATATGCCTTACCGGAGAGTCTTGCCAGCTCTGACACAGGCCCGGCTCATTTTAAAGTATTGATTTATTGGTGTAAATGTGGTGTTTTCTGTGCGTAGACTGAACCCAAGGCAGCACTGCTACTGTCCAACCATGTTTTTCTATTCAAACAAACTTCTGCTACTGCCACAATTGTTAGATTTCATCAAAGAGACCAACAGAAGTTTAACCACCCGGTGGTAAACCTCTAAAAGCCATCGGGTAAGTTAATTAGCGGTCGTTTTCTCCCCGGGGTGACGATTGCAGGCTGGCCGGCGAAGCACGTCAGGAGCTGGGCTGCTGCCTCTGTGATGCTGCGGTCACTGCTCGGACCTGGAGCTTCGCTTCGAGGTTAACTTCTAAACAGCCGTCGTTTGGATAAAATAACCGGCAATTGGGATCTGAATAGTTACTTTCTCGCATGCAAAAATATTAAAATCTAATAAAGTCACGTAATAATGGCTTCAGCCTGAAAACATCTGTTGTCCTGTCTTGTTTATTTTTTTTTCCTGTTCTTTTCTCTTTTTTTTCCTGTTCGCGTAAGGAGAAGACGGTCCGTGACGTCACGTTACGTTGCATCTTGGGTAGTTTGAGTATGAGTAGTGAGCTCATGATGTATACTCAACATTTCTGGCGAATCTAGTATGCATCCGGGAACTTCTCGCCTACTGCAAATCGCATACTGTGCAGTGTAAACATACTACATACTCAAATCGTTAGTATGAGCAGGGCAGTTGCTAGGAATTCTGGGCCCCGTGAAAGAATATCGGTGTGGGCCCCTCTACCTTATTCATTGCCACCTTTCGATTTTCTTGTTTTTCAGTGTTCTTGATGGTGTCTGGTGTAATACACGAATTTGTTTCCTTTTTTACGATTAACGACTTAACAAGTCAGAGTATTATTATGTAAATTATGTATTATAAGTTGTCTATTCTATTACACCTCTGATTGCAAATACATTTTCAATTAACCCCTCAACAAACAAGTAGTAGGTGTTTTATTGTATTCAACAATCAAGCACTGATATATTGCTATGAAAACAAACAACAACAACAAATCTTTGAACATTAAACTTTTTTGTATTTAGGCTATTCAAATGTCCCACCATAACACTTTTTACAAGACCACATTGAACACATCATGATAACGTAACTGACCTTCGTCAGATACTCATAATTACTGAGTGGAACTTGAATGCGTCATAATACAATTCAATGCAACCTCTGAGTGGGCGCATACTGGAGCACTGTCAGTGCCAGTGACAGTGTGAAACACACACACTGTAGTAGCCTCCAAATTAGTAACGTTTAGTTATAGCTACTCTAGGAACCGTCGCTCTACAATGAATTAATGAATGAATTGATTTTTATTTTTTTTTAATGAACCTGGCGACTTGTCCAGAGTGTGGCGCGGTCGGGTGACAGCGAGGCTCCAGCCTGCGCACTGTCAATGGTAATGTTACAGACATTGAATGAATGAGTAGGCAAATTGATTAGTTTTACTCTCACCATTCTTTGTAAAAAAGTTTTTTATATCCTGGGCCTCTGCTCTGCTGCTCCTTGGCCTCCCTCTCAACTCGTTTCTGGTGTCCAGACTTTTGCTTTTTGGGGGCCATCCTAACCCTGCTGAAGTTCGCTCGCTTTCATTTTTTTTGCCATCACAAGAGGAGGAAGAAACTATTCAGCTGTGTGGACCAAACCATTTTTTAAGAAGGGGTCAGGGGGGTTATTGAAATGATTACAATTAAAATAATGTATGACTTGTGGCTTTGTTTTAATTCGGATTCATTCGTATGAATATATATTAGTTCAGTGTATGCATAATAATTTTGTCATAGAGGATACTGGGGGCTCTGTGTGGGCCCCCAGCAGGCTGTGGGCCCTTATAATTGTCATCACCTTTCCCCCCTATACGACGGCCCTGAGTATGAGTAGTACGAGTAGTAGGAGAAGTATGCGGTTTCGAACACAGCCATTCTCTATACATTAAAAGCTTACAAATATTAACTTACAATATCAGCTTGCACAAATATAAACTTACAAAAAAAACCCACCAAACTACAGAGACTTCAAAGACAAGACAAAGACTTCCTCCACTCTTCAAGGCTGTTTCCAGAAGAAGGGCAATACCACTTGCCATGCACCTGAGAATGTCCCGTTTGTCTGCTTTTGGGCAGACCACACAGCTTACAGTCATAGTGTCACAACACGGTGATGGTGTTTTTGTTTTCTGTCTTGTGATTTCCTGTTTTATTTTGAAATTTAACTGCCCTCTCGTTTCAGGTGACTTGCCCTTCCCTTGCCCTTCCCCACCAGTCTGTCTTCCTTGATTTCTGATTGTCTCCACCTGTTCCCCATTACCCCTGTGTGTGTGTGTGTATAGGTTCTGTGTCTCCCTTTGTCTTGTGCCTGAGTGTTTCGTCCTTTGTTCCCCCCACAGTCATAGTTTATGGAGTTTTCTTGTCCCCTTTCCTGCCTTTTTTCCTCCTTGTGAGCGTTTTTTGTTTCCCTCCTTGGAGTGGTTTTTTGTTGTGAAAAATAAAGCTGGCTTCTGCCTTTTCGTCACTGCACCTGAGTCCTCCTTTCCAGCCCAGACCTGACACATAGTGGTAGGTCTGTTTTGCATGTCGCTTCTTTGGGGGCTCACCTTTCCTCTCTCGCTCCTGATCTTCAAGGGCTGCCTTTTGCAACCTCCATTCACGGTAGCGATTGAGGGGAAGTAGGCCCCCTGGATGCATTTGGTAAGGGAGCTGAATTGTTGGACCCAGGGGTTGTTGGTTTGAACAGGTGGTGGCGGTTGCAGACCAGCCCTGGGTGGAGGCAGAGGGTGGTTGTGGGGGGCCAGACCAGCCCTGGGTGGAGGCAGAGGGTGGTTGTGGGGGGCCAGGCCAGCCCTGGGTGGAGGCAGAGGGTGGTTGTGGGGGGCCAGACCAGCCCTGGGTGGAGTCAGACGGTGGTTGTGGGGGGCCAGACCAGCCCTGGGTTGGGGCAGAAGGTGGTTGTGGGGGGCCAGACCAGCCCTGGGTGGAGGCGGACGGTGGTTGGTGGGTCGAGGGCCAACCGTAGGAGAGTGCAAGGGGTTGGTGGAAAGTGGACCAGCCTTGAGGGTGAGCTGGGGGTGGTGATGGTATATTGCAGTGTTAACTTTGTGACTAGACAATATATTCTTTATTTCTTTGAATAAAAGTAGGTTAAAATGCCAAGACTTCTTGTTGAAGAATATGACTAACAAAAAATGGTGGACTACATTTTTGCTGAAACTACCTCTTTTCCACCAAACTGGTTCTGGTGCTGGTTCGGTGCTGGTGCTAGTTCGGTGCTTGACTGGATCAACTCTGGTGCCTCCAAAGAACCACTTTGCTTTTCCACTGATCAGGAGCCAAGTCAGAGCCACACTCCCCCATACAGGAGCTGCTCCTGTCTTTGCTGCTGCCACAGTTATAAACAGACCTGAAAATTAAAACCCGGTCCGACCTGCGGGTGTTAAACACCGGACCCGACGCGGAAGCACGGACTAGGCTTTTAATTAACGATAACTGTAAACCCTGCTGGAAAAAAAGAAGGAAAAAGTGCCGTCTTAATTAATCGCCATGACGCGGCAACTAGCCTACGTTTTGACAGCGATATGTTTTGATATGAGCAACTGTTAGCTGTTGTTAGCCACGTAGCTCAGCTAGTTAGCTTCAACTGTGTTTAAATCGATAACAAACTTAATACGTAGTGATAACGTGTCTGTATCTCTTGGCGCTGGTCTTGTTGCCGCTGCCAGCCCCTGGAAGAACCGGTTCTTTTAGCTCTGGCCCAGCAAGAAGTTGGTGCTGGTCTGGAACCAGTTTTAAGAACCAAGAACCGGTGCTTAGGCAGTGGAAAAGCAAAGAACTGGTGCTAAGCAGGAACTGGCTCCGAACCAGTACCGGAACCAGTTCGGTGGAAAAGAGGTATAAGAGCATTCGAAACAAGACTAACCCTAAATTGAAAAATAGATGACAAAATTGACACGGTACATGATGGCTAGAGGACAAACCTTGGGAGTGTGTTGGGGGTACATGTAGCTGGTAGCTGGCAGGTGGTTGGTGTCTGAGGAAGAGACAGGGGCAACAGGAAAGTCTGATGCTCTGGCACTGCGACGCTGTCGGATCTTTGCTTCCCCCTCATGATTGTCAGGCCCCTGGAACGCCAAAAGAGTGTGCCCATAGTGAACTGGTTCTGATGGTAGTTCACGGGACTCCAGAAGGGATTCTCTAGCCACAATAATCTGCTGTGGCAGCTGTACACCCTGCAGTAGAGAATCCCGTTCTGTTCTTTTTTGGCGATCATGCAGCCTGCAGAGACAAAACACACAAGTACATTTTTCAGTGAGTGTGAATTGTTTAGAGTTTTGTTCAAGTATCCAATTCAATTAAAGGGGTGAACTCACCTGGAGGACACCGTGGTGTTATTAATGGTAACTAGTACCAGGTCACTCTTGACCATTATCTCACGGCTATCCTCAACTAGCTGCTCGATATGGCAGTAAGTCATGACGATCGATCGGGGGATTGCAAATGTCCGTCCTTTGGTGTCTTTCTGCCTGTTTCTGGCCTCTCTGTACTCTTTGTAGAGCTTGAGAGCGAGACACTCAGAAATTCTGTTGTGGTCTGGTCTGTGGGCTGCCTGGCCATGTACCATGAACAATCTGTAAATAGATAACCAGATCAGTGCTCATCATATGTCTTGTTCACATAAATATATACACAACACATATGCTAAACAATTGCAACTATATGAGATGTAGATACCTTTCGGCTGCTTGCTGGCCTGCAGCAGAGCCACTGCGCTTCCATGAAGCTCTCCAAGGTCCTGGCAAAGTGTTTATTTTTTATTTTTGAGGGTGTATCTGAAAGCATTCAGACAGGAATACAACCTGAGAACTTCTGCCACTTCAGCATTAGAGAGTGCAGTTATTGTTCTGTTGAGCCCAACCAGGTACCCTGCCAGAGCATCAACTGCCTCCCATCCCGGAATCCCTCTGGAATCGCACCTAGTGTCCTGTCTAAAGTCTAAACATCTGATACAAGAGCAAATAAAGAAGCCCACATTTCTAATGGTAAAACACTATCCACTTTACCAGAGCTGGAGTGACAGGCGGACTCTCCTCAGATGGAGAGTGGGCAGAGGCATCACTCTCAAACGGAGCATTGGGATCTGAGCCGGGCCTGGGACCACCACTTCCAAATGTAGATTCCTGAGGTGATTAAAAAAACACACACAATTATAAAAAGTTGTGTTGATTTTACATTAAAAATGTTAAGTGTAGTTACGATTAGTGTTCTTATTTTAAATGGATGATCAAACTTGACATGAGTATTACCTCCAATGAAACATCATGAGCTTGCGGTAGCGTTACATCTGGACATTCATCGTCCTGGCCTTCATCCAAAACCTCTGGCTGGATGTCACCAAGATCTGTCTGCTGGTTCAGAAGATGTCCTCTGTTGGACTGTGCCAGAAGATACTCAACAGCAATACGCTCATCTGCAATAAGTATTCACCAGGTGAAAAACATTTTATATACTTGCTTAGGGATTTACCATCAACAGCAGTCTCTTTTCTTACCAGTAGGTTTCCCAGGGGGAATAAACTCCAGAAGGAGTGGTCTTCCCAAGACTTTGTTGCTGAGCACATTCACATTGTACATCAAGCGTATGTCATACAGTTTTGCTTTGGATGTCTCAGTCATACAAAGTGCTTGTGCTGATCACCTCGACAGACCCTCAAGCATGTACATCTGAGTGTGTAATGCATTGCATCTCCACCCTATTGAGACAAAAGACAGGATCACAGATTACAGATTACCCGGTGTATTTCAGGGTCCTGGGCTGCTTGGCCGTGAGTCATGTATAGTCTGTGGGAGAGAAAGATGATATCATCTGGACTGTGAACAAGGATGTAAAGTCATGAATTTTTTTTTTTTAGGATTTAATTTTATTTGCACAATTTACAAGAGACAGAAACAGTATAAAAACAGCAAAAACAAATGTGCAGGTGAGATTAAAAAAAACCCAGAGGGGTTTATAAAGAAAATCTCACCTCATAAAAACAGAAGATAAGACTACAACAATAGTCAAAGCAAACAAAACGTAAAAATAAAAACAAAAGAGAAAAAAAATAATTCAAAAATCGCAATATAAGACATAGCTAAATATATATAAGAACCAGGTGACAATGTCAACAGGGATTGCAATAAATTATTGATTAATGATTTGTATAGAACCAAACAGGAGCAGAGCCACTTGGCTTCCGGGGTGCTCTCCACGGTCCTCCTGACACACGTCCCTTCTTCTTAGCCTTCTGGGTGTACCTAAACGCCGAAAGAGACATCCATGCGCTTCATTCATTCCACAGAATGTTTGTTTAATTATGGTGTATAAAATCATTACTATCTCGTACTTTGAAGGCGCCTTGTCCATGGCATGGAGGGATGTGTACAGGTGGACTATGTCCACCTCCTCCTTGGCTGACAAGGCCGTGATGGTCCGGTTCAAGCCCACTAGGTAGGCTGCCAAGGTATCAACTGACTCCCATCCGGCAACACCTCTCGAGTCACATTGGCTGGTCTGAAAAGTGATAATGGAGAAATAGAAGAAAAAAAAAAGCAAAACAATGTACACTCTTTTTCATATTATGTGAGCAATGCTGATTTTACATTCATTTATCTTATTAAAAATGTAACCAGATTTACATTAAATATTTTATTAAATATTGTGTTTGAGTAATGCATTACAGAAAGTGTTATTGACCTCTGTGACGAGAGGTCCAGGTTCAGTGTCATCCTCCAACAACACCTGGGGCCTCATTTATCAAAGAGGGTGTAAAACTGCTACTAAACTTTTGCGTACGGCGAAAAGAGGAAAATGGTGTACACCCAAAATATCCACACGTTTTTCAGATCTATCAAACTGTGCGTACACCCAACTCTCCGCAATTTCCCTTTGATAAATCTCAACGGACCCGATAATTTTGCCCACATGACCACACCTCATACTCCGCCTATATACAACCATTTAAGGTCTTCACGTGCATAATTAATGAGCCATGTGCGCTCTGTGGAGCGGCTACAAAGTGACAACAAAGTGACAGCGAAGACAACGGGCGGAGGACGGGGGAAAGATACACGGCCACATCGGGCAATAAATCAGTCAGAAAAATGATTAATAAGCTACAATAAAAACTAAAACCTCCCAAATCTCAACAAAAGGAGCAGAAAGAGGAATAATCTTATGTAATCTGCCACAGAAAATCTTTTTTCTTTTTCTTTTTTACCTTGATGTTAAAACAATGTAAAGCAGGATTTCCAGGATAGTTCCCATTGCTTTGAAGCCTTTCCACTGGACACAGTTAAGCTCTGCTGGACTGGGTTTATGTCATTTCCTACAGCTGTGCTCTTCAGTTGTTGTTGGTCTGATCATTTACCGTAGGCTTTCAACACGCACAAGGTGTGTGAGGGAGGCGGAGGATCACAGCTGATCATGATCATAAATAAACTGTAGGCCACACGTTACTGACAGGAAACGTGTTCTTTTTTCTCTTTCCTTTTTTGTTTTTACTCCTGTCCATTAAAGGAGTCATAACCTGTTTTTTTACGTATCCAGCCCCCCTTGGATCGCTTTGGTTCAATTCGTAAAACTTATTAGAAAAAAAAAAAAAAATTTAATCAAACATTGAGCTTGTTCTGACCCTTTTTCCTACCGCGACTTTATTACGCGTGAGGTTTTGACTGGTCCGGATGTGCATTGTATGAGGCACGCGTTGATTCGCCGCAGGAAGGACAGAGCCGGGGGGGGGGCTTGCCTGCATGCAGACTCCAAAACATAAACAGCCCCCTGGTACCGCTTCGGTGATTTCAGGTAGCGGACGGGCCGGGGTTGGGTGGTGAAAGAGGCAAGTAGCCTCCGCCGGTGAGGTCACCGTAGGAGCAGAATCAAAATCTCGTGCTTTAGGAAGGCACACCATTGTGTGCTATTCCTGTTCGGAAAAAGAGCCGAAGCGAAAAAAACGGCGCCGCTTTCAAAGTCCAGCTTTTCAGGCAAGTTTCAACTGAGGTCAAACACCAATATGCATATTTTAACAAGAGAAATTAGCGATTTCCGGGTGATGACTCCTTTAACAATAAAGAGACTGGTGGAGCTCTCTGTCCACAGTTTTTTTTACGTTTTATTTTCTTTCTTTTTATTACGTGCGTTCCGACAGCCTCCCCTGTGTTATGGTTCAACTCGTGTCCGTGCGGGGGTCGGATTGGACCCTCAGAGTGTGTAGTAGGCTATAAGCAAAAAGCAAAAAATCTCAATCCGCGTTGTTTATCAATTAACTAGTGTTATTATAGAGCGGGTTACAGAGCGGGTTGGATTGCCAGCATCAACGCTCCACAACTATTACTCGTCGAGAGGAAACACTACTCCGCTTTCTCTGCCTCTCACTGCAGTTCTCTGACTCAGCAGCTGCGTCGCCAATTCCTCCTGTTCCTCAAAAAAGGTGTAAATCTCGGTACGCCAGGGTCAAGATGGGTGTAAATTTCCGCCCTTTTTCCCGTCAGGTTTTGGCTTGATAGATCCCAAATTTTGCGGAGAAAAGGGTGTACGCACAAAACGAGGGAAAAAGGGTGTAAAAAAAGGTGTATCCACAATGATAAATGAGGCCCCTGGGGTTTCACAACACTAGGAGGATCGAGATCACCAGCCCCAAGCTCAGCTAAATGGCAGAGAGCGGCGTCCGGCTCAACCTCATCCGAGGGATCATCAGCCCCAAGATCACTCGGCATGCACACAGTGGCGTCTGGCTCATCCTCATCTTCCTCAAGCAGAACCTGTGAGGGGATTTCAGGCATCTGCTTTGGAGCAAGCAGGTCTCCTCTGTTGGTCTGGGCCAACAGATACTCCACAGCAGGGCTGTACGCTTAGCTTTTTCACTAGGAGCACAAGTGCTCCTAAATGAAAAAATTTAGGAGCACAGAAAATTTTTTAGGAGCACTACTAAATTTCATAAATAACACAATTTTATTGTTTCACACTCAAATCACGTACACAGTAACACATGTGCACTAATACATATAAACACAGGGCCATCATAAGGCCTACTGTAACCCTCAAACACAGAGAACATCCCTGTCCCACATCTTTTTGTAGTCCAGTCGCCTGGCACGCTTGGCTGAGTTCATCCAGCGGTCCACAGCAGGACTTGGATCATAGTCCTCAAGACTAGGCCCCTCCAGGGTGATCCTCATGAGGTCTTCGGTGGTGGAGATTGCAAGGCTGCTTCTTTTGGAGCTCTTTATCCGGTTCTGTGCAGAGAAGCCCCTCTCGCACTGGGCAGCCGAAATGGGCAACACGAGCATCAGCTGCACCAACTCCAGTATGTTCTAGGGGGATCAAGATAGGCCTTACTTATCTCATCTCTAACCACCAATAATAAGAGAAGGGCACTGCAGCATACAAATACTCAGCAGTGTTTGCTTACCTTGTAATCCTCCCTGTATGGCTCCTTGGTCAGCATGGTCTCCCACAGGCCACTGTAGGACTTGTCCTTGAAAGTTTGACTGACCAAGATCTTCAGTCCCTGCCACTCATCCTCAATAGCTGCCAGGTCACACCCTGATCTGTAGAGATTTAACAGAGGAAGTTAGCAAATACCCAGACATCATTGTTCACATCACATCAGGAAGTGCCTACATCACAGCAGTGCAAAATACATTCTTACCTCTCAAGAGGCTCTCTGAAATGCCTCACCAGGTCTGCCACATCACCATCACCAAAGGTCAGAAGGCTTCCCTGATCATCTGGCCATGTGTCGTGATTAAAGACTTTGAAGGCCTGCACCGGGGTCTTGACTTCAGCGTCATCCTTCAGGAGCCCACCAAACCTGGCTTTTAGCTCAGTCACACCAATAGTGATGGCCGCCTCCATGTGTTTCTTGAGCTGGGGATGGGTGAGGTCTGTGAGACCTGTCAGATTCCCCTTCAGTGGTAGTCCCTTTGAGAGAGAGAGAGAGAGACAAACAATCATACAAAATTGTTTTAAAGACTGCATTTCTCCAAATCTTTAAATTGAATAGACCTACACTGGGGGGCAATCGCCATTCCGACATGCTGCCACTCCGACATTAGGCCCTAATTGTCGGAATGGCAACACTTAACCCTTTAATTAAACGTCCCATCATTCCGACAATTTTCGTCTCCTAAGGTCGGAATGGCGGTATTTTTTTCTTTTTTTAAACGTGTTGCCATTCCGACAAATCTTTTAAAAGCCCCCCCCCCGCCCCCCCAGACAAGTGTCTGTGAGCTGTCACAGCAGCTGAGTGGAGCTCATGCGTCTTTACGCACATAGCAGAGCAGCCTACATACAGTATTGACTCTCATCTTCAGTATTTTGACAGCGCCACAGTCCACAGATGTAGCCTACAGATGTGATATATAGTCAACAACAGTAGTTTACAGCTAAACATTCACACATGGAGGTGCGCGCTATGGCACAGATCTCAGGTGGGACACTTAGGCCACGCGGATCTAAACGCCCCCCTCCCGCTGTCCATTAAGTCCGAGTCCCCGCTGAGGGAATGAATGTATGTTGAGTGTGTGTGTGTGTGTGTGTGTGTGTGTGTGTGTGTGTGTGTGTGAGAGAGAGAGAGAATGCGCGTGCACGAGCGCACAATCTGTATGTGCAGGCGTGTGTGTGTGTGTGTGTATGGGGGTGCGCGGTCGCAGAGTCAATGTTCATGCAGGTGTGTGTGTGTGTGTGCGTATTGGCGCGTGGTGAGGGCGAGTGAGAGAGAGAGCTTGTCCTACTGTCCAGTGTCCACACGGGAGAGACGCCGCGGCTCCGCTGACGAGACCAAACCAATATCCTCTCCCTCGTCCCGCTTGGCTGAAACGGGCCTGGCCGGGCGGTGTCCAAACGGGCCTTTACAATCCACAGGTTCATCCACAAGGAAAAGTAAATCTACTGCGCCGCTTCAGAATTGCCGCTCCACCGGCCGTCCCAGCGCCGACTGTGTTTCTCACTCCCTCATCTCACCACGTCACTTCCCCGTTTAAACCCTCGGTCCCATTACTACACCTGTGCGCATTACGCACACCATGACAGCAGAAAAAAACATTCATTCATTCATTACGGGTCCGCCCGTACCCGTGCGCAAACAACAAATAGAATTGATCATTTCCCGGGACTCATACACAATGGAAAACAAACCCTGGGGAGCAACACTGTAATTTTAACCCCCCTGCTCTATGGCCAGGTAAAACCCAGTGGATCACTACAACATGTGTACAGATGTGATAGTCAACAACAGTAGTTTACAGCCAAACATTCACACATGGAGGTGCGCGCTATGGCACAGATCTCAGGGGGGACACTCAGGCCACATGCGGATCTAAACGCCCTGACCAGAGGGGTCAAAGACGGACGCTCTCTCAGTCCTGCTCCCAGAGCTGAGCAGCCACGTCCTGGAGAGGAGAGGAGAGGAAAGGAGAGGAGAAGAGCGCACTGGACCAGAGAGGTGCGTTGTGCGTAACGGCGCTGTATCGCTTCACATCCGTACACATCTCTTAAAACATGAAACACACACACGTTATGGAAACGCCTTGTCGGAATGGCGGGACGAAACTGTCGGAATGGCAGGATGTTTTTATGTCGGAATAGTGGGATGTCGTAATGGTGACATGTCTGAATAGTAGAATGTCTGAATGGCGGTATGTCGGAGTGGCGGTATGTCGGAATGGCAGCATGTAACCACCTACACTAATTCTCATATAGTGACAGATTCTCACACTTCTGCTCTAAACATTTGTTTCCATTTAGATCCTAACAAACTCATCCTATCACACCTGGAATCTGCACTCATCTCCACGCTGAGCAAGCATGGTCTGGATCTTCTCCAGCATGCCTCCTGACTTTGCCCTAGACTTAAGTCCTTCTAGTCTTGTCACTGTCTTCCTCAGCTCTGACGTAGCTTGGGGGAGGATCAGGTCATTTCTCTGCAGGGTGAGGCTAAGCGAAGACAGCTCCTCGAACATGTCAGAGAGAAAATGGCAGAATACACAAAAAGGTGCACTCTCCATTTCTCTCCTTACCTGTGTAGTAGTGAGTAGATCAATACAAAATAAGTGTTGTATTGCTAGCCACCTCATCACCTGTCAACCATTCAAGTCTGAAATGTCATTTAACTTAAAACGTATTTTGTTTAACTTAATGTTGTAAAACTGACCTTCTTTGCCCGTCCTTGAACCTCCACTGTACCTGCAACAGCCAGGTGCTCCATGTGCTGCAGGACAATGGAGTACTGGCCATGGTCTGTGGCAAGGGTCTTGTCTGCTCCATGTCGCAAGAACACTTTGAGGGCCCTGTGGACATGGGGGATCCAGCGTGTCCCTTTGACAGTAGACGGTGTGCAGACATCCACACCCAGCTCTTTCCCTAGTTGATGGAGCTCTCTCTTGGACTTTCCACTGAAGTGGTAGGTCTTCCACACAAGATGCAGCAGATCGTAGACCTGGGACACCAATTGGTTCTTTCTTCTGGAGGGTTAGGATCGCCAGCTCTAGTCTGTGAAAGCCAAAATATATATTTTTTTAAAACTATCCACCTTCTTCTTCTTCCCCACTCTGTTACAGTGGTGTGTCTGTGTGCCTATTTGTGTGTGACTGACAAATAATTTAGGTTGTGTGTGCACACACGCATGTGACAAATGTGCATGTATGTCTGCTACCACATAACCATTTTTTTCAGTTACAAACATGGCATGCAGTGGATAGGGATAATATACTCCCCTGCCTCTCTTTGCAGGAGAGCAATCACTCCTCCACGGTGGCCCATATTCACTGAGGCACCATCTGCCCCAAAGCTGATCAGCTTCTTCATCCATGACCAGGGTTCTAAATTAACTTTTTAGATCACCAGCCAATTTGGCTGGTAACTTTCTAAAGTTACCAGCCAATCAGAATTTCCACTAGCCAAATTTTTTTCTGGTGAAAATAAGAGAGATTCTTTACGTTCGTACTGTGTTTCCCATGAAAATAGCATGTTTTTAGCCTCTATCATACTGACAACTGAAATAATTACTTTCAGGTATTGTACCTCCTCTATTAGCCTACAGTTTTTCTCCATTGGTTTGGCTCATTTTTCAAAACAGAAATTACATTCTCAAAACAACATGGACAAACCTCCAAACTACTTGGCAAATGTTCACAAAATAACTGTATTTCTCATTTACGCTCCTAGCCTTGTGCATTTGTTGACAATGAAGCTGGTGACAAATCAATAGGCTGAATTGAGCGGTGCACTACATTACATAACGATGTTACGGCGTGTGTGTTTGTGTAGTCTAACCGTCATGAACAAAATATTACGGGGTACGGAGCGCGTTTATGTTGCGGTGTGCAGAGACGAGAGCTGGGAGCTGGGACGCCGGGGCAGCAGCCAGGTAGATATTACACTGATGTTGCAAGGTTGGTTTTCAGCCATGAGACGCCAGATGAAGGCAGAGAGCCTCCATTCTCACTCGTAACAAGTCACGTAGCGAGTTAACCATCACAATTACTCTGGAGCTTTTTAATTAGGCTACGGTAACCGAGCCACGGGGGAAATCCTGCTTTTTTCTAACTGTGTCTGAAAATCGGCAGCACGGCGTCAACACAGCACCAACACGACAGTAACATGCCTGGTTAGAAAAGAAAACACTGCACCAAAACTCAAAACTATTGTGTCTTCTTCGGCGCATGATCTTTCCCCACACGTCTGTCTCAATTGCGCTTCCTGCTAGAGCGCCCCCAAAGGGCATTAGCCAGAAAAAAAATCTATAAATTAGCCGCATCGTTGTATAAGCCGCACAGTTCAAAGAGTGAGAAAAAAGTAGCGGCTTATAGTCCGGAAATTACGGTAATATTATATATTAAAATCACAATTAATTGCTGCTAATCTTGTTTGTTAGCAAAAATTACTGCAAGGTCACATTTTCAGTGTTGTACTGAATGATGTACAGTATTTACATTTATAATTTTATGTGATTTGGTGGAGACACTAAAATGTTGTGCCTCGTCTTTGACCCATATCTTTCAGATAACTAGAGCTAACAGTCTTTTCTTTTTTCATTCAGATAATGTGTGCGTACCCAGTTTCTCATCGGCAGTCAGCCACCTCAACCAGGCTGCTGATGGTGCCCTCGGAGGAGGCAAAGACCCTCACAAACACTGGGTCTGGAAGGGCCTAACCCAAACAGGAGGTGCTGGCAGAGGCCACTACATTTGTCACTGGCAATGGTGGAGACTGCAGGCTTCTGGTACTGGCTCACTGCCAGCTGCAGTTTGGCATGTTCCAGGGCCAGAGGTTTAGATGGCTCCTGGAGAACAGCCTTGGATATGCATTGTATTTACTGCACAGCATTTCCAAGGAAACCATGCAGGCAAACCCTCTGTACGAAGAGTGTGTGAAACTCCGCGCTGCAGAAGCCCCAGCTGAAAGCCATCCACAACCTGCAAAAGCTCCAGCAGCCCCGAAACAAAGCTCACTGCAAGCTTCATTGTCCCGCAGTATACCGTATGAAAAGAAAAGTGACAAGTGGTGTACTATAACTAAAGTGGTCACTTATCACATTGCTAAAGATATGGTCCCTGTTGCAACTGTGGAACAAAATGGATATAAAAAGCTACTGAAAACCATGGACCCGAGATATGAGCTACCCAGTCGCAACTACTTTGCACGGGAAGCACTGCCACAAATGTACACTGAAGTCAGGCAGAGCCTTGCTGACCAGCTCGCTAACGTGCAACATTTTGCGTTGACCAGTGACATGTAGTTGAGCAGGACGTGTGAGCCTTATATGAGTGTGACAATTCACGTCATCCAAGACTGGGAGATAAAAACAGCATGTCTCCAAACATGTTATTACCCCGAGGATCACACCGGTGAGCACATGGCGCTGCAGGACGCAATTACAGGAAACTCCAGGAAAAACATCTGGTTGCTATAACAACCAACAATAGGAGCAACATCATCAAAGTGGTTGAGCTGAACAAGTGGTTGAGGATGCAGTGCTTCGATACAGAATGCTTTTGACTAATTGGTGAGTGTTGTAAGGAGTATTCCGATATTTTACTTTAAACAAAAACATATTTAAAATGTTAATTTTTCTTTATTTTCCTTTGTGTGTCAGCTTGTAACTTTGTGCTTTATGCTGCTGTCTTGGCCAGGTCTCCGTTGAAAAATTGATTGTTAAATAGCCTAGAGGTTAAATAAATTCACACAAAACTTAAAGTGCTAAAAGTAAAATAACATACAATACATAATGGTAGATTTATTAGACCATATTATTTATTAGATTATTGGATAGGAATTAGTGATGCATTGTGTTTACCACTTTAATGTTAAAGCTGGTAAAGGTGGGGTAATAATGACTTTAGAATGCTGGTTGTCCTGTTGATAGCCTATCTTCAAGGCAACATAGCTATTATGAGATAGACTAGTATTTTTTAAAATCTGGATTGAAAGAGCAAACTTCAAAGAAACTATAACCCATGTTGACACATAGGCCTAAACATGGTGGAGTTTTTAGTGGGGTAGAAATATGAAGTAGGCTAGCATTAAAAAAAAAAAAGCAAATAGTAATATATAATATAACTTTACAGTCACTGGAAGGATCAGCTTCCTCCTTACCAGCAGGAGTGGATATGGCACACTCTGTTCAAGGCCAACCCACCTACCAGCAAGCCAGAGCTAGAGTCGCAGCTGAAGCTTTGGTGGTATCCTCTTCAGCTTGCCCTCATTCACACCCAGCCTCCCGCCTCGCCTGACCACTTCTTCTGTTGGCCGTTGTTTCTGTGGATGCCCCAGAAGATGTGGCTGTTTCCTCTGGTCTGTGTTCGTCCAGCCTGCGGCAAGCACAGACGAACAGCTGCAGGAATGTACAGAACAGTGCGGAAGGTGCTGGACATTGACGGGTGGTATGACCTCGCCACCGAGTACCTGGAGTACAAACGCTGCTCAAGGAAATATCCTGCTTGGTCTGAAGACATCTTAGGCCAGCTGGATATGGGCCACCGCAGCAAGTTTCCAGCTTTGCTCACTTACAGGTAATTCATAAATAATGTCAACCATTATTAGGTGCTTTTAGCAGCTTGTGAACCATTCACAAGGTCCACTGTTGTCCGCCCATCTGCCTTTGCCTCCCTGCTTGCCTGCTCTACCCAAGCCCAAGTGGCTGCTGCGATTTACACCATGGACGTTCTCAGCCGGCTGCATGAGGTGAAGGCCAAAATCACCTCCATCTTTGGCTCTGTCCTCAAGATGGACTCCAACAAAAAGGTATCACTGCCCTGTTTATATATGTAACCGGTTTGGGATCACTCTGCGTTGTTGTGTAGTTGTATCCAATGAGTCACAATCGCTCCTGGAGGTTATTTCTTTTATTTCTGACAAGATGAAATGATAAAAACAAAACACAATCAGGCTTCCGATTCCCCAACCCCTACAAAGAAAACATTAAGAAATTTGATATATAAATTGGAAAAACATAAAAAAAGAGGCTAAATAAAAACACGCCCAGATTGTGATCCAGAGGTTGGATTACAAACGCAGAAAGAGAGGTGAGTTCCAATGCCGAAAGACTGGAAGGACTGATTGTCTGCTCACTGCCACTGTCTAATCTTTCCTGTCTTCCCTTTTTTGTACAGAGAACCTGGTGAGCGGTGAGGACATACTGTCCTTCATTAAAAAGGCCCTCAAGGGGCTGAAGAAGGCCTTGGACGACCTCTCCCGGGAAACGGAAAAAGGTTCCCGGTTGGCCACCGTGGTGGGTCTCCTGGTCGGGGTGATGACGTGCCCGTCGGGCCACCGGGCATGCGTGTTCCAAAACATGACCCAGCAGGAGCTCCGACAGGCCACCTTATCCAAGGGGACCCACTACAACAGTGTGACCGATGTTGTTTGATTCAGACTTGCCCTGAGTGAGGATCGATCCCACAACCTCCCGCACCGGAGGTGATGATGCTAACCGCTTCGCCAAGAGGGAGACAACCACTTGGCAGGTTGGTTAGCACGTCTTTTAAAGGTGTACAGAAAAGAAAACTGAATTTGAGCCCACTCTGGGTCATAAAATTAGTGTAAAAACTCATCTAAGAGACGATGTAGGCCAAACTTTGTGCAAAATTCTATTTTTGAGTAAATCCGGGATGAAAGTGTTGTATTTTTTTTTCGCATTGGACAATGCAGGCGCACGGATTGTACGTCAGCCTGCTCACGATTCAAAAGCCACTGATATTGGATCTGTCATCCGTCATTCAAACGTCTAAACACGCACACACACACGGAGCTCGGACTCGCCCCAAGCTTCGAATATCCCGCCCGCTCGGTAACGACCAATCAAATCTGTTAAATTTACTCGGGTAAAGTCGTGTTGCAGCTCGGCACAACTCGGCGCGACAAACGGAACAAACGGCCCTTTCCGTACACCTTTAAGGGTGAGTGAGTTTACTTCCAGTACCGCTACCGCCACAAAATAAAATAAATAACAAAATAAAAACACTAACAGACAAAGAAAGAAAACTCACCTCTCAATAGACTGACCGGACGAGAAGTGACCAAAACAAACTTAACGGTTCCATTTATACAGTATATGGGGGTGGGGGCACCCAGGGAGGAATAATACAAAATAATACAAAATACAAATAAATAAAATACAATGTCAGGTAATAAATAAAACAGTATGAATTAATAAAAAAAAACAGATAACAGACCTGCAAACTCCGGAGAGTAAAAAAGGTGACAAGGTCTGAAAAGCCAAACCAATGTAGGGGGGTCCGGGAGAAAATTTTTGTGATTTTAATATGCAAATTATGCTTTTTGGAGTGTTTTGACACTAGAATTTCTGTGTGAAAGTAGATACATGGCCCATGCTAGGCACATAGTATATCTATCCATCCCAATTACAATCCCAGACATAAGTTATCCCAGATTCCCAGTTAAACAGAGAGCAAATCTCTCATTAAAAAGACAGCTTTGAGAGAATAAGTACACGTTTACCAGTTTGAGTGAGAAAAGGGGGGCAATACTTTTTCACAGTATTGTATGTAGCCTGGGGGTTGAAAATCACAGCACATGAAAGGAGTGTGTTTCTCTTCTATAATACCATACACATTCTACATCACGTCTGGCACAGGCAGAACTTTAATTCTGGGTGGGCGAGTACAAAATCTGATGGGCCATCTTTTCTCAGAAGGACAGTGCATTTCATCCAGCGCACATCACTGTTCACCATTTTATTGCACAACTTTGTTTTTGTTGTAACTTATTCTTGACCAACACAATATTTGATACACAGATGAAATGATCTTTCTTTCTTGCCACTATGATGATAAACTGTATTTAACTGCCTATGTAAACAAAAACAGTGAGTAGGCCTAACCAATCACACAGCTCCATGTTGTCCCTGTGTGATGTTCAGGGACAGGTCAGGGCTGTCTGAGGACAGAGAGCTTTGAGGTTGAAGTCCTATAGAAATGAAATGCACCTGTGACAGTGACAGGTCTGTAGCTACGCCCTGACCACATGTCAGCTGATCAGCTGCTGAGGAAACTCGGCTGTTCTGCACCGCAACGACTGTTTTTTTTGTTTTGTTTTTTTAATTAAGTTCCGGTAGCGACCGGCTAAAATACGGGAGGATATTGTGAACCAGCGCGGATCCGGTGTCTTTATCAAAGCGTCACTGTGCTGTTTGAGCTGCGTTCATGAGGTTAGAGGCTACCCACCTCTGCCTACGCGCCTTCGCCTTTCAAACGGCGACACAGCACCGGCGGTAGAAGCAGATCCATGCAGCTGTAGACTATGTGGCGAACGAGCATGAAAAAACAAGCACGCCAAATGTACAGCGCGCCGCGTGCGTAACGCGTGTCTACATTGAGAGTTTGATCTGAGTGCACACACTAAAGCGCGCGCTTTATCCAAGGCTTGTTTCAAAATAGTCCAACATGTTTATCACTCCCCTGCCGGCCGATACCCCCCCCCCTTTTGAAAAACTCCCCGGTTCTGCACGATTCACGTGAACGACCCAGTTGACCAGAAAAACGGCGATTATAGCCGAAAGGCGACTAGTTTGCAGGTATGAGATAAAAATTAAAAAAACAACTACAATTTTTTATAATTATATTTACTATATTAACCCTGTTACATACAGAATTTTGAGTGCATACATAATAGACTGATAGAGATAAGAGAACCAGAGATTTAAATATTTAACTTACATTTCATAACAAGTAACACAGTTTTTAACTGCTTTTCTTTTCTGAATAGGCCACGAAGAAATTCGAGTACGGTCAAGTCCTTGTCTCGGTTCTGACAGCTGGTGAGGGACAAGCACTTGACGCCATGGCAGCTGGCCTGGTGAAGTGGTACGCGGATGCGGGTGAGGCGCCACCCAAGGTGATGTACGTGGACAGAGACTGCTG